>CM029777.1:21407863-21668770 GCA_017562165.1 Ectropis grisescens
TGCAGTTCCGTCCTACGGTGCAGGGTATTTGGTCAAAAGAAGGATATAGGTTAGATTTACATAATTAAAATTTACATTTAAACGTGACTTTGTATGCAAATGACGGTCATTAAAATGCAGGTGCATGCATACTTTGAAACTAATCTGTATTGTTTTAAATTTAAATTTTGTTGACTTTGTTACTTGCATGCCGTCTTGCCGTCACAACACAGCCCGTTCACTAGCCACAATGGAGGCTAGAGTTAAACACACGCTATCACTAGATAAATTTATGGAAAAAAAAACATGAGAGGTGTCAAGGGACACCCGGATGGTACGAAGTTCCTTTCGATTAATTAGTGAATTATTTTTTTATTTTTTTTATTTATTATTTACAAAAACCCTGTATACACTCAACAAAAATAATCGTCGCGACACCACACTGTTCAATGCGAAATAGAAATGAAAATATCTGGCTTGCTTTCTATAAGAGAGAGAGAGAGACAGACAGAGAAACATGCGACGCCGCACAGTTTACAATAGCAAAAAGTGTCGTGACAACTTTTCGTAAGAATTTTTTCCGTCTAGCCCCCTTTCACAACGCGCGATTAGGAACTTCGTTCCAATAATAATAATATATTAGATGAATATACGAACTGTTAGAGATTTACTACGATAACATGACCCGTACCTCCAGAATTCAAAACGTTTGAAAGTATATACAACACACCACCACACATGTGTGCGTACTGCTACTGCAGACGAATTATTACAACTACATACAAACTTTTTCGTAAGGATGTGACTACACACATTTAAACAGTAATTTGGAGGGGCGGGCCATGTTATCGTAGTAAATCTCTACGTTGATATGTTTACGTGATTAAATAAGTTACACATCATTTTTTTTAATATAAAGGTACGAGACAAAATAATAAGCAAAAAATAATAAAATGTATAAAATAATAGGATTGAATACTATGCCGTCACTTGAAAGCTGTCCAACTGAGTGCAAGTGAAGGTAGGGGGTTGCAACTCTCGATCATTTCTCCTTGTCACATGATTTTTGTACGACATTGCGGAATAATGGATTATAAGAGGTATTGAAACTGTATGGAACCAATACCGTACATAATCAAATGACCAAATTTACCCTGAAATCGTCGGAAAATCATGATGTTTTTACGACAAAAATCGGCAAAAATAACAATTAAAATTTACAGTTTTTATAGTTTCAATACGTCTTCTAATCCATTATTCCACAACGACGTACAAAAATAATGCGACAAGAGAAATGATCGAGATTTGTAACCCCTATCCTCACCTGCACTCAGTTGGACAGCTTTCAAGTTGATGGCATAGTACTGTATCTTATTATTTTATACCCTTCTTTCATCTTATATAGGTCTCCTGGTGGTTCATTTGGCCCACAAATGTTGTTCACGAGCCTGCAGTCTATTACTGAAAACATTCAAATGGAAATTAAACAAAAAAAGACTTGAAATCCCACCTGCACCTCTGTGTATTTTTCCAAATGCAGATTTACAAATTTGTAACCATTATCGATTTTAACGGTAAAGGAAGACTTCGCGATGAAAACGCCGTGTTTCAAAAATATTTTTTTTTAATGTCACGCGCGGTGTGACTTATGCCTTGGGCTCTCTCTCTTCGTCATTCAAACAACGAATAGTTGCACTAAATACCATTATTAGAAAACCATAGTCAAACTAAATGAAGCCTTAAAATCTAAAAAGATTTAAATGTAAGTAATTGATTTTCTGAACTATCTATACAGGATCGAGTAATTGTTTAGAACATTATTTAGTAAGTTGCGCCGCCCCAGCCCAGAGCGACGAGGCGCGCTAAACATACATTTCATATCTCGTGCATCTAAACAATCCCACAATGGCGACCCAGGCCAGGCGCGGAATCCCCGCACGAATTTAAACTTCGCATGCCTCTACAATATACCAACCACATTTTTACCAGTATTCCTTGGAAATTTCTTTTAATTATTTGATGATGGAGTCTACGACGAAGCGTACTCACCTAGAAGAAACCGATTAACTCTCGATTTGAAGACACCAAAATTGTAACTATTGGGAAAACCCCACTCAGGCATCGCATTTCACAGCCCAGACGTTCTTATCACAAACGCAGCGTCAAAACTCTTCCTTCTAGTCTCTGGGGCGTCAACAATGAAACGATGTCGCTTTATCGGCCTACGAGTAGCCCGATTGCAAAAAGTATAGGTAGGGTGATATACTAGATTATGCAGATCATCAGTTGAACACGTTCCGAAACGTACCCAAAATACCAATAAGCTAGCATTATCAGGCGAAATGGCTGTCATGCCATAAGTTTTTAACCGACTTCAAAAAGGAGGTTTCTCAATTCGACCGTATTTATGTTTTTTATCGATATCAAAGATACAGTCATGTCAACTATTTGTACTCGTACAATTCACCTGACATCGAATAACTATTTTTATAGTATGAGTACATTATATATTATAATGGATTCAGACAATTTAAAAAATAAAGTATTTAACAGTCAACAGAAATATAAAATAACAAAATATGGGCAATTTATCCTGCTTCCCTACTAATATTATAAATGTCAATGTCAGGATGTTTGTACACAGAACAAATAACACATATTGGTTACATAATACTACGTATAGAGTTGGCACAAACGCTTTACGCCGATAGCACGGGTAGTATCTTTCTTGCCTTGTCGCTCTTGTGGAAGTGTCATATTTTTGTCGCGGCACATCACTATGTTGGCATAGAAAATATGCACGCTTACGATTGACACAAAGGAACCGTGCGGAAAATCTAACTATACGTAGTACCAACCCACCCACAACATAGTTTAGATTTAGACTACACTTCCAACGCACAGCAAGGCAATGCGACACACATATCAGCAGAATCTCATGATGCAATTCTTAGAGCTACCCATTCTCGAAGGCACCGATCGAAGCATCGTACTATAATTACGGTCTATCAATGCGGTACTGGGTTATTGAAAGCCGGCGAGGGGCCGGGGATATTAAGATGATGGCCGGCTTGTAATTTGATGGATTAAGGAACACACCCGAGGGCGCAAGTACGGGTAATGACGGTGACTAAAAACTGTGTACGATGTGTTTTGTGCGCTATTGAAATGTGTTCTCGGTTAACTAAATGATGCACTAAGATAATTGTATTGCTTTGGAGTCTTATAGACCATAGGGCCGTGAACAAAATTTATGGGTCAAATGAACCACCACGATACCTATGTAGGGTTATAGAAGGGTATAAAGTAATAAGATTAAGCACTATGCCGTCGCTGTCCAACGGAGTGCAGTTAAAGAGGAGGGTTGCAATCCTCGATCATATTGTTGCATGATTTTTGTACGGCATTGCGAAATAATGGATTAGTATTGTATTGGATGGTATTGAAACGGTATAGAACCAATGCCGTACATAATCAAATGACCACCAAATTTACTCTGCAAATCGTCGGAAAATCATGATTTTTTCCGACAAACTAATTTCATGCGACAAAGAGAAATTATTTAGGGTTGCAAACACCCGGGCAAACGGGTTGCAGTTCAGTGGCCGACATTCATTTGAATGAACCTTGTTGTTTTGTTATTCATCGTAACATAGTCATTAAAATTTCACCTTCATGCCACCATAGTCACCACGCACATTAACATAAAATATTCCATGATAAGTCTTTTGAATCTTTAAGACATAAATCTAGCCTATGCACCAGAAGTCTTGTTAAAATTAATAAAGTACGTATTAAAATATTAGCATACGATCTTCATATGAATTCCACATCCGTAGACTAACGACCACGTTTAGTACGAGAAAGGACATCGCAACGACTTGTTATTAATTGGAACTGTAAACGTTTTACTGGTCCTATCATTTCCATTTACAGTAGAGTAACAACGTTGTTTATATGGATTTACGATACTCGTACTTCTAACCATGTTGCATGTGGTAAACAATTAAGAAAAGTCTGCCTGGGGAAGTTGGTACTTTGCCAGTTGTACTACCGCCAAAAAGTAAAATTTACGAGGTAACTATTTTCTTATCTGTGCTAATGAGCAAATATCAATCTGTTCCAGTTTGAAGGGCAATGTTTCCAGAGAAATTACAGGGCATAGAGATGGAACATCTAATATCTCTGGGTGGCGATCGCAGCGCAGTGTTGTCAGGTAATGATTTCGATTCTACTTGGTCTACTAGCTACGTGTAACTTTGCTATCATCGGCACGCGTGTTGCTCCACATCACCCACATCTCGTAGGTACTGCTCACCCATCACTCTTTAATAAAAAAATGGTTATGGTTCCTTAGCAATACATAAAAAAATTACAACAATACTTCTATACTAACATTATAAAGAATTTATTTGTTTGAAGAATTATTGGACCTATTTAAAAAAATATTTTACCATTAGATACGAGTCTGTACGTGATCCCTAAGCACTAGGTATAGGTTTGATATTATACGTTCCACGGGCGAATCCGGGACGGATCGCTAGTAATAAATTATAATATCACAAATTGTCTATAATTTCAATGAAATGAAAAGTATCGTTAACTATCAAAACCCGTAAGCTTACTAAAGTGAAAATACAAAATTCTACATCGTGAATGCGACGCGCGACGCGTGTACTGATCAAGTTTAGCTTGAACACGTCGCGCATGCAAGGGAGTGGCAGCAACTGAGACCCGTCATAAGCAATTCCCGGCGAGCCCTGCAATTTGCGACAAGCTAAATCTACACCAGTCGCGGGAATACCTTATTCATTGCAATCGGTTGACAGTTGAACATGATAGCCGCGCGGAGGCGTGCCGGACGCTGCGCGTGCGTTTGTTCAACACAAGGACCGAACTAAATAACGGTATTCAAGTATTCATTAAATTAATAGGGGTATCTACTAGGGTATTGAAATAATCACACTATTGAAAATTAATAATACAAACAAGTATTTAAATTCAACTGATATTGTATATTACGTCCAAGTCTAGACGTTTAAATGTTTGTTGGTAAATCACGCCGGAACTTCAACGGACTGGGTTGAAATTTGGGATACAATTAGATTATAGTCTCAATTAGCACATAGTCTATTATCACGGGAAAATAACGGGAATGGGGAAAAGGGAACCGCGCATTAAACCCGCGGGGCGCAGCTAGTAGGTAATTTAAATTAGTATTAGGTAGGAAGAAAGATATGCCGCATTAGCGGCAATGACGCGTTCATAGTATATATGTATTTGTACAAAATCAGGCATAGGATTATCTTAGTTCCTTCTTTTAAATGTGTGACACAAAAGCGCCAAAAACAAGACCATAAGCTATCTTAGTCGCCACGAACAGAAATACTTTCATCACATTCTTCAACGTACTGGCTAGCAGCAGAACAATAAAACACAGCGGATATAAGCTGATAGTGAACTGAAAGTCCGGTTACACGGTCCCTGCGCTATCCACCCGTGGGAAACAACAACAAACTTTCGTTTAGTGCCATTGATTGCGGTTAACCTTTAATATGGTTTCTGTTTGAGTGATGCGAGAATGAGCACGTGTCACGGGAATAGCTTTAAACTTAACTAACACAATGTAACTTGTTCAAGCGAGAATACAAAGAATGTATGAAATGGACGCTCAAATAAAACCGTTCTCACAAAAAAATGATTATGATAAATTCCATATTGTTTGCAAGCATATTGATTGATTGATTATTCGTTATTGTTCGTATCATCCTACTAATGTTAAAGTTTGTAAGAATGTATGTTTGTTACTCTTTCACTCAAAAGATACTGAAAGAATTTGTATGAAATTTGGTACACAAATCAATAATGGTGTGGACACAAGACTACTTTTACCCCAAGTAAATAACAGAACCGGGAACTATGGAGGTAAAGCCCCGGGACGATCAGATAGAGTGGACGATATCGTCTTTATAACGGGTTGATCCTTAACACGATTTACACAGGATCGAGTAAGCTGCAATGATACAAGAGATGCTTATACCCACATACCCAGCAGTGGGATAAAGAAAGCTGTGGATGGTGATGATTTACACAAGGTTCGAAAACAAGAAGAACAGAGAACAACTCAAGGCCTTATCGGTGAAAGAGGCAAAGCTGTCGTAGTTGGGTGATTGTTCGATCATTTCAATGGCAATTTCTTGCAGACCTTAGGATGGACAAAATCTTGGGACAACACATAAACTCAAATAAATAAGTTTGTTAAAAATCTTTTTAACCAGCAACTAACGGAATTAATAATAATGAATAATGATAATGAATCACCTCATAAAACGAATAATTATGATTTTATTTGCTAAATAAGTTAATAACACTAAAGGTTTTTGTCAACTAACTGAATAAAATAAATGATAATAAATTGCTTCATGAAATGAATATTTAAAGACGGTTAATGTGTAACATTTGTAATACATAATAATATATATCCTACTTATTTATGTTACGCTGCAATGTGCACCTCAAGTAAATTAATAAGTTACTTAAAACACTACTTATCAACTAGCCAAATTAAACAAATGATAATGAATCGACTGACAAAACGAATAACTTATTTGTATTATGTTACAATGTGCACCTGAAATAAATAAATTAGTTCGTTAAAAATACTATTTATCTACTTTTACACAAATGATAAATTAATCGCTATTTATTTCCTCTTCCCCCCGGACCTTACTGCAAAGTGGTCGTGCGCGAGTTTACATAAATATATTTTCATTATTTTAATTTTGTTTTTGGAAATAAATCAACATTTAGCAAAATTTACTCGACACAAATAATAGGAGCGCATAAATTGCAAGGAGGTAGAACGAGCAACGAGAACAACTTCAGCCCCCTAAGTGCGACAAGGACAGGATATCGGCGACTACGCACGTAAGCTACGCTCACCTTCTTTGTTCACTGCGGTCCTAGTACCTGTTCTCCAACCGACATTACCTGCCGCTGCGCCGCCCGCCCTGCTTACCGCTGCCCGCGCTGCCTACCTGTGCCTGCGCCGCCGCTGCCGTACGCTGCTGTCTGCGAGACCTTAGCTCCAACTTATTCTGTTAGCCTGGTACTGTGCACTGGCCTAGAGAATCGCCGATTCACACCAGTCGACACTTCGCACTTTTCACTCACATTCTGCTGCCTGCGCTACTGTGCCGTATTGTGTAATGCCGCTCAAACGCACGCCACCAAAGCGCACAGGGGATGCATCCCCTTCCCCTTCCGCCTTTACAACGCCAATCCAACATTACCCATCTGACTCTAATGTCTCAGAAATTGGACAAGAGGTTTGCATGAGCGCGGCCTCTTCTGTTAGTAACGTTAGCGCTAGCGCCTCCTCGGCTAGCAAAGTAATGACGAAGAAAATCCTACGGCCAAGCGCAAGCGTGCCGAAATAGTTGATCAAGTCCAGAAAAATCAGATGTGAATGTGACACAAGTTATGAACATGTTTACAGTGCTTCAAACAGAACAAAAGATCAAATTTGAGGAAGTTTTAAGCACTATAGGCGGGATTAAAACATCTATCGATTTTGTGTCTGCACAGTACGAGGAAGCACTACGTAGGATTGAACTTCTTGAACACGAAAAGAAGATCGATAAAATTATATTTTGAGGTTGGAAAGTAGAGTGGAAATGCTTGATCGTAATGCTCGTTGTACCAGTATAGAGATAAGAAGCATCCCACAGAACCCAAGAGAAACAAAGGATGATCTTAAAAAAATTATATGCAATACAGCTCAACAACTAGATATTTCGCTCCAATACAACGAAATTAAAGATGTCTACCGCATGAACACTAAAGCAGCTATAAAACCAATAATAGCGGACTTTACAACGGTCTCAAAGGGTGAAAGTTTTCTTGCAGCTTTCAAAAAATACAATAAACAGCACCTGCACAACAAGTTTAACACTACGAACATCAATATTGCAGGGCCTAATAAGCTGGTGTATTTGTCAGAAAACCTCACGCTAAGAGACCGTAAGCTATTTTTCCTAGCTAGGCAGTTTTCTAAAAGTCATGGCTATACATACTGCTGGACTTCGTTTGGACGTATATTTTTACGTAAAGCAGATGGTTCACCGCATATCCGTGTTCTTTCTGAAGAAGATCTTAACAAGCTCAAAGATAAATGACTATATTATATTCGAAACACTAACAACCTGCCTATAAATATCACTATTCTACTCTACTTAATTTTGTTAACATTATATAGTATTGTAAGCCGCCTGTTGAACTATATTCAAAAGTATATAAACCACGATTATAACTATTGTAGACTAAATTTCATTCCATTTCGCAAAGACATAAATGTAAAAAACATTCTCAAAGAAACGACACATATTACACAGACATACACACTCTCACACATGCTTCCACCCAGCACTCTATGTCGTTATTTTTAACAATATGAACTACCAAATCTCAATGTATATATTAATAATATTCGCAACCCATTCATCTCGTATCAAAATGTGTGCTTTATGTGCAAGTAGAAATTGTACATCTATAAAAATAAAACTGACTTCTTACTATTGCAAATGCCAATGTATAAAAGCTATGTTGGTAATGCAATCGTACCTATTTAAATATAAACATTCAACATGGTTGATTTGATACACAATAATTTGATCCATGAAATAGATATAACAGACATTGTAAACTGCACGCAAACATACGAACCATCAAACTGCTCTCAATTATTAAACGGACAGAATAATTTTATCATCATTACACAAAATATACGTAGTATTCACCAGAATCTTGACCAGTTTCTGGTATACTTAAGTTCGTTTGATGTACAAATAGATGTAATAGTACTGACTGAATGTTGGACTGAGAGACGCGAACCACCACCTATTTGTAACTATAACCTGTACTTTACGAAACACAACTTCAACCAAAATGACGGGGTAGTAGCCTACGTTCTAAAACATACTGTAGATGCAAAAGAGTTTGTACTGCCGGATGGTAACTTTTTTAAACCTTTATATAAACAACACCTACTCCGTTGTATGCACATATAGACCAAGTGCATTCTCAAATCCTACAAATTATTTTTATTCACTAGATGAAATCTTAAATAACCTTAAAATTAAAACAAATGTAATTCTTACTGGCGACATGAACGTGAATATCTTACCTGGTGCCTGCAATACGGGTTATGCTTCAACGTATCTTAACCTCATGGCTTCACATAATTTAGTCCAAGGTATTACCTTACCTACCAGAGCATCTACTTGCCTTGATCATATAATGATCAAAACCCAATTAATATGGCAGACTCTAGTTTTTGGTAACTTTACAGACCATTCACCTGTATTAATTAGCATAGATAACACGGACAGTAATGAAAAACGAGTAGGTACATGTAAAGGCAAGCACGATCACAAACTTAAAACCGTAGCGAATATAACATCTATAAAAGAGAGCTTAAATAACTATTGCTTTGACTCATTTTATAAAATTAATGAAGTTAATGATGCTGCTACAGCACTGATCTCAACCATCACAGATATTATACAGGAAAATACTACGTATAAACGTATTAAAAACAAATATATACCTCTAAAACCGTGGATTAATGAGAGCATAATGAGATGTATTAGACAAAGAAATAACCTTCAAAAGCAATGGAAAAAATCACCTTCAAATATAGAGCTGCACGATAAATTTATAAAATACCGGAACGCTTGTAACAAATTAATCAAAACAGTAAAACGCAATTACTACAAGAACAAATTTGAAACCACTCGCGGAAGTATAAAAGACACGTGGAAAATTATAAAAGAAGTTTGTAACTTTAATCCTTGTAAAGCTAGTTCTCAAACTTTGTTACAAACTAAAAAGCACGCCGATTGACTCACTCAATGAGGTTAACAATTTTTACATCAATTGGACAAAACCTTGCGAATGTATCATTAGCAAAGCTGAACAAAACAGATACTGAACTAGCCACGGCTGCTTTGAATACTGATACCTCGCCACCTGGTTCACTTTCGTTATTTCTAACAGACGCTTTGGAAGTTAAAAGTACTATTGCAAATTTAAAGTCCAACAGTGCGCCTGGCTGGGATACTATATCTACCTCCATATTAAAATCTTGTTCCCAATCTTTAGCTGAACCTATTTCTTACTTGTGTAACCTTAGTTTTACTAACGGCATATTTCCTCAATTTTCAAAAAGCTATAGTTTGTCCTATTTATAAAGCTGGAGATAGAAATTTACCTTGCAACTATAGACCCATTTCTCTTTTACCTACCCTTGCAAAAGTAATTGAAAAAATAGCTAATAAGAGGTTAGTTTCTTTTTTGGAAAAGAACAGTGTTTTGGCTGACAATCAGTATGGTTTCCGTGCTCGAATGTCAACTGATGACGCTGTTCTTAGGTTAACTTCTCTGACGACTAAGTATCTAGATATGGGTATGAAGTGTTTGGGTGTGTTTTTGGACCTGCAAAAGGCCTTTGACACGGTCTCAATTCCTATACTTCTGGCGCGTCTACAGGGAGCGGGAATAAGGGGTAGTGTGCACGATTGGTTTACTGACTATCTTGTAGATCGCCAACAACAGGTTAAAGTTGATCAATTTGTAAGTGACAGCGCCATATGTAGTAGGTACGGTATCCCCAAGGCAGTACATTAGGGCCTACTCTATTTTTTGTTGTACATTAACGAGTTATGCAAAGTAAAAATGTGAATGCCGATATTATAATGTTTGCAGACGATGCCGTCCTCCTATTTCATGAGTCTAGCTGGTCGGGTGTACGTCAGTTGGCAGAGGAAGGTGTGGCGCGTGTCACATCGTGGCTAGAAAATAATCTACTTACACTAAACACTGCAAAGACAAAGTATATGTGCTTTCGAAAGACAAGTAGAAATAAAATTCCTGCAAACTTTGTGATACGTGCCCACACCCATCCATGTAATATTTTCACCACTAACATCAGTTGTGCAAACTGCGAATGTAGTGCACTTGACCGCGAGGAATCCGTGAAATATCTGGGAGTTACTGTTGACGAAAGAATGACGTGGGGACCGCACATCCAAACAGTTTCAAACGAATAAGAAAACTTATCCACGTTTTCAAACAACTTCGTTCAGTGGCTGACAAAAGCTATTGATTGACACTTATAAAGCTCTCGGTGAGTGCATAATAGGGTATTGTATTTGTTCTTGGGGCAGTGCGGCAAAACGCACATACTTCAGGCAGAACGTGCCCAACGCGCTCTTCTTAAAGTTAGTTTATCTCTCCCATTCAGATACCCGACTACTGACTTATACAAGGACTGTAATGTATTATCGGTTAGAAAAATCTTTGTTAGCCAGTGTATCAAAAGGTATCACTCACTTACGGTACCCCACTTACCAGTAAATAAAAAAAGACGAGCTAAATGTCCGGTTCCTAGCTATAAAAGCGCCTTAGCGTGGAGGCACTTCAACCATATAGCACCAATACTGTATAATGAAATAAGCAAAAATAAAAACTTAAATGAGATGACTAATTATAAGATTAAAAAATATATGGTAGACTGGCTAAACCAGTTGGACTACGATGCGGTGGAACACCTATTGTTAAAAGTAGAGTAATCCTATCTGCAAACTCTGACTCTATAATGGACTTGTACTGCAGAGAGGACAACCACACATTCACAGACACACCCTCTCTCTCACACACACACACACACCCTCGTACATTCATGCACACATATATCCCTACATAAATACGAACATACATACACACACACATACACACATATACTCACATACATACACACGTACATAAATTGGTTAAATATCTTACTCGTTAGTTTGTAATAAATAAGTTAATTAATTGATATAGTGTAAAACCTCCCATTTACGTTATTTAGTTTTATCTTTATTGTTATTTTTAGTTAGTTCAAGTTTAGGAAGACACTGCCTGCAGCAACACAGCTAACGCTAAGGCTACAGGCAGGGGCTACTAATGTATTTAATCTAAGTTTTTATTCAATAAAGATATTTGTATTGTATTTGTATTTAATGAATATTTATATGGCATTGCTATATTAACTACCTCGTAATAAATACATTCGTTAAAAACACTCTTTATTTATTTGATAGCGGAATTAAACTAAAATCCTCTCATAAAACGAATATTTAAAGTTGGCAACCATTTTCAACACTTAACGAATCACGATTCGACTTAATAAAGCCAGCGACGGACTTTAAATGGAAGTTCTATTAATTCCAAAGTACCAATTCAGTACAGAACTTGGGAACTTTCATACCCTAAAACCTATTAAACGCCATCAAATAACCTTTAACCCTTTTCGTCTGCCGAAAACCATTTAAGTTTGCAATTTAGCACCCAGTTGTGTTGCCAGAATAGAATAACGGTTTTATTCATTAATACTTACGTTGAGGAAAGTTTTAGTTCCGTTTTCACGCGAATCAGTGTGAAAACAAAACAGAGAAAAGTTATGTCAAACATTTGAACAAAATTCTATACGTAATATGTACTTTTAAGTGTCTGAGGAATGCGTATGTGACCTTTTTTATAAGTTTTATCTATCGAAATCAGACATGATCAAGATTGTTCTTATCCACCAAGCGCCATATAAAAAACTACTATGCAAATTATATCATAACATAAAACAAAAACAAAGTTGTACCGAACTCAATATTTTTAAACCTACATTTGGTAAATTTGAGATTCGTAACGCAATCGTAAAGTAATATTTACCCTTCTCCCTACCATTATCAAACATTTAGTGTATTTTTCGTTGAGTCGTTTCATTGACGTGAAGTCAAAAAATGAAATGTCGCATCGCGAACTTCGACAGAGCAACGTTTGCGGCGTCAGCTGGTAATATAGACAGATATACACGATTACAGATCGTGAATCTATTGATTAAGAACTATACAATGACGTATGTTTTTGATGAGTAATATTTTTTTTTTTTTAATAAAGAGTGACGAGACGATCAGGACATGTGCCTGATGGTAAGCAACATGCCTGACACATAACAGCACAGTGACTCGCAGCTATTGGAACATGAAGAGTCCAAATCATTACCTAGCACTGCACTGCGCTCGTCACCCAGAGATCTAAGATCTTATATCTCTAAGCCCTGTAATTTCTCTGGAAACATTGCCCTTCAAACCGGAACACAGTAATGTTTGCACATTACTGCTTGGCGGTAGAATAACTGGCAAAGGTGTGGTACTTCCCCAGGCGGACTCTGCCAAGAGTCCTACCACTACTACTACCGCCAAGGGATTATACAATGACGTATGTTTTTCCCATAAATATGTACGTAAGTCTATGATTTTAGTATATAAAATCCAATAACAAAAATAAATCATGTAATGTGAAAGGAATTTAGATAGAATATGTTAAGGCTAGTGGGCAACACCGATGAGCATCCTTATTATGCGGAGCCATTGTGCTTAGAGGTTAGGTTTCATCCCAGGCGGCTGAATAGCGCTGATTGGTGTAGCCGATAACTTAATTGACGAGAGCTGAGTTCCCGAAACTCTAGTGCGCTGCATAATAATGATGCATAATCCCTTATCGAACTCCACCGGATTTAAGGCACATACATTACATTTCTTGTGAGCTTGCGTTGTACTCAGACATGGACGAAGCGCTGTTTTCTGAGCTATGACTACGTGAAGCGTCTGTTCTAAGCCGAAATACACGTTTTACACTCAATCATTACGAAAAACTTTATCTAGGGATCAAACCGTGAATGATAATTTGTAAAAAAAAATATGTTTCATCGACCCAAAAACAATCAATTAACTTAGACTTCAATTCAAAAATTAAACTCATACTCACAAACTCTACAAATTGTAATAAAAATTGTGATATATAGATAGACCAACTAAAAGTACCTACTCGTACTTGTTTGTTGCCAGTGAAGTTTCAGAGTAAACGAAAATATCATCGATTTTCACAATGTTAAAGGATTTTCATGAATTTAAAATAATCACTCCACCGCCGCCGATGTAATTTATATAACACTACCATGAAAGTCCACAGATAAATATGATATATATAAATCAGTTTAGGAATCTTTGAGAAGTCTGTTCACCACATACTCGTACGTACATAAAAAAAATGAGTCATTAAGAACTTTTTTTTGAAGTCGATTAAAATCCACATGCAATGTGAAATATTTAATTAACAACATTTTGAAAACCGCTGAAACTCAAGAACTGGATTTCTTGGGAGAAGCCAAGGACGCCCGTATTGTCCTTAGAGATACAGGCGGCAAGAGGATTAATAAAAATAGCTCAGTGGCGAGGAGATAAAGAAGCGGAAAGTAGAAACTCTTTCAGAAATGACCGATCGGTCCTTAGAACCATGGATAATATTAGACGAACTATGTTTACCTTCATGCTGCAAGGTAGTCTAGAGTAATTAAAACAAGATAAAGAAATGAAACAATCTAACTAGTAGTTACTAGGGAATTCAAGCAGTTACCGCTGGCCGCCTGTAAAAAGGCGAAACGATTCCGTGGGTCGAAACGCGGCTTCTTTTACCTATTACCTGATAAAAACTCAAAACACAAGACATGAAAGAGCTTGTCATAAGCAAACAAAATTTTTTAGGGGCCTATACGCAATACTCCATTGTTAATTGCTTCATTATGTTAAAGATATAATTAATTAGGTATAAAGATATAATTTAGTACAAAATTAAGTCGCAACACAATATACTCAATCGGGCATTGCAATTCAATTATCGTTTTGGAGCGAAGTGTTATGTTTTATAGTCAATTGCCAAGTTGTCATCCTCGAAGGCTATAGCAGTTAGCTTCGGATATCCTCTACGCTGTAGAGTCTACAACCTACCTAAAAATAATAATAGATTACACTATTGTACTTGAATATATTCGAATTTATTGAATTGGAGAGTCATCGCCTTAACGAGTAAGTTAAGACGCGAGGTTAATAGCGGCTTCACAATACGTTAATTAAATCGTCCAAGTCGCGGGCGTGCATCTAGCTAACGGACGAACAACCTGGGTTGTTTACCTTACAGGCTCGTCAGCAAAACATAGGAATATATTTTTCACCCCACCAGCTCGGAAAGAGTACTTTTGCTCTTCGATATTAGGGCGCAAAAGTCGTTTTTACCCTCTAGAGGTTAAAGTAAATTTGAATTTAGAACATCGTGTGTACTGAGGTTTTGAATTCAAAACATAATTCAACCTATTTATTTCTACCTCCTTGGTGCCGAATGAATCATACATTTTTTTTATATGTTAAAAACTCAGACTCTGAACCTCCTTGGTGTACTTACTTTTTTTTAATTTGGTTAGCGCGAAAACATTTAAAAATTTGCATTTAGTCATTTCCTCGCTGAGGTGGAATGAAAAGTTACGTGTTGCACTCGAGTGCAAAGATTTTTCACCTTGTGCTCTTTTGATTCCCTTGCTACGCTCAGGATTCTAATTTTGAATCACTCGCTGCGCTCGTGATTCAATTTTAGAATCCTTCGCTTGCTCGGTCATCAAACTTGAGCACGCGGTTAAAAATCAACTTTGCACTCTTGAATAACAAATAACTATTACTCATTGCAGAGTCCATCTGGGGAAGTACCTACCACACCTTTGCCAGTTACTCAAACGCGAATCAGTAACATCAAAACATCATTGTGTCCCTGTTTGAAGAACACTGTTTGCAGAGAAATTACAGGGCTTAGAGATAAGCCATTTTATATTTTCTGGGTGCCAACCGCAGTGCCAGTATTAGGTAAAGATTTTGACTCTTCATGTTCCAATAGCTGCATGACACTGTACTGTTATGGGTACATGGGTAGGCATGTTGGTTACCATCAGTCACATGTCCTGCTCGTTTCTATCTCTGCACATGATTTGGACTCTAAAAAAACAACAACACACCCATGATACGAGTAAAAGTATATTTCTTCTGTGTGGCATACCTTTTGTAGTAGTACTTAGGACTCTTTGTAGAGTCCACCTGGGGAAGTTATTCTGCCACAATGCAGTAAAATCCGGTTTGAAGGGCAAAGTTTCCGGAGAAATTACTGGGCTAAGAGACAATTATATCTCCGGGTGACGAGAGCAGTGCAGTGTTAGGTAATGATAAATATGAACTCTTCATGTTCCAATAGGTGCGTGTCACTCTGCTATTTTGGGCATGCATGTTGCTTATCACCAGGCACATGGCCTCCACGTCTCGTCACTCAATTCTAAAAAAAAAATATGTCTCCTAACTTTTCCTAGACCGTTGTCTATTTTATTTTCCTACTGCTGATTATAACGACGTCTTTTTCAAAAGGATACTTTCGAGGTCATAATTCGTCACACTGTCAAGTGCGGCTTGGATAATGACACATGCAATTGAAGTCTAATGCATTAATGCAATGAAAGGTTTTATGTGATATACTTCTTTTTTAACTCGTTGAGTAGACATAAGTCCATCTACATGGCTAATGCGTGCAAGACCATTACGCAGAATCGAATTAGGAATTCGTGCCAAACTTTAAACTGACAATTTATTCGAGTACTTATCGTCTATATTACCTGTGTCTTGTGAATCTAGTTTTTAAATAGTTTCGATAACACAAAAGGTCGACAAAAGAAGATCGTCCAGCCTAGCGATTCTGAATCCAGTCTGATTGATCCGACACGGAGTCTCATCTCTCGGTCTTTGTCTTATCTGTTTAGAGTGACAGAAAGGGGTCTGCCGTAAAATCAAATCAAATCATAAAACAAGTAAAAAAACATGGAAAAATAGGTAGTTAATAAAAAATGAAAAAACGAACATTGTCCATGTAAATTAGAAATTTTCGAAGAAATTTCACATCGGCAAACTCCATTACCCCATCACTAACGCGCCAACGTACTCTCTAGGCGCTTCAGAGCGACTGAACGAATGTCAAAGTTATGCGGTCATATTAACCGTATCGAGAAGACACTGCCACACCCTCAAGGCATATCCCCCGATATCCGTGGTATTGTTATATGGTTACAGCAATATCCTAATCTGTCCAATTCTATTTAATAGAATTATTGCTGAGATTTATATATTTAATGTCGTCAATATAAGGTTCAGCGAGGTTTTTTTTCTGGCCTCGTGGCTAATCGGGTAGTTAGTTAATTTGCCTGTGAAGCCGAAGGTCGTGGGTTCCATTTCCACCCAGTGCAAATATTTGTGTGATGAATACACATATGTGTACTGTGTCTGGGGTGTTTTACAAAATAAATAAATAAATAAATATTGGTAGACAATTCACACAACACCAACTGGCCCAAACTGTACCATGGCGGCCTGATAGCTGATATAATACTTATATAGTTTTAAATACATACTTATTATGCATATAAACACCTATGTACATATAACAAGTATGTATTTATAACAGATGAACAATCAGTGCAAACAGTAGATCGGGTCATTTAGAAAGATGGAAGAAAAGCCTTTGATAGATATAAAACTCTTTATTGTCACACATAAAACAATAACAAAATGAAAAATTGTTCCAAACAAAAGTCACTAGTGCTAGACTAAACTTGTGGCTACAAATTATACTCACAGGCACAATTAAACGCCCACCTATATGTTTCATCATTGTAATATTTTCGACAAATTCGGTTTTGTGGAACTATTCTTCAAAACCGTTTGTTTTCAATATCTTTATTTCTTATTTATGATTATGAATTTAATATAACATGAATTATGAACTTTCAACGTAGGTAGATACTACATATCATAAAATTTGCTATAAAATTAGCGATTTGCTAACAAACAAACTGTGAGAAGTACAGGTAATTGTGCCTGTGGGTGTATTTATTCTAGACATACACAGATGGTACCTTTACAGATTAAGATGTTTACAATAAATAAACTTAGTAGTGAAGCAGTCTCAGCAAATTAAGATAAAAATAGTTTAATCTTTATATATAAAAATGTTATGTTGGTTTGTGTACGCTTCAAAAACTCAAAAAGTTCTGCACCGATCGAGCTGTTATACAATGATATATAATCCGCATCAAGGATTGTTTTTGTCTAATTTTTGCATCACAATGTGCCACAGCGAAGCGTGGCAGGGTACAGCTAGTATAGTATAATATTGCTGTAGATTCATAATGTACCGACCGAATGCTTGGATTTGTGAATATACGACTATTTGACGATGAGATAAACCAGTACTTTTTTTTTTTAAATAAAGAGTGACGAGACGATCAGGACATGTGCCTGATGGTAAGCAACATGGCTGACACATAACAGCACAGTGACACGCAGCTGGTGGAACATGAAGACTCCAAATTTTTACCTAGCACTGCACTGCGCTCGTCACCCAGAGATCTAAGATCTTATATCTCTAAGCCCTGTAATTTCTCTGGAAACTTTGCTCTTCAAACCGGAACAGAGTAATGTTTGCACATTACTGCTTGGCGGTGGAATAACTGGCAAAGGTGTGGTACTTCCCCCACTTAATCTAGGTAGAAAATAACACAAATTTTATAACACACTTATTTTTATTCAATATCACATACATGTATATAAATTTATTCAAAGTCAAAGTAATTCATTCGGCAAAAATTGTGGTTACAAATAGGATCTTAAAATAATATGATGCAGTGCTACACAAATTCAGCCTAAAATGCATGCGAAATTTTAAAACTGTTATACAAGTATACAATTTTCAAAACATCTTAATAAACAATGTAAATTTTTACATCTTTTTTTTTTAGAAAGAAAGTTACGTCACAATATGCATATACAACAAATAATCCTCGGACGTCGGACCTCCAAACATTGTATTGTATGGTATACCGAGTATACATTTGAAAATGTAGATAAGGTACACCTTTATTAATTGAAACAATATTTTTTACCACGTAGAATTTACCTTAGAAAATAAACAATTTTTATTTAAATGTTTTCTGCATAGCGGCCAAGATAAACTTTACAATTTCAAATACACGCCCCCCTTCGCCACCACACTCTGCCCCGCTGTCCGTGGATACGTGGAACGCTGTCCGTATAAAGATAAATCCCAAGATATATCCTCGAAGACCATTTCCGTCCAACAACTACCGGAGAACGCAGGCCGAGGAGAGCAGCATCCGCGGTGTGGCTATCTTCAGGGACAGCCACAAAGAAGGATTCGAAATAAGCTTTTGCTTCGACTGGGAACGGAAACGAGCCCGTTTGTCACCTGGATTGTCTTGCCTGCTCAATGGGAGTACCGCAAAAGCCACAAAGAAGCTGAAAACCTACAACGCTACGCCATGTGTGCGAGGTAGACGGCCACCGATTTTGGTTGGTGCGATCGAAAAACAAAACGATTGCACTACTAGAGCACTTGGAAGGTCGGACGCCTTTCACTCAGTCAAGTGCGCTGCTCGCACACCTGAGCAGAAATGCTGGTGAAACACCCCGGACGATAAGCGTACATGCGCAAGTCGCAGATCGGTTGTATTGCATTGAGACCTCTAAACATCATGAGATTGCGGTATACGAAGATAGGGGAGAAAATCTGAGCTTTCTCAGAGCCTCTTCGCACGACCAAACAAATACAACAATCAACAAACTGGGGACATCCTGTTCCTAGTTCGACCATACAAACCGTCTCCGAAAGAGCACAGCAGAGGGCAGCTGCGGAAAAAGCCGCAGCCAATCTAAGCGGCAGCTGAGGCCCCATCACAGCCTTCGTGACTGCCTTCAACGAAGCAGCAAAGAGCATTCTCTGAATCTCCTGCATCCCCCCTTGACGTCAAGGACCCTCAAAGCAGCTTCACAGCAACAAATGAGCCGACAAGAGACAGGTTGAACGGCCCCGCTATGTCACGGCTTCGGAGCCCCGGAACCATGCGCGGTCCGAGGGGGGGTCACAGGGGACATGACCCCCCCCCCAAATCGTATACGTTAAACAAAAAATCTAAGAAACGTAAAAATATCTAATAGTAGATAGACTATTTTTTTACGCGGGAAAACAACTAGTACGGGAACTACGCGGGTAAAATCTTGGGGCGCTACTAGTAAGGTATTTTTTGTTCGATTTATTGTATTTCTACTTGTGACCCCCCCCCAAAACCTGAGGCTGCGTACTGGTGACCCCCTCCAAAATTCGAGGCTGGGACCGCGCCTGCCCGGAACCACGCACGTAACGTCTTCATAGAATTTATAGCCACACTGAGAGCGCCAAGACAAGTCAATTTCAAGATTTGCGAAAACATCATGCAGTCCTATAGGCTGGGAAGAGCCTTTAAGAGGCTTTCACGCCTCTTAATGGCGAAACTCGAGGAGGCTCCAGTAGCCATTTACAATAATGTCACTTCCCGGATCATCAAGAGAACCATAACAGGATAGTGCCTATATGGTAGCTTACATGGCTTCATGACACTGAGCGAAAAAGAGACGGTGCACGCGGGAAGATCTGTTTATGCGACACCACCAAACGACCCAATTGTATTTGCTACCCGATGCACCAAGATTATGCTGGACGATAAGATCAAAGAGATGGCCAAGACCATCGAAGAGAACTCAAACGTCTAAACAGGTTGGGAAAACTAGAATGCCGAGAATACCGAGAATGCAGGTTGTGAAAGACAACTTGGGTGATGAGACATTTTGACGTGGACAAGGACGCCATCATCACCACAACAACAGCAAAAGATCTAAGAGAAAAGCTACCGCAACGTATCGGAAACCTGGTTAAAACACAGATCACAGTGCGAACCATACATAGCTTTTGCTCTGGTAAATGGTTTCGGAAAAGAATGTTGCTTCATGGTGGAAGAAAGCTGTCATGAACAGATTAACCTAGAAGAGACACTTCGAGTTTGCTGTTCTAATCGAGAACCAGAACTATAAAGAACTGGGTCAAGCGCGTCGGTGTAATTTATTGCATTGATATAGGTCTTGGGTTTTTGTTATAATTACAAATTTGGTTTGAAACCGTACAATAAATACTAAAATAACTAGCACTTAATTACCTATAACCACAAAAAAAATCTGGACCTCGATAAAATTTTCGCCCAGCATCCGGACCCCGCCTAAAACTACTTGCCGATCCCTGCTCTAGAGAGTAAAGTAAATATGAATTTAGAACATCGTGTACACTAAGTTTTTCAATTTAAAACATAATTAAACCTACCTTATTGGTGCCAAATTCATCATTTTTTTTTTTTTTTTGTTAAAAACTCAGACTCAGAACCTCCTTCGGAAAATCAAATTCGTGTGGGTTTCTTCTTTGCGTTTCTGAGAATTCATAATTTACAATAGTAATAATGTTTATTTTTTTTACAAAATATCAAAAAAAGATATTTCAAAGAACAAAAAGTTTACCAACATTATTGAAAAATCTAATATTTTGGCGTGAAATTTTTCTATTGAAAATTGAGATATTACTTTTTCGATGTTAAGTAAAACCTTAAAAATTAAGGGAACACATAGACTTTTCTATCCTGGGAAAATAACTGAAACTACAGGAACGGGAATTACGCCGCTAAAACCTAGTAATATTATTATTAGGTTGAAGAGGTTCGTTTGTTTGAAGCCTTAATCACAAGAAATACTGGAGGGATTTCAAAAATTCTTTTACTATTGAAGATGTACGTAATCTCGTAAGCCTATAGAGTGCTATATGTTAGAATTATAAAGACGTAGATTCAGCCTTCGATTTAGTTAGGTGAACGCAATCATAACTTGTTCGTAAAATTCACACGAAAGAGATTATGTTTTCGCACGTTTCAATTGTGAGCAAGCCTAATTGGTTTGAGATAACTTCGTTTTCGCAATATTGTCACGTCTTGTTCAAATATAATGCTGTTGCAAGGCAGAAAATTACGCTTTTCTGTGTTAATCTTCGTCAAAATTATACAATACACAGTGTGATTTGGAAAGGAAGAGAAGCATTTGACATATAAAACTCTGTACACACACATAAAACAATAACAAAATGAAAAACCTATGTTCCAGGCAGGTTGACTCGATTGATAGTCACTCTTCGATCTTCCAATACAACTTCTTCAACCCCCAGGGTGACCACCGTAACCCGCATTAGATGTAATGGGAGTCGAATATGTTTTTTTTTTTTACTTTTATAACATCCAAAATTTGATTGGCTAAGTTATTGAAAACTATTTGGATAGTTAATTAAATACATGATGATTAAATCCAGTTGCAATACGTAGTTTGTTTATGATTTAAATTTTATTTGAGTACTCGCTTAATTGACCCCTCTAACCTCATTTACCCTAATGCAATTAATTTTATAATAACGTAATATTAATTTGGAGCATTCATTTTATAACGATTACCATTACCTACTTCGTCATTGTCGTTCATATCGTTAATCAGAGTTTCGACTTTTTTTAACTAATATTACGAGTTTCTATCCTTATGTCATTGTAAATAATTTAAATCGGGGAAGGCGATGATGTGCAGACGTTCTAGCATAAAACATTTTGAAAGCTACTTTAGAAATTAAAATCGAATATACCAGTAAATGTGGCGTAAAGTAAAGTGGCAAAGTAAAGTGGTAAGTAAAGTGGCGTGCGTAGCGTGCCCGTATAAAACAATGTTTGGGGACTTTTACGAAAGGTAAAGATTTCTCATTAAAGAAAAAAGTTTACATAAAACAAAAAAAAAACATCATATTATCTATCTGATACGTTTGCCAAAATTTTACAAATATATAATATTATATATATGATATACATATTACATATGACTTTTAAAATATTGAATTGTTAAAATAAATAGTTTTTTAAGTATTGCAATTTCTAAAATGAAAAAATTGGCAAGTTTTTATTAATTTTTGCATACACACATCGGGGCCCCCGTAACCAGGGCCCCATATAATTGATACGGCAGATACGGCGGTAGCTACGCCCCTAAGTTGACAAATAACCGTAGCACTAAAATGACTTTTAACACAATGCGACACAAAAAATAATAATATGCTAGATATCGAAATGTGGGTGGTGTGAATAAATTTCATATAAAGCTTGCCGAAAATCACTTGAATAGAAAGTTTCAAAAGATACCTGGAAAAACAAATGACCTTTAACGATGCCGTTTAACAAACGACCCTAATGAAATAATCGCAAATAGCATACCTGGTCAAAAACTCATTATCCCATATGCAGGTATAATTCAATTAAGATCTAATTATTCAACACCTTATTTAAAACCAAGTAGTACAGTTTCACTCTCAGTATTGCTTTCACATTCATCAAACTATTTTGTCGTTCCTTTGATTTTGTGATTGTTACTGTGCTACTGTGCTTTATACATAGTTAACGTTTTGCGTCGTTTCAAAACAGTGTAGGATAGTGTCCGTGAAAATGCATCGTCTCCAATACAATGGCAGTGAACCTCAGAATAACGAGAACGGGAGAACCTACGGTATGACCTCCGCTATATCGTTAGCAGGTCCAAAACCCATTGATTTGGAAAATACCAACAAATTGAGTGAAGTTTTAAAATCGTTTGGTGTATTCGAGACCGACCAAGAGATTCAACACCGTGTAAAGGTGCTGAGTACACTACATGACATCTTGCAGCAGTGGATTCAAGATGAAGCTTTAAGAAAAAGCATGCCCAGAAACGTGGCTGACACTGTAGGGGGGAAAATACAGGCCTTCGGGTCGTATAGACTCGGAGTCCACCACCGAGGTGCGGATATTGACGCTCTATGCGTAGCTCCTCGACATGTCGACCGAAGTGCTTTCTTCCAATCGTTTTATCACCTCTTAAAACAACACCCGCAAGTACAAGATCTACAAGCTGTGGAAAATGCGTTCGTGCCAGTTATTAAAATGAAGTTTGATGGCATTGATATTGACTTGTTGTTTGCCCGGCTGGCACTCCAAAAAATACCCGAATCGTTAGACCTGCGTGACGATTTGTTGCTCAAGAATCTCGACGAAAAAAGTGTCCGTTCTCTTAATGGTTGTCGAGTGACAGACGAGATACTTCGTCTTGTGCCTAATATCGACAACTTCAGACTAACTCTTCGGGCCATCAAACTCTGGGCTAAGCGTCGCAGGATCTATTCGAATACCCTGGGCTACTTGGGCGGAGTCTCGTGGGCCCTACTAGTGGCCCGTACATGTCAACTATACCCCAATGCCGTTCCAGCTACATTAATCCGAAAATTCTTCCTTATCTTCAGCCAATGGAAGTGGCCGCGACCGATGTTATTAAAGAAGCCGGATTTTGTAAGCCTCAAATTCCCCGTTTGGGACCCGAGAGTGAACTTGGCAGACCGGCTTCATCTGATGCCGATTATTACGCCGGCATACCCTCAACAAAACTCTACATACAACGTTTCGCTCTCCACGCGGAACGTCATCATCGAGGAGTTGAAATTAGGACTCACTATTACCAACGAAATAATGGTCGGGAATTGCGGATGGGATCGTCTGTTCGAGACACAAAACTTCTTCTCCCGTCACAAGCACTTCATCGTGGTGATGGCGTCCTCGGCCACAACAAACGAACAGCTGCAGTGGAGCGGCCTCATCGAGAGCCGGATCAGACGCCTTACCGCAATCCTGGAGCGGAGCCAGGACATCTCGATAGCCCACGTCGACCCAGAGTGCTACAGCAGGGTGCCGCTTCATACGAGCGACGGTCACGGTCAGCCGCCGCCGCCGGCCGAGCCTACGCTTGAGCACAGCCGGAACAAAAACGCCTCTAGCCAGTGTTCCATGTGGTTCATCGGTCTAGTTTTCGAGAAAGATATCGTGGACCTGGATTTAACGAACGATATTATGTCATTCACGGAGGGAATTTATTTTGATGCTCAAAAAACGAACATTTTACGCGAGTCTATGAGTATAGAAGCGAGGTATGTAAAACGCAAAGAGCTCCCCCAGTACCTGTGTCCATCGCTCGTGAAGCGAGATCGCATCTCTAGTCCAAAAAAGCGCAAAGCTACTGCGCGACATCCCGTTGCCGCTGTCAAAAAAAATAAGCAAATGACTGAGTGAGTGTTATAACTTTATTGTCTAACTAACAGTGCCCAGTTTAGTTCCCGATCCCATTAGTTAACCGGGATAAACAAATTCATTATGTGTTATTTAAGGCAATTGTCTATCTACTCGTACGTACCAAATATCATCCAAATCCCGTCAGTAGTTTTTGCGTGAAAGTGTAAACAAACACACGTCCATACATTCTTACAAACTTTTGCGTTTATAATAGTATTTTTTTTTATTATACTACAATATATTTTTAAAAATTTGCCCGTGAAAATTGCGTTGTTTCGCTTAAATCTAGGAAATTCGCAACAACCACAATTTTGTAGAATAAAACTATTTGGTTTAATATTTAGTTCCTATTACACTGTACGAGTATTTGTTTATTGTTATTTTAAGAATTGAAAATAAATATTAGGATCATGTACAACACTTAATATTTTTTCTACATAAAATTAAGTTTATAATAGTAATAGTGTTGTTTCCTTCTTTTTCAAATAAGTAACAAAAAAACGAAATAATATTGTACATTTTCATTGGCGAGTATAAATACCGCATGAAGCGAGAGGTCATTCCTAGGGTGAAAAGGAGCAGGCTTTGGGCCACTACATCCCGAAGTCGCAATCAAGACAAATACCTAAGCAAAAGACTGAGTGAGTGTTATTAGTTCATTGTTTTTTACAGTGGAAAATTGTGTCCGTGAAAATCCAGTATCTCCAATACAATTAAAGTGAACCTCAGGCGTGGATATTGACACTCTATAACCGAAGAAGCGTTTTCTTCCAGTCGCGTTATAACCTGCTTTAACAACACCCGCAAGTATAATATCTACAAGCTGTGGAAAATGCGTTTGTACTAGTCATTAAAATGAAGTTTGATGGAATTGAAATTGATTTGTTGTTTGGTCGGCTCGCCCACCAGAAAATACCCGAATCGTTAGACCTGCGCGACGACATGCAGCTCATGAATATTGATGAGAAAAGTGTTCGTTCCTTCAACAGTTGCCGAGTGACAGACGAGATACTTCGTCTTGCGCCTAATTTTGGCAACTTCAAGCTTACCCTTCGGGCCATCAAACTCTGGGCTAAGCGTCTCAGGATCTATTCGAATACCATAAGCTACTTGGGCGGAAACTCGTGAGCCATAGCAGTGGCCCGTACATGTCAATTATACCCCGATGCCGTTCCAGCCACATTGATTCTAACATTCTTCCTTGTCTGCAGTCAATAAAAGTGACCCCGGCCGATGTTATTGAAGAAGTCGAATTTTGTCAACCTTGGGACCCGAAAGTGAACTTCATCTGATGCAGATTATTACGCATGCATACCCTTCAACAAAATTTTACATACAACATGTCGTAACATCATCATAGAGGAATTGAAATTGGGTCTCACCATTAGCAATAATGGTCAACAAGTGCGGATGGGGTCGTCTGTTCGAGACACAGAACTTCTTTTCCCGTCACAAGCACTTCATCGTGGTACTGGCGTCCTCGGCTACGACGGGCCAGCAGCTGCGGCCTTATCGAGAGCCGGATCAGACGCCTTACCGCAATCCTGGAGCGGAACCAGGACATCTCGACCGATGAAGACGATCAGACCGCCGCTCCATACGAACGACGGTGAGCCGCCATCCGAGCCAGCGCCTGAGCTCAGCCGAGGTAAAAACGGTACAGTCTCTATCCATATAGGTCATCGGGCTGGTCTTCCAGGAGGATATCGTGGACATTGATTTAACTTCTGACATTTCAAGATTCACGCAAGCCCTGACGATGCCCGAAAAACAAACATTTTACGCAAGTCCATGAGTATTGAAGCAAGGTACATAATGTATGTGAAACGCATACAGCTCCCCCCTGAAGCTGTCTCCTTCACTCGTGGAGCGAGAGCGCATCCCTAGTGCGAAAAAGCGCAAACCCATTGCGCCACCACAGCCCAGTGCCTCTGTCAAGTAAAGAAATCAAATGACTGAGTATGAGTAATTATTAGTTAATAGCACAGTATAAAATAGTGCCCGTGAAAATGCATCGTCTCCAAAGGGCAGTGACCCTCACAATAACGGGACGGTACGGTATGACCTTCTCTATATCGTTAGCAGGTCCGTAACTCATTGATTTGGAAAATACCAACAAATTCAGAGAACTTTTGAATCCGTTTGGAGTATTCCAAACCGACTAAGACACTTAGCACCGCGTGAAGGTGCTGAGTACATCACATGCCATCTTACGGAAGTGGATACGAGATGAAGCTTTATGGAAAAGCATGGCGACGTGGCTAAAACTGTAGGGGAAAAATACAATTCTTCAGGTCGTATAGACTTGGAGTCAACCACCGAGGCGCGGATATTGCCGCTCTATGCATAGCTCCCATGCATTACGATCGAAGTGATTTTTCCAGGCGTTTTATAATCTCCTTAAACAGCACCCAAAAGTACAAGATCAACAAGCTATGAAAAATGCGTTTGTATCAGTCATTAAAATGAAGTTTGATGGAAGTGAAAGTGATTTGTTGGGGCTGGTCTTTCAGAGCAGACATCGTGGACATTGACTTAACGTATGATGTTTTATCAAACATTGAGACGGTCATAATTTACACACCCAAAAAACTATCATTATACGCGAACTCTTGAGTATTAAAACAAGGTATGTGAAATGCAAACAATGCGTTATTCTAGTATTTTTTTATAACCTGCTTAAACAACACCCCCAACACATACAAGCTGTGGAAAATGCGTTTGTACCAGTCACTACAATGAAGTTTAATGGAATTCAAATTGATTTGTTGTTTGCTCGGCTCGCCCTCCAAAAATACCCGAAATGTTAGACCTACGCGACGACTTACTGTCCATGAATCTTGACGAGAAAGAGAGAACAAACATGTTCTCTCAACGGTTCTTGAGTGATAGACGAGATACTTCGTCTTGTACCTAATATTGACAACTTCAAGATTACCCTTCGGGCCATCAAACTATGGGCTAACGTCGCAGAATCAATTCGAATACCCTATGCAACTTGGGCGGAGTCTCGTGGGCCATGGCAGCAGCCCATCTATGTCAATAATACCCTGAGGCCGTTCAAGCCACCTTGATTCTAAAATTCTTCCTTATCTTCAGTCAATGAATGTGACCCCGGCCGATGTTATTGAAGAAGCCGGATTTTATCAACCTGAAGTTCCCCCCCGTTTGGGACCCGAGAGTGAACTTCATCTGATGCCGATTATTACGCCTGCATAACCTCAACAAAATTTTACATACAACGTTTCGCTCACCACACGGAATATCATCATAGAGGAGTTAAAATTAGGTCTCACCATTGCCAACGAAATAATGGTCAAAAAGTGGGATCATCTGTTCGAGACATAGAATTTCTTCTCCCGTCACAAACACTTCATAAGTTGGTGATGTGGTGTTGGTGTCCTAATTCCATTGTAATTTTATTGTATATGGTGTTTACGACAGAATAATGGCAGTGGGATCATCTGCTGCAGTGCTGCAGTTTCATCGAGATTCGGATCAGACGCCTTACCGCAATCCAGGCCGGACCAACCAGCCAGGAAATCTCCCACGTCAACACATAGTGCTACAGCAGAGCGTCGCTCTATACGCAGGCCTGGACGACATTCAAAAAACGAATATTTTACGCGAACTCATGAGTATTGAAGCAAAAGGTATGTGACAAACAAAACAAAAATCGCAAACAGCTCCCCTAGAAGCTGTCTCCCTCGCTCGTGAAGCGAGATTAATAAACTAATAACACTCACTCAGTCATTTGCTATATTTTCTTGATAGTTAGATTAGGGGTGCCCCTAGTGCGAAAAAGCGCAAAGCCATTGCGCCATCACAGCCCGGTCCCTCTATCAAGAAAATAAAGCAAATGACTGAGTGAGTGTTATTAGTTTATTAATAGTTACAGTAGAAAATTGTGTCCGTAAAAATGCTGTGCTTCCTACACAATGGCACTGAACCTCAGAATCACGAGAACGGAAGGACCTATGGGATGACCTGCGCTATATCGTTAGCAGGCCCAAATCCCATTGATTTAGAAAAAACAAACAAATTAATAAAAGTTTTGAAATCGCTTAGATAATCGAGGACGACCAAAAAATTCAGCACCGTGTGAAGGTGATGAGTACTATACATGGTATCTTGCAGCAGTGGATACAATATGAAGCTTTAAGAAAAGCATGCCTAGAAACGTGGCTGAAGCTGTAGGAGGGAAAATACAGGCTTTTGGGTCGTATAGACTTGGAGTCTACAACCGACGCACTGATATATAATACATAGATGCTCTATGCGCAGCTCGCGTGCATGTCTACCGAAGTGTTCCAGTTCCAGTTTCTTCCAGTCGTTTTATAACCTGCTTAAACAACACCCGCAAGTGCAAGATATACAAGCTGTGGAAAATGCGTTTGTACCAGTAATTAAATTGAAGGTTGATGAAATTGAAATAAATTTGTTGGGGCTGGTCTCCGTGGAGGTCATCGAGGATAGACTTAACGTATGATTTTTTTTATATTTTATCATTCATGGAGGCCTTGGAGGCCTTTTATTTTGACGCCCAATAACTAACTAGGCTAGGCTACTTGGGCGAAGTCTCGTGGGCAATGGCAACGGCCCGTGCATGTCAATTATACCATAAGGCCAGTCAAGCCACGTTGATTCTAAAATTCTTCCTTATCTTTAGTCAATGAAAGTGACCCGGGCCGATGTTATTGAAGAAGCCGGATTTTGTCTACTTCAAGTTCCCCGTTTGGGACCCGAGAGTAAACTTCATCTGATGCCGATTATTTATTACGCCTGCACCCCCTCAAAAAAATTCTACGTGTCGCTCACCACGCGGAACATCATCATATAGGAGTTGAAATTAGGTCTCACCATTACCAACGAAATAATGGTCAACAAGTGCGGATGGGATCATCTGTTCGAGACACAGTACTTCTTCTCTCGTCACACGGCGTATGATATTTCGTACACCATAGACTTAACGTATGATATTTACACGGAGGCCCTATATTTTGAAGCCCATTAAACGAACATTTTACGCGAGTCCATGAGTATTAAAGCGAGATATGTGAAACGCAAACGGCTTCACCAGGATCTGTCTCCTTCGCTCGTGAAGCGAGAGCGTACACCCATTGCACCAGCGCAGCTCGCTGCCGCTGTCAAGAAAAATAAGCAAAACTGAGTGACTGTTACAATTTTATTTACAATCGGATTTTGAAAGACACGACTATCACAGCTATAGATGTCACGGTTGTATATTAAAAATCCCCTAAATGTATAAAATTGTCTCTGTTGTTTATATCGATGTAATGTAGTAGTAGTAACAATGTTATATTTTGCATAATTTAATTTTGTGGTCTTCTGTTAACGTCAGACATCGACGTCAAACTTATAACACCCCTTTTTTGGTCGGGGGTTAAAAACGCTTACTGTGAAATAACCTGCGTTGTATAACGAACATTTTATTTGGCCAAATAAAGGTCTGAAATGATCCTTATGAATATTAATAACCTTATATGTGAATTGTTGTTTGTTTTTTTTACTATGGAATACCTTTAACACTGTTGTTTCATTTAGAATTTGAAGTGGCATTTGTTATTAATGACAAAAAATAAGCAGGTTGTCTACTGTTAGTAAGGTGCCCCAAAATAACAATGTACTTATTTGAATCTTCACAAAATCACTGAATCTGTTTAGAATAATTGTACATTAAGATACCCCTATAAGATAGGTACTATGTAACACTATCGTTCCCAGGCTTCCACAGCACGGCCTACCGAGGATAGAAACATGTTTTTTGTATCTCTATATAATACGAGTATTAAGCACTTATTATAGATCATCAGGTAATAAAGATTTGTACATATATGTGTTTTATATCAATTGGTACTTTTACTGAGTTTATTCTATAGTTATTAATACACTTGTCAATCCTGATATACGAGTATTTTCTTGTCTGATTTCGAGTTACTTTCTAGCTAGATTTAGGATATTTTGACAAAGTACTGTTTTGTCTCATTGTCAAAAAAAGCTAATATTTATTAATACAAGCATTCGTTACATCTCTAATCTACAGCAATGTTAAATGTCAAACTATTTTTATTAATATCAGCTCTAAGCTGCTTCTTTTCTAAGTTTATTAAATTTATTGTAAACATCTCATTCTGTAAATATGGCTTGTGATGTATTATGTCTTTTCTGTCTTACCTACCTGAAACAAATATTTTTTAGCCATAAGACCGCCATTAGTGACCTTTCACTAATACTAGAAATAATTTTCATTCTGTAATTGTTTGATGTGTATGACAATAAAGAGTTGTATGTCGATCAAAGGCTTGTCTTCTTTCTTTCCAGATCACCCGCTCTAATGTTTGCACTGTTTGTCCAATTATTGTATAACTGAGAAAGAAACAATAACATAATTAATTACAAATGTATGTTATGTTTAGTGTTGTTTAAAACACACACAACATTTTGGTGCATTATATAATATATAGAATATACTGCTAGTATTATTTTCGCGACTACTTCATAGGTAGCATGCAGTCGCGATGACAAAAGTCAAAACAGGATATTTATTTCTTGTCAATTTTAACATTCACGCGTGTATATCTTTTTTAATCTTCATCGTCCATTGCTGGACATAGGTGTCTCTCTCAATGTACGCCACCGAGCTCGATGGAGTGCCCCCCCCCTTCCTCACTGCGCTCGCCTTGGCGCGGACTCAATAACCTGTTGTACACCGTCTACCCGTCTATGTATTTCTTATTGATCTTTGTGAATAATAACACTTGGGAGTATAATTAATAATAATAAATAAATTGATTATTTATTATTATTATATTTATTTAATCAATGTGTACTTATTATTATTGCTAGCCTATCGGTTTTTTATCGGATACACTTCGGAGAGTGTGCGATTGATTTGCATGATCTGATACCACCTTGCCCTTTTTTTTATCGGAATGCTCGTAGCTCGAAAAAGCGACATCGTTTCATGGTTGATGTTCCAAAGACACGAACGAAGAGATTTGACTCTAATTTTGTGATAAGAACGTCTAGGCTGTGGAATACGTTGCCTGAGTGGGTTTTCCCCGATGATTACAATCTTTGTGTCTTCAAATCGAGAGTGAATCGGTTATTTCTAGGTAAACACGCTCCATCGTAGACCGCATTGTCGTTTAACATCAGGCGAGATGGCGGTCAAGTGTAAACCTATAAAAGTTAAAAAAAAAAAAAAACCCATGTGAGAAACTGGTGGCGTACTAGGAAAACCTGTATGACAGATCACCAGTTTCTCCAACAAATATGGGTAATTACCTACTATTCGAATAAACATAGGTATGTATAGATGTTAATTCTAAGGTGTAAGTGAAAGCACAACCGAGTAATAACCTCACGATATACTTCTCTAAATACCGACAAATTATATTGATGACATTAAATATTTAATCTCAGTAATAACTGTAATAAACACAATAGAACCGTTTAGGATGTTGTCATAACTACGCGCATAATAGTGCAGATTAGACACCACCACAAAACTTTAATTTATTCTCAGCAATGCAGATACAGTACAAAGTACAATACATGCCAATGTATTGTACATTCGATACTCATACTCATTTATTACATACTATCCGTACATGTCAGCAAATTAATTGTATAGTGAAAACATAGGTACTAATTGAAGTTCTAATTACACACTTAATAATTCAAATTACAAAATGTCATACAACTTAAAAATTCATATTTCACATTCAATATATTAAATTAAATACCTACTACGAAATGTCAAAAGTTACTAGTTAGCATCAGGGCCGGAATTAGAGGTGTGGAGGCCCGGGCCATGTGCCTCGGTTAGTCTGCCCTAAATCCTGCCCTGGGGAGCATTAGAATACTTACTTGTACATTACAGAATCGGCCCAACCGACAGCAGATAAGACAACAATTCTGCATTAAAAACCAGAAAAACAGAATACATATTACAAAAAGTATACTATCCAAGCATTTAATAATTAGCAGATAACGCAATCGGTTTTCTATCTCATCTTTAGAGCGTGTCATATTTTTCGCACGGCACTACACGCCCGATAATTTCGCTCGTAACGACTAATACACCTGTATTAACCGATCGTTAAGCGATTGTTAAGTTATTTGTGGTCACTAAACTTTAACACCCGCATAATATAAACAGCAATCTCATTGGATATAATTTATTTGTACGGCGCATGTTATAATTACAACTAACCTTTAGCTGTGATTGTACTCGTAATAAGGGTATCCAGAGTACGTCTGAACCTGTAGCTGTATTTTATAATTGAGGTAACGTCTAGCCGGGTTTTGCAATAAATTGTAGACGTGGTGTCCTAGGCTAGAACTTCTAATTTCAGATACGTAAGGTTGGTGTTCAGGTACAGGCTTAAACGGTGAAGAAATGAGCGCGTGGAAGTCACCGTGCTTTAAGAATGAAAGATATATCTTTCGAGGATGTTTCATCATTCCACACTTTGGCCAGGGTGGTGTTGCATGGCCTTGCCTATCGTCTCCGAAGAGAGAAGGGATCGAATCCCAGCAGTGTCAACGAAAAGTGGGTTGCTTTTGTTATGAGAGAGTAAAACCGAGCGGATAGCAAAAAAGGCAAAACTACGCGTGCCTGAAAAACTGTCTAGTAGGGTAGAAATACGTTGGATATACCAAAGTCGAGGTTTGATCTTAAAATTGAAACTCAAGACACAACTTTACAGCATCGAGCTAAATACTGCGTGTTTATAATTTTCTACAATTCGTCTCAATCACTCAAGTGTCCTTTGATAATAATACTATGTTGTATTACATAATGATTTTTTATCAGTTGATTTTTTGCAGTCGGGTTTTTAAAATTAAAGTTAGTATTATGTGATTTTGCTGCTGTCTATACGGAGAAAATCAATACGACGAACTTACAATTTATAAACTGAGTGGATTTTTCCCAATGCTTACAATCTTAGTGTTTTCAAATAGAGAGTGAATCGGTTTCTTCTGAGTAATCACGCTCCAACGTGGATCATATCGTCGCTTAGCATCAGAAAAACTGTCTAGTAGGGTAGAAATACGTTGGATATACCAAAGTCGAGGTTTGATCTTTAAATTGAAACTCAAGACACAACTTTACAGCATCGAGCTAAATACTGCGTGTTTATAATTTTCTACAATTCGTCTCAATCACTCAAGTGTCCTTTGATAATAATACTATGTTGTATTACATAATGATTTTTTATCAGTTGATTTTTTGCAGTCGGGTTTTTTAAATTAAAGTTAGTATTATGTGATTTTGCTGCTGTCTATACGGAGAAAAACAATATGACGAACTTATAATTTATAAACTGAGTGGATTTTTCCCAATGCTTACAATCTTAGTGTTTTCAAATAGAGAGTGAATCGGTTTCTTCTGAGTAATCACGCTCCAACGTGGACCATATCGTCGCTTAGCATCAGACGAGATGACGGTCAAGTGTAAACATATAAAAGTTAAAAAAATGAAGTGCCAAAGATGCCATGGAACACAAAGAACCAATGACGCAAGCCTAAGAAAAAGCATAGCATCTGAGCCAGTATTTTTACGACTAGTGTGTCAGGTACTAACACAAGATTTAGATCCGTAGACTTTTTAACGACGCTCTGCAGTAAAGTGGATATCAACGCGAAACTGTCTATCGCAACAAGCGTCTATAAAAATCGGACGGTAAACGACACAGCCCGGTGACAATGTTTTTATGATCGAGGAACCCGATTCTCTGAGACGAGGTAGATAGAGGCCTAGAATGACGTGGAACAGTAACAAACGGATCTTGCTAAATATGTAATGTAGAGGTAGTTTCTGCAGAGCTTGCATGGGGAAGTACCACGCATTTGCTAGTTATTCTACCACCAAACACGAGTTTGCAAACGATATGAAGGGTATTTTTTCCACAGAAATCAGAGTTAGAGAGAAATCACAGTTTGAGAAAACTTTGAACTGAGAACTTTCAAAACTACCCTCGTGCCCGCGCTATTTGAAAGACATGTTCACTTTTTGGAGCATCGCGCACTCTCTGCCTCTCAGATCCAAAAATAACTTGTCGCTTCAATCACCCTCAGCACACAGTCAATTCTACGGAAAGTCGTTTGCTTTTCAAGCTATGGAATGCTTTGCCTGTGCCTACTAGGCAAGCTCCATCGCTTGCTGTTTTTAAAGACCATGTAAAACAAATTTACTTTTCGCAGTCGTCCCCTAGTTGAAGTTACTATTCTTCGCTGTGTATCCATTCTTAAACTTTAAATTTATGTATTAGTTTATTACTATATTTCGTATTTATGTATTAGGATGTACATTTATCATTATGTAGGTTTATCAAATTATTATCCATGTAATTGCAGTTTTATTTTGAAATATTATAGAGGTATTCACCACTTTTTATTTGTACTTCCCGTCTTCCTGTTTTTGTATTTGTTTTTCCATCCTACGGTTGCCTGGAAGAGATCGCTTTAAGCGATAAGGTCACCCATTGCTACTTTAATTTTAGTCTAAGTTTTTATGTATTTTTGTTGTTATTAAGTTCAATAAAGAGTTAATCTATCTATCTATCTATCTATCTAAGTAAATTTGGTTTTGCGAGCCATCTAAGAGGTCTCAATAGAAATTAGCCAAGTTCTACATTGACAGACACGTCAAGGAGGACATCATCTCCCTGTTTCATTGGAACGGCGTGTTTATTTAATTTCCCAAAACATATGATGTAAGTATAGTAAAGTGTCTGAGTTTAATTTTAAAAAACAATCGGTTTTTGTTTTTTTCTGACAAAATTTTTTTAAAATCATTTAAAGGCTCATACTTGACTGCTATCTCTATATGTATCTGCATGTGTTTACATCATGGAATGGCACGTTGCTACAGAGACTACGGGCCTAGCACTTGGTTACACTTACGATATAGTGCGTAAAAAAGCTATAAACGGGCGTTTTTTAACCTGCCGGATACCTGCAGTTTAGCTTTGATTTTTAGTGCTAATGGTGAAATACTTGACTGCCTTAAGCGTATACGTATAGACAATAGATATAAGGACTTACCGACGAACAATTAAAGTTTGATGCATCAAAATATCAGTGGCAAAACTAAATTAAAACCCTTCACGCTCCGAGGTGAAAGTCTCGATCAGATAAACTCGGGACCCCCGAGTGTATCTAAGCGAAAAAGATACAATCTGCTGCTCTTCGATGCTGAGTAGCTGTGTTTACTATATTCAGGCCTTTCTTTGTGGCGGTCCGCAGAGGCAAGTAGTGTCCCCAAAGGCGCAGCGAGAGCATACCAAGTTCTCCAATAAATTAAAGACTTAACGTAAACCCTTAGCTTACAACATTCTAGAATAGTCATGGTGACTAAAAAACTAATAGGCATGACGATTCCTTTTTGATTTATTGTGCCATCAAAAAGCTACTCAATAACTGAAACATAGGTGAAAGAATTACTTGTGATCTTAAAAACTTCCCGTGATATCACGATTTTTAAATCACAATTTTGGGTTGTCGCAAAAACGCTTCATACAAAACACTACAGAAGCGTGATATCACTGTAACGTATTTTCTATGCGTCGCGCGTAAAGTTTGTATGGTAGCTAGGTATATTAAATATTGAGTTTCTGAAACTGGTTTCATTGCAAAAGTCACTTGATATTGAATGGGTTATCCAATGGTAAATATATTTTCTAATAATTTCGTACTTTTAAAATGGATTTGCCCATCCAGCTTTGAATGATCATAAAGGAAGTTAAACTCACTGAATATCTGTGGTTAAACAAAAAAATATCAAAATTAAAATTGGGATATATTTTATTCTGTATAAATACTGTCCTTATATCAAATAATTTAATGTAATTGCAGGACCTGTCGTCACGCCTATTACCTAGTCCGTAAGTTAGATTTTTGAAAAATATTGTTACGTTTTTTTTTTTTTTTCGAAAAATCTACCTGAGAGATTTTTAGAATGTTATATTTTTGACACAGACCACTAGCTAGCGCGCCCTAAAAAATTGTAAAAGTATTTATTGAGTTTCAAAACGAGGTGCAAGAGGTGTGGTGTCATTACTTCGGCAGAATCCGGATTACACCATCGTGCGAGGCTGCTTGAAGACAGAATTTCGAAAGACCACGTAGTTGGGGAACTGTCTCACATCTCGTTGATAAGAACTTTCTAATAAGATTAATTGCAGGTACCACACGTCCCATCGTATAGTAATAAAATAACTTGTGAAGTACCTTCACATTTGTTCTTGTTCATGATCCACAGTGAAGCATCATGTTTTCTGAAGAGGACCAACATCATCATAATCCTGACCCATCTGCCGACAAATTTATAATGTAATAATTGAGAATATTAATTAAAATATAATGATGTTTTCACTTCTGCCACTGTCACTGTATATTCTCAAGCTCACACATTTTTTTTTATAGGATAAACCACCATTGTCCTCTCAAGAGGCCTCTAGAGCCTACCAAACTTCTATTCTTTAAATCATACATACATAAGTTGAAATTTACAAAAAAAAAAAATGTTAGTAATTAAAACTTTGAATCAATGTCACTTCTTTAAATGTACACTTGTGTAAAACAAATGATGGCTTATAACAACAATATTATCCTAGTGGAAAGATTCGCCCTTCAACCGCCTTACTATGGCTCGACTTTGTAATTATTCTCTCTTTAGTTTTGCTGGAAGTTATAGAGAGATCAATATTACAGTAGTAGTACAAAATAGTGTTTTAGTTAGGCTTCTACTCCCAATACAGGATGGATTAACCTGAAAGGGTTACTTTAAGCTTAAGTATCAGTAAAACTGTAAAAGGATGATACAAGTCTGAGCAACACTTAACTTTATAAAAATCTAAATTGAGCAATAGAATCAAGAAGACTAAATTTTAGCAGTCTAAGCTAGGTTAGATGTTGCAACATCTAAACATCATGCTTAATCACATTACATAAAAACTGAACATATATATAATATACAAAAATACATACTTTGGAACAGCACATATTTTATGTCTTTCAAATCCTCTTCTGCAAGAACTTGTACACTAGAAATCCTTGTTTACTAGAAAACATAAAATTTTTAATGATTAGATGTTTATTGCTCAATCACATTACAACAGAAGAACTGAATGGTTTAAACTGAAATTTGGAACTTAAATAGATTATACAATTTAGACATACCTTGGAACAGCACATTTAGGTATTTTTTATCCTCTTCTGTCAACATTTGATGTGAAAACTTCTTAGTCATATGACACTTTTGGTAGAGGAAAATTTTATGGGTTCCCATGATTAATATTCTAATTTTGCGACGCAGCATAGCGACGGAATAGCAGCGGAGTAGTTGCATGTTATACACTTTTTGATGAGTCAATTCTTATAACATCAAATGACAATCTGACATAATGTAATACCAATATATCTGTAGCTTTGCAGGTGAAGTTTTGTGCAACATATACTAAAATATATATCACTTTTATCAGCAGTCTATATCACTGATAATTTTAAGCAGAAAGATATTGTGGAGGTTAGTAACAAGTTGTACTGGTCATAAAAAATACGCAATGGAAGGTACTGCTAAGACAACTGGAACACACTGGTAATATGATATACCAGTCTTTTTTTAACTACCCTCATCGATAATTACAAAAATCCATGTTTGGTCTGTTGCAAAATTAATAAATTACACTCTTACAGATCCTTTTTAAACTTGAAACACAGTTAAGTCTGTAATAGTATAAGGTAGGTAACTTCTCATTCTGTAAAATGTATAATATAAAAAAGTGATCATATAGATTCTAGTTTTTTTTAACATAAAATACAAATTATCAGTCACTAATTTACAATAACACAAAATGTGACAACGAAACATAAACATATTAGCCATTTACTTACCTCTCAGGCAGCCCACTAGTGGGCTCGCCTCTTCCTGTTCGTTTTAAATCAAAATTCTAATGGATAGAAACTATGTTTGTTAAAATTTTTGCATGCAAGTTATTTGTTGCTGTATGGAACACCAACTGGCATAGCGCATAGCAGAGTTTGGGCTCTGCAGCTACTGCTTGATAAATAAATAAATAAAAATTGGTGGACATTTCACACATAACACAACCTAGCCCCAAACTAAGCAAAGCTTGTACTATGGAAGCCAGATAGCTGATATAATACTCATATTTTTAAATACATACTTGTTATACACAGAAAACACCCAAGCATAGTACAAACATTTGTATTCATCACAGAAATATTTGCACTGGGTGGGGATCGAACCGACAACCCATGGCTTTCAAGGCAGACTGCCTGCTAAGCCACCAGGCCAGCCCAACTGCCTGCTAAGCCACCAGGCCAGTGTGACTGCCTGCTAAGCCACCAACCAGGCTAGCCCAGATAATTAGTAATGTGTCGTCAGTTCCATAATGAAATAATTATAATTTAATATTAAGAGTATACTCATTGTTGTGTTTTCTTTGCAGAAAGATATGCTCTCTATTCAATACACGAATAAAAAAAAAAAATTTTGCTAAAATTTCTGTATGCTTCACCATAGCTTTTAAGTGAATGGACCATTTTTTATTTTTTTAACAGCTGCTGTGATTGTGATGATTCTCCGCTATTGTTTGTGTGGGAATTACTTCATTATTTTAATTTTACCATGGTCTGCCTGACAAATTTCAAATTAGCATTAATTGTTTTGCCTTAAAGTTGTCTCACATCAGATTCAATACCATTTCAATTTCATTCATTCAAATATGATTTTAAAAACCTTATCTTGGTTTTCAATTTTACTCTTTATTGTTTATTTTAGAAAGTAAATATATCTGGTAAGATGGTGAGCGACAGCTTATTTAAGTAGGTATTTGAACAAGTGAAAAACTAGTATACACATCATTAAATTTGAAACTTATAGGTTCCTAATCTAAATATATTATGGAACCAATTTGCAAACTGTTTTTGTGCTATATGATGAGTAATAAAATATCATTTAATTATTGGATGGGCACAATATTTGTGATATCAATTTGTAGCCTAGACAACTACACTTACCCTTATAATATTTGTAATTTGTAAGTACAACAAATTCAAAACGATAACCTACACAACTTTAAAACTAGTTTAAATCAAAATAGCATAGGGAGTACTTACCAAGCCCCAAGCTTGCGGTGTTATGATCAGTTTTTAACACATCACATGAAAAATTCTAACACTTATTTCCGATATTCCCGAATTTCCCGAAACCAAAACAAAACTGAAAACCAAAACAATAACAACACAAAGGTTCAACTGACAGCTACTGAAAGTTACGTTTTTTTAAGTTGTACTTTTGCCAATTGCCATATTGTCTACTTTAAGTATATGTCATTGTCATTGCCAGCTTTGATTTGAGTTTTGGATATGAGCATTTTCTACACATGCCGCACAGCCGCATACAGAAGCCAATGATAAAAGAAGTTGAAGAAGACCTTTTTCTCTTTGAGTACCTACCTACCTATTTAGCCATAGGAGGAGGAAGGAGGTAAGACTAAGACATTTCGCTTGCGTATATTTCACACATTTGTAACTTGAACTCAACAAGAGCAACAAAAATCTGTTTCTATAAACACAAACTAAGATAAATGATGCAACCAAACAAAAGATGCAACATCTACGAAAATATTAATAGGTATGTAGCTACGGAGTTGTCACTACACCAACAGCAGAACAGCACCGTCAGCACCAACAACTAGGGATGTTAAAAAATAATCGATTTTTATTTTAATCGATTTTTATTTCATAATAATCGATTTTTTTGTGTCGATTTTTAAAGTGACAAAAATCGATTTTTTATAAATCGATTATAAAAATTACGCATTTAAATCGATTTTTTAAAAACATGAAAAAGTTGCTGAAAATTCTAGTTTTTGGGACAACGTAGTCGTTTAGTTATTTAATTCTCGTTTTAAGTATTTATTTTAATACTAGTGAACTGTAACACAAGACAAAACAAGACATTTGTGGTTTTGTGGCATTAATTATTTGTAATTTTACTGTTATCTAAACTTGAAGAATAACAAAAGAGTATTTTATATTATACTTTTTGAGACCATACTACTTACATAGTTGTTAAAGATTTTAAAGATCATTTTGAGTAGGTATTTTATTGACGTGACAACGTCTTATAAATTGGTTTGCCGGGTGACACTTCAAGAAACTGCGTTACGCTCCGCTCACGTTATGCGCTCACAACGAGAGCGAGTGAGAGGCACACGTCCCTTCCACTCGGGCATGGTTAGCCCGCCTAAGAGCGAGAGAGACAGACATAAAAGTGAAAGGCACGCGTCCCTTCCGTAAAATTATTTTACCACTCAAAGTCGTTGTCACGTAAAACTTTCGCCCGTATACCGACTTTACAGGCAACCAATTTTTTTTTAATACTAACTACTAATGTGATGTTAGTGGGTGGTAACTCTGCCTGCGAAGCCGAGGGTCGTGGGTTCGAGTCCCACCTCGTGCAAATATTGGTGTGTTAAATACAAATATTTGTAATATGTATGAATGTTTCTATGTATAATAAGTATGTTTTTACAACTACGAGTATATAAATATTATAAATTACGCTATTTGTATGCCATAGTTGCTAAATTACGACTGGTCTAGTCGAGAGAACGGTGTCTGCCGATCCGGAGACCCCAGGTTCAAAACCACGGACACCACTGTCTTTTCGAAGTCATGTGCGTAATGCCGCCAGCTTAAAACGGCGAAGGAAAACATCGTAAGGAAACCGACATGTACCTAGAACCTTTCAAAGTCATATGTCATCCACCAACCCGCACTGGGCCATCGTGGTAGATTATTGCCTTAACTCGCTCCTTGTGAGAGAAGGTCCGAGTCCCAGCAGTGGGAACATTTAGTGGGCTGTAGATGATGATGATGATGTCTGCCGTAGTACAAGCTTTGCCTAGTTTGGGGTCAGATGGTGATGTATGTGAATTGTTCACCAGTATTTATCTATTTATATGTAATTTTAATATGAGAAGGATTTACTTTTGACTAATACAAAAAAATCGATTTTTGCGAAAAAAATCGATTATATTTTTTTAAATATAATCGATTTTTAACAAATCGATTAATTTTGAATAAAGAAAAATCGATTTTTAATTAATCGATTATATTTTCCATCAATCTAACATCCCTACCAACAACTGACAAAAATACTAGTGACGGGACAAAATTAACAACATTTTACAATTGCTATTGAAATAACATGATGTTAACACATTTATTTATTTAGTAATTTCACAGGTATGTATTAGGCATAATATACTTAGGTACTTCAAATTACATACTTACAGTGATATTATTATTTGTAGATTGATATTACTATAAATTATTTTGTACAAAATTCAACCTACTGCAAAAACACAAACAGGCACTAAAAGCGAATAATAAATTAATTAAATTATTAGAAGCGCTATCTACTCATGCTTTTGAAGTCGGTGCCAGTCAAAATAAAAAGCTAATAAATAAGTACCTACGCGTATTATGTACATAGTAAGTAGACAAATACTTATAGGTAAGTAGTATCATCTACTACCTACTTATTAGACTTGGCTGGCACCGACTTCAAATGGATGAGTGGGTAGCGCTTTTAATAATTTTATTCATATATTTTTGCTTTTGGGCGCCTATATTGAGATTTTGAAATCGATTTCATTTTTTGTACAAAAATAATTTGTTTTACCCTTTGATAGTTTTTTTTAATGCAGTTATATATTTAATATTTGAATTGAACAGACTGTGTTTGTGAAAATCTACTACAATGTCCTCCAGATAAATGTAAGCACATTTTAGTTCATTCTCATATTTAAATAACTGCCACACTGATTTCCCTAAAATGTTTGTAATGTGGGACCATTTGGAAAGTATACCCATTCCAACAAATAAATATATATTAAAATGGATTCGGGAGTTCTCGAGAAATCAGGTAACATACATAAAAATGTATGGTAGCCGAATTGCTAAAGTCCTACTTTTTCGAAGTCGGTTGAAAAAACATACTGAATGGCTTTTTTTTATTGAACAACTTTGGTAAGCAAACCCTTACTAACCAAATCTCAAAACCCCCGAACAGGTATAGCAGTCCATCCCTGCTTTCATCATCGGCTTACCTAAATAACTTCAAAGAATACAACTATAGTCCGTTCCACGAAGAGGTGTGGAAAATGTAAACAAAGGTGCTACCATAACATAAAAATCGTTTAACCTTAGTATTTTTCTAAAACTGTCTTAAAAATTTTTTCACTAATATGATACGACTTTACTGTGATCTTAAATACAACATACTTGGATTTGTATTGATCACATAATTATTTATTAACTTATCTTGAAAGTTGTAAATAGTAATAGTAGAATGTGGTAGATACGGTTTTAAACAGTGGCAATTTGATCTGTGGTTCTCAAACTGCGAATCCCATCGAAACATAAATGTGAAGTAAAAGACAAGTTCAATATGATATGAATATGATATTAAAACCAGCCAAGTCAGACTGCTTTTAATAATCATCATAAATTATAAAAACAAATCATATTTTAAGTGTTTAAAACTAGTATATGTTATTATAAATATATTTTAGAACTGACCATTTAAGACCATTTAGATCTCCATTCTTTAGTCGTTGAAGTCAACAAACAAGGCATATAATATCATAATACAGAACTTTGATTTCACTTCACTGAAGTATACGCATGTGTCTGATAAGATACCATTTCTTTTTGCACGCAAATTATAAGGTTTTTACCTAATGAACCACCAAATAATGTCTATTTATTCGCAAGAAAATCTACTAATACTTATTATAAGTGCAAAAGTTTGGATGTACGTTGCTCAATCAAGTTGGAACATCTAAACGGCTCAGGTTACGCGGAACACGGAACACGGTTAGATTATGATCTGGAACGCATAGGTATAAGTTTATTTTTATGGAGGGGAAAATTACGGAAAAGGGGGTAAATTTGCGGGACGCTGCTCACATAAGCAACCCACTAAAAGTTCCTTGCTGGGGCTATAATTCTTTCGTGTTGGTAGTGGATGACAAACCTCTCTGACCTCGAAATTTTTTAGGAACATGCCAGTTTGCTCAAGATGTTATCTTTTACCGTTATGAACCGCTTATGAATTCGAAAAAACAGAGGTGGGCGTGAGATTAGAACCAGGCACTGCATTTGCGTATTGGCGTGACAAGACCACTCGAGCCGAGCAATAACTTAATCTAAAATAATAAATTTAAAAAACAACTTAATGTAAAAACAGAACGCTCATTAACAAATTTGTTTGGATGTTAAAATCTTATATTAGGATAGATGAAAACACTACCCAGTATTCGATACGTTTTAAAATTAATTGCAACAGCATCTAAGGCAGTAGAAATTAATTGCATTTTGAATGAATTACATTTACTACTCTTATTAAAAAAATGTCCAATGGGGTACTTAATATTAAATTACTTAATATAAATTTGAATCTTCTCAGCATGGGTAGGAATAGTGCCACCAATATCTTTTGTGTGCCACCATTTGTTTTGTCATTTTACTTACCTTATTTGTTTGTTACGGAATCAAGTATAAGGGCCACGTTAGCTATATACTCCGACTGGATTGCTTTTTTTAGTTCAAATATAAAACGTAGATCAATAATTAGAACAAGGAATAGTATATAGGTTACCACTTATATAGGTACACCACTTTTTATTAAGACAAAATAATAGCAATGGCAGCTACACAGGTAGTAAGAACTACACTAGTGATGTGCTGGAATGTGAAAAAAGTACATGCACGGATACAGATCTGAATGTGGATATATACACGAGTATATAAAGCTGCGCTAGTAGGCTCATATCAGATTTGGCTGGGCAGGGAGAGAAAAACGAGTAGTGAAGGTGAGTGTTGATGTACGTCAGAAAAGGGCTCCTTAAACCTACGCCCGAGTCACAAGTCTCGGGATCTACTCAGGATTTTCTCTTTCTGCCACACGATGGACCCGGCACCCGCACGGTAAATCCATGGAAAGCTAAGAAGATCGTCTCATATATATGTAGCTCATTAAATTTAAGTTTACTAAAAAGTCAGTCATTTCACATACATAATGAAAAAGGAATTTAAGTGCTACATAACAAAACAAAGCTGTACTTAATAATTAATATTAAGAAAAACTGTTTATATTATTTATGTATTACTTAATGTTTTAAACTTATGCGCACCACATATTTAATAAACGTATAATTATAAAATAATAGAAATAAACGGACTTATTGGATTATATTTAACCTTGTTATGTGACGAAAATCTAAAAGGGCAAACAGAGGCGCTTACAACGAACTATCTTCTAAAACAAAAGTTGAGAAATGCTGGTCTGTCATATTGAGAGTGACATTGATTTGTTTACATTTTCTTCACCTCTTCGTGGAACGGACTATAGTTGTCCATTCAGTTAAAAGCTATGAAGAAGCATACAGAAATTTTAGCATTTTTTTTTTTTGAATCGTGGATTGAATAGAGAGCATATCTTTCTGCGAAGAAAACACAATAATGAGTATACTCTTAATATTAAATTATAATTATTTCATTACTGAACTGACACATTACTAATTATCTGGACTGGCTTGGTTGGTGGCTTAGCTTAATTACATTAACATTAGAATGCGACGGTAAATTTTGTAACGTTGCGTGACAGTACCTAAAGTTTTTTGAGAAAATCTATTACTGGGAGCCCTTTATCTGTAGATATCGAAGTATACTCAGTGTTTAAACCAGGCAAAGATCGGTCACCCAGGTACTGATTCTTACAGTGTGCTTTGAAATTCGAGGGTTTTCCTCGATTTCTGAGGATGTCACCATCAGATCCTGATATGGTGCTCCTGGAGGACCATCTTGGAAGTATATACTCTTTGATTGTTTAAATTAAAAAAAATAGTTTGTGAAAAACATTTTATGAGCCTTTGAAATTTGAAGGTATCCCTTGATTGCTCAGGATATCACAATCAGATCCTGAATTGGTGCTCGTGGGCTCACCTCGGAAGTGTACTCTTTCTTACAAAGAAGAATTTTGAAAATCGGTCAACAATTGACGGAATAATCGTTGGACACACATAGATGCTGTACATAATACGAGTATATACCTAATTTAAATCAAGACAATATTAATTACCTATATCTAAAGACCAATGGAACAATGAAACACTAGAAATTTCCAATCAAGATGCTCAAACTCATTAGAACCAGTTGGAAAGGTGTAAAGAATGCAGGTGGTTATAGCCTTAGCTTTGCGTATTTGATAGTAATAGAGTATGAGTCTGTAATACCAAGAACCGTCCTGAATTATTTATTTATTTAAGATTACAACGCCTAGTAATGGTTACTATATTGACGTAGTAATGCGAAACACATTGTACCGACACACATGGCACACATTATTACGAAGATATTATCAAGGTTTAAGAAATAATCTACTATTGGCCTTAAAATGGCAAATTTCACAGAGTTTTGCTAACACTAATTGCAATGCCAATGCACATTTAGTTTTCACTTACCAGGTCGTTGATCGTAACATTTCCGTCACAAATCGGTTTTTGTACGTGCAGTAGCACGAAAATAACTCCCCGGGTGCCGCTGCGTACGCGCCGTCAGTCCGACAGTCAATGCCGGCCGCCCAACCAGTCCCGCCCTGCATCAAACGCATACTGGATTTACGAATTTTATTAACATCTCATTATCTGGATTGCTGAAACTTGGTGGATTTTTGCAGTGCTAAAGGAATATATGAAAAATGTGATTTTGTGTTGAAGTGTGATTGGAGAATGTCCAAGTCTAAGTGCATTGTGTCTTTAATGAGCAAGGACGATTTCACGTCTCTTGTCTGAAGCGTTGGTTCATTTATGGTGGGTAACCAAAAGTGATTATCGTTATTTATTTATTTTGTAAATGAAAACAACCTATTTTGTTCTCATATGCTCATAATCACGAGATAGACTAGAAGCAACATCTAACTTGGATTTAACATTTTTCAGACGAAAAAAAAAGCATGTATACTTACACTTACGTGCCCACACACAAACACATAAACGCTCAGTGACTCACTGTCCTATTTATTTCGTTTTACATTCGTAGATATGTCATTGACACATACCAAATGATACTCAGTGTGAACGAACAATACAAATCAAATCGATAGTTCATAATACCTATGTTTTGTTTTAAGTTGAGTATCTGTCGTCAATTACTCCAAATTAACGGCTTTCATTTATGTATAAAATGTATCCTACAGTGACTTCTTAAATGGCTCGCAAAAACAATCTTATTGAAGCATTTTGAGAATGACAGAAATTGATAAAACGCATTATATTGATGACGACGTATTTGTCGAATGACTCAAATAAATTGAAATAACGCTTCCTTTGTTAAAATTGAGTACAAATTTTGGCAGATTTTTACATCCTGGGTAACGCCTTATTCTTCAGTGATAAAGTCAAAACCAAACTTAACTAGGTATATATCACTTTCCTCTTAAAATAAAAAAGTGGTAAGATGTACAAAATTACGAACACACATGGAAAAGAATTTGCGCTGCCAATATTACTTTCATACATTACTGATTAGTGGTAGAATACGTAAATAACAAAAATCACAAAATAATGCAAATTTTACTTGTGATGTTTTAACAAAGCGGCTTTATCATAAAGTTTGTAGTATTGCTATAAATATTAGTAAACTTCTCATTTTTTTAAATTAGCTCCACCCTGCAGTTTTTTCAGCGTAATTTCCGTTATTCACCCGCATTTGAAAGTAGGCTACTACATCGAGCAACTCGAACTTCCGCGCAAGCACGGAAGGGAGTAGAGAGCCTTAGTTAAAAAATATTGTTCAAATATATCTGTCATTTCTTGCGGGAGGGGAAAGTTACACACTAGCGCAAAGCCGCACTATTACATACAAAACATACCTGTACCGATCCATTGCCGGTCATACTCACACAGCCAAATCACTAATATATACAAATTAAGCACCATTCACAAATCTAGCCCCGCCCTCAGCCACAGAGTATATTATGAAACTCCATGGTCCACGCGGACTTGTACTTTGACAGAGGGGAAACGCTGTGTATGGGTACTCTGTGTTGCTCGCTGGTAATTCCAGATCATATTATGTGTTTCAATTTAAACCGACCCGTTTGGCGGATTCAACGTGGTTGAGCGACAAACATCCTCACTTTTTCATTTACTTATAATATTAGTTTAAATTATACGGGGTTAAACTCTTCTCAATAGATACAAAAAAAATACGCTTATTAGATTTTTCGAAATCGGTTCAGTAGTTTTTAAATTCATTCGTTACAAACATAGTAGAAGATACATCTTCCCTTTACAAAAGAAGTACAGAGTTATGGATAAGAACTAGCAGTCTCCCATGGTACAGGAACACTTTTTGGCAAAAATGTTTAAATTCGTGATAGCAGATGTAACATAGCAGGTTTAAACAAACAATATAACAATTTTCCCCGCATTATGTATTCTACAAAGTTATGGATAAGAACTAGCAGTCTCCCATGGTACAGGAACACTTTTTAGCATTATGTAAACTGTAACGTAACAATTTTCCCTGCATTATGTATTCTAAACTAAATGGCAAAAATGTTTAAATTCGTGATAGCAGATGTAACTTAGCAGGTTTAAACAAACAATAAAAACAATTTCCCGCATTATGTACTCGTAGTTTTGTAAACTAAATAAGATTCTGGCATTAATGAACGAGTTATTTGCTGATTTATGAACTTTTATTCAAATTTATAATATCTTAAGAAATAATTTTGAGGTCATCCTTAAATTCCTTTATCATGACAGAATTTAACTGCGTTATAAATAAGGGTGCTGGACTACTGATTACTTTATCCCAGTATTTTAGCAATCTGAACAATTATCTATTATGTAATCAATGTAAAAATAAACTGTTAAAATAGTTTTCAATTGCACCACTGCGCACTGGTAGCATTTATCATTTTCTTAGAGAAACTTGAAAAGAGTATAATTAATACTAGTTTGGTACTAATACGGTATTACTAGTTTGACACGTTTTTCGCCCATCTGTAAACCTGAAAACACCTCATTATTTCTACGCAAAATGTGGGTAACGCAAAATTTCAAGAAATTGTTCGTAACTTATTTGTTTATTATATAATTAATTTATTTGTTATTAAAAATCGTGAATCCAAGACGAAATTCAATCTAAGTTCATCTTCCGAGGAACATAGGTAGACACATAGACAAATACGTAACTAACTAGCAGCACCAGTTTTTTTTCTGTTTAGTTCCGTAAATTTCCCGTGTTAAAAAGTAGCCTACTTATATGCTACTCCAAACCATCTGTGTTCCAAACTTCACCCCGATTCTTTAAGCCGTTCCCATTGGTTGCTTGAGCAACAAACATCGAAACTGTACATTTTTATTTTATACTAGCTGCACGCTTCGCTGTGACACATTATTATGCAAAAATTAGATAAAAGTAATCCTTGATGCGGATTATATATCATTGTAAAATTTTAGCTCAATCGGTGCATAACTTTTTGAGTTTTTGAAGCGTACACAAACCAACATAATATTTTTATATATAGAGATACTATTCTGTAGATTGAACACAGAACTTCATAAACAAGAATAGGCAGGCCATTACAATCAAATTCATACAAGACTTTACTCGTATCGTAATCGGCTTCGTTGTCGTGATCACAAATTCATCTGAAATGAGTCTACCGAGTGCCTATGAAATATTCGTAAAGCTGTTGAAGTATAGACTCAATTAAATAATCAATGAATTAATATGCGGCATTAAAAAATAGAACATTATTACAAACACAATTATTACCTACAGACACGTGTCTCGGTCTCCTGTCGCGGTCTCTGCGCGAACTGGCGCCCATACAATTCTATAGAGTCAAGTGCCTGTCGCGGTCTCGTATCGCGGTCTCAGCGCAAACTGTACCTTTAGGCGTTTTGAAAATATTATACGGATGGAGTTTTTATTCTGTGCAGTTTCGATAAATTGTTCATGAAAATGTTGATTTAACAACTTACGACACACAATATATTTGTACAATGTATCGGATTTAAATCTACTGCGCTCTTTTATATTTACTTGTTATTATTTGAAAACATTTGCAGTAAAATAATTCTTTTTGTAAAACGAATATGTTTTTAGTATGAAAACTAACGTGGTTATTACACATTTTACGTGGTTATTACACATATTACACATTTCACGCGCGCATTATTTGAAAAGATTTGCAATCGAAACTTGAGTCGGACTGGACTGACTACATTATACGTGAGTTACCCGTGAATTTATGTAGAATATGTTTTGAAAATATTCTAAATCTGAAAAAGCCGAAAGGTCAGATTTCGTGTCGGATCAAACCGACTGGGTTCAGAATCGCTATCCTGGTCCTGATATTATAAATTCCTTTCTAACGGTCGCTTCAACGCTTCCGATATGTTCGATTCAAAGAGGCACAAATAATAAATGTTGCTGTACAATTCACACAGTTCTTAATTTAATGTTTTCTAATAAACTGCAGTCATTATGTTGTTTGTTATTTATGTCCTATTACTATATGAATCTTGAATACACTTAAAAAAAAGCTCAGCTGTACCCAAAACAAGGATAACTCGAACTCTCAATAGTCTTATTTAAAGAAGCTTTAGAAAATTATGGAACAAAAACAATATCTTTAGATATTCCGTAATTACATTTTTAAGAATACCTAGTAATAAACACAGAAACACATTTATATTCAAAGATATACAGCAAAATGAAACATTCCATTAAATCAATCTTAACAATGAAAACTGAGGTGAACCGATGCGTGACGATGAGCTAGTGACGTAAAAGAGGCCGTCTGGCTGGATCTGGAGTAGACATCAGCTACTGGCGATCAGCCAAGAGCATTCACTCAACGATTTCATGAGAAATGGGGACGTTTTGATACTGAACATCTGAAATCACCGTGAAAATTCTTATCAGTTCTGAATCCTTGGTCAGTAGAACACAGACTTACATTAATATAGGCTACGGTTATTTTCAGATGAGATGACTAATATTTAATTGAATATGAATAACGACAACAGAAGAGCTCTGACGGGCTCTATACACAAAGTTAGAGAATTTGAATTAGAAAAAGTAAGTTTGCATGATCTGTTGAAGAATTTACTTAAGTACAATAATAATATTAAGAGTAATTTTGATTAATGTCTTATAATTGCAGGTGTGTTTGGTTGAAGAATTTGATATATTACAAATAGTCGGAGAGGGATGGTTTGGTAAAATTTTACTTGTTGAACATAGGGCTTCGGATACAGAAATAGTTTTGAAAGCTTTACCCAAACCATATGTATCAATAAGGGACTTTTACAGAGAATTCCATTATAGCTTACATTTAAGTGCACATAGAAACATCGTTACAACATTCGATGTAGCTTTTGAGACTGCCGGATTTTACGTCTTTTGCCAAGAATATGCACCATTAGGTAAGAATCTAAATTACTATTCTAATTTTATTATTCGTGCTTCGTTATTATGAATGTTTTTTTTTTACTTTTATAAACTTTTAAACATTTGACCGCCGTCTCGCCTGATGTGAGCGACGATACGGCCTTGGAGCGTGCTTACCTAGAAAAAACCCATTAACTCTCGATTTGTAGACAAAAAGATTGTAACCATTGGAAACCCCCACAGCAATGCATTTTACAGTTTTACAGACGTTCTTACCACAAAAATAGGGTTAAACCTCTTCGTTATATAGGCTTTATGCAAACAGGAAAACATGTAATTTTGCTAACAATATTTTTTGTTATTCTCTTGTTTTTTAAATCCAGATTTATAATATTTAAGATTAAGATAAAACGCAGCAGATTTTCCAGTAAGCTTTTTAATAAACTTAAAACACTTTGAAAAATTGCGCATCTATTGTTTGAATCCATGCACTGAAAATAGAAGATTTATTTTTGATCAAAATAGTTTAAACGTCTGAAAATAATAAACATTATACTGTAGTATCTGTTCATTATAAAATTATGGTTGATGATTCATAGTTAGCTATAACGTTAGGTGTAGATGAATTAATGCCAGATTTGCAACGTTATTCGCGCTTATTGTTGGATTCAGGCCAAATTAAAGGAACTAGAGCAATATTTAGGTTAGGTTTGCTATAACTATTATGTACCGCTATCGTTATTCAACATTAACTTAATTGTGTTTTTTTTCAAACGCTAAAATATATTTTTAATAACGAAATGAATGGTTATTTTCAGGAGATTTAACATCAAATATGCTGGATACAGGAATCGGTGAAATTCACACTAAAAGAGTAGCCAAACAATTATCAACGGCATTAGAACATCTTCACCTGCGTGAGTTGGTTCACAGAGACGTAAAACTTGACAACATTCTAATCTTCAAGTCTGATTTTTCTAGAATAAAGTTGTGTGATTTTGGCGAGACAAGAAAAGTACAGTCCGTAGTTAAAAGACGCAATGAATGGCTACCATATTCGCCGCCTGAAATCCTGAAACTCTCTATGGACAGCAGTTACAAGTACTTATTTATTTTCCTTATGCTTTGGATTCTATTTGAGTATATATTTATTTTTTTCTAACTCGACCCACCAAATGTTTCACAAAGTTTGATCTATGATTATTTTGTTTTGATGTCTGATAGATAGTAGATAGGAGGTAAAATGCATCATTATCGTTTACAGAAACATAAACTATGGTTTTGTTTCTGAGTTATCACTTTTTTTCATTCATTGCGTCGCAATCGATGCTTCTGATATGACGAGTTAACATATTTATGTATAAGTTAACATATTCAGTCATATATGTAGTGGCCGGCAAACAAGTTGACCCAAAAGTAACGTGGGGGGGGAAATTTCGCGCATGAGCACTTCCACCAAAGAGACCCTAAAAACGTTTTTGGGCAGCCATGCGCAGCTAACTTCATTGGGTCAACTTGTTTGCTGGCATCTATACCTACTAATTAAATATTATTTTGCTAGCGCAATAACCACTTATTAATACCTATAGCGGTAGGTATGTAAATGTTTCTGTAAATCACAAGTATAAATATTAACTTTTTATTCAGAGTGACAGTACGAGGAACACATACCTACACCTGATGGTAAACAACACGATTTCCCATAACAGGGTTGTGATTCTAAACGCAATACGAACGGCTCAGATCCTACAATCCTTGTCTCTGTCATTCTAACCAGAGAAGACAAAGACCGAGAGATGAGATCCCGTGTCGGATCAATCCGACTGGGTTCAGAATCGTTAGGCAGGACAAAGAGTATCTCTCTACTTAGTCTGTGAGTGCCACGCAGTTATTCAAACATTGAGTCCGAATCATTACCTAGTACTTACTGCATTTCGCGCTTGTCTACAAAACAGTTTCGCTACAAAACTAACTTACTCTTAGGTTTTGAGTTTTTTACCACCAAATCACAGAGTCGGTTTTAAGTAAATTTTAAAATGGAAAATGATTATTAAATCAGAAAAAATATTTAAAACGGGTAATTCTATTTCAGAGCGTTAATCACACACGATATTTGGCAATTTGGGATAGTGTTATTCATTTGCCTGACTGGATGCTTGCCTTGGCAAAAAGCTGCTTTTGATGATCCTCGGTACTCAAGGTAACGTGTTCTAGTAATAAGTACATTTTGTGATTTTTCAAGAGTTTATGAACATTTTCAAGAATAGTTTTGTAATAATCATAAGATGATCGACGCTCAATAAATAAATACACCTGCTTATTATTTTGAAATTAAGGAAAAGTTTTAAAACGATGTAAAAATTACTAAAAATATTGTATTGTTTGGCGCCTACATACATACTTCACACCTAAACATGATTTGGATATATTTGGACCAAATCTAACGTTTTATTCTTCTCAATCGGATTAATTGACGGGTTAATATTTTGGAACACAAATAACATTTCTAAAACGAAGATTTTTGTTATGGCGCGGCTAGCATAGTTTTTGATTTATTTATTTATTTATTGCTATAAATAAATTATTTTTCTAAAAAAAAACTAGTTTTTTTAGGTTACAATAATGCATTAACCCTGTATAAAGAGCGTTGCAATTTTACGATGTGCATGTTCGACAACAAACTTTGACAATCAAAACATACACACACGCATACTTAATACTAGAGACCAATTACTTAATAATAACTAAAGTTCAATTTTTTTTACAAAATTTTACAATAGGTGCTCGTATGCTCTAAATAAAAATTGCATGCCTATATTCTAAATTTATTTAAACATACGATTATTTATAGGACTTCGCCCACAACTCACATGAGTACTTACATTAGTAATAAAAAAAGAATAAAAGAGAGATCAAATTTTGTCATTATAATAGTCTTTTACGCAGTAGTAACACTAATCTACTAAAAACGAACGGAGTTTCTTTCGGAATGTATTGATTCTTTTGTTTTGTTTGTTTAGTTTGGTTCTTTTTTTATGATTTCAGGGATATGGTTGTAAATATTGATTGACGAGTAAAATTGACCTTTTTTTATTTCTAGTCTAGGTATTGGAAGTTTAAGTTTGTATTGTCTCCGAGGATTAGTGTCTGGTGTGTAGAGGTTACTATTCTTTTTGCCAAATATACTTGCTTCATATATATACATGCAAGGCAATGTATTAACGTTGAGTTGTTTGAAGAAAGGTCTGCAACTAGTACGTTGATTGATATTGGCTATAACGCGCAAAAACTTCTTTTGCATTATGAAAAGTTGGCCCACATCAGTACTATTTCCCCATAAAATGATGCCGTAGCGCAGCCATGAATATGCATATGAGTAGTACGTAGTTAGAGCCGTTTCTACATTGCTATTTATCTTTAGCATGCCTAGGGCATACAAGAAACGTGAAAGTTTTGCTTTAACCTTTTGCACATGTTCTTTCCACGAAAGGTGGGTATCGATGTTTAAGCCTAAAAGTGTGCAATCTGTAACTTCTTTGATGCCGAGATTTTTTGCAACTGTTTTCAATTGTAGTTATTGTAATTTTTATTGTATGGTATAATAATTTTATTTTGTTTTTATACTTATGTACATATTGTAAATAATATATTGTTTTCATTGTAGTGCAGTTTTTTGGTAAGATGTGAATTGTATGAGTTTTGTCTATACTAATACTAATACTAATATACTAATAATAATAATAATGGGTATTCCTGTTCAAAATTTCAGCAAAAATTTAGTAAAAGGTAGTTTTCTAAGCCCATATTTTTAATTTTCAATAAGTAAGTACCTACTACTTACCTGATAATAAATATTATATTTTAATTATTCAAACAGCTTAGTACTTCATATAGTTCAATAAGCAAAAATTTAGTAAAAGGCTGTTTAATTATTTATTTCCTTCTATTTTTCATTTTATAATGCCCAAAAATGCCAAAAAAGATCAAGATCTCAACTTTCTAAACATAGTTTAATATACGAATACGCGTCGCAATCGCGTGCTAGAGAGTCAAGTATCGAGCGTTCGCAGCGGCTTGCTGAACAAAATTTTATCACTGGCCCAGCAGCTGGTCAACTAGCTCATATACCGAGGATACCGATGATTCCAACTGATCTGACAATCCCTTTTAAACGACTTCAGTTTCCGGTGAAATCATCTTTCGCGTTAACTATTAACAAGTCCCAGGGCCAAACCTTCGAATTATTAGGGATCGACCTACAAAAAGAATATTTCACTCATGGCCAACTGTATGTTGGCCTATCACGTGTCGGAGCTCCTGAAAATCAATTTATTTTGCTGCCACAAAATAAAACTACTTCAAATATCGTTTACAGGGAAGCTCTGACTCACTAAAACTAATGGCTTTTGTTTTGTAAATAATATTATATATGTATACAATTTTAAAATAAAAAATACAAAAAAACATTAATAAAAAAAATTCATAAACCCTTTGGCATCGGACTGTGACGATCGTCACAGTACGCTAAAGTACCGTTGGCATCGGACTGTGACGATTGTCACAGTTGCGGTCCCAGCCGCTTTTAAACCTAATATTGTATAAGCGAAGGTGGATATTCCCATAACTTTTAATGGATATAAGACCTATTGAATGCCGCTTCATAATGAGACCAATAGCGTAGTATCAGTCGGAACGAAATTTTTCGGTACAGATCGAAAAAGTAGGTTAGTTTCCCGCCATTTCACGCCGTCAGTGCGCGTCCCGGTTCTCGCGAGTGAGGGTGTATTTGTTTTGTGAATTTAAGTGATTTCAACTAAATAAGTGGTAAGTGGCTATTTATTATACGCTTTAGAAGTATTTTTCCAACCCTTTTTCATAATCACAATCGTATAATGTGTTATATATTTTGATACAACATCGAGTAAAATTATCTGGTACTTTCTGGTTCGCGGGCAAATTGACCGATCGTTTGGTTTTGCTTATCGTTTTTACTGTTTATTTTGTTTGGGACGTCTTAGAATATCTGTGTTTTAGTTGTAAAATATATCGTAAAATCCATTTTATTCGTTACCTTGGCCCGATATTCCTTATTTTGTCTAAAATTCATGAAAAGTACGGGACCGTCCAGAACTCACACACACAGACACGCCGGGAGCGCTCGAATGTGTGCGTGTCTAGGGTATCTAGACAACTACAAGCTGTAAACGGCTATGTAAACATGACGTCACGGAATTTTATCGCTGCGAAGTGTTTTTTTAGGTATTTTTGTCAGAGTATTTTCCAAGTTTTTTGTTTTATGGTATCCACGTTTTTTAGATTACCGAAAAGCATATTGTTTTGTCATTTTGAAAGATATATTTTTATGCCAGAAAACATTGTTTATCATGTCAATAATTGTAGAATCAAAATCGACGGATTTTATCACGAAAATTCTGTCATTCCTGACATTTTGCCTCATTGGGTATAGATTTTTTTAATTATCGGTTCTAATATTATTTTTATAAAATTTCTGAATATATTTTCTATCGACCAGTATATAAATATAAAGCCTAGATACTAAAATCCTACCACACAAGAGTTTTGAAAGAACGGCCCTAACGCATGCAATTTCTGTTCATCGCCAATTTCTGAAGTATGATTCCGAGTACAAAATATCAAAATATTTTTATCAAAGCATATCCATTTTAGATTTATTTTATAAGAAACATATAAAGCTTTTATATAAAACATAAAACGAATACATAAAACAATTCATTTTCAACACAAATACTCACTTTTTCAAAATTATAACTATTTTTCAACTTTGGGTACAAAGAAAGGTCCGTATAAAATTAAATAAAAATACAATACAAAACAAGTATACACCGTCTTATAGCTTATTTCAATAGCTTTAAGATAAAGTAACTCAAATCAGCCTAAATATAACTAATCTATCACAAGATTTAAAATAATCCGCAAGGAGCGAAGGCCGTGCGCGCGCGCTTACTATCGCCGATGATCGCGTGAAGGCGAATTTTCGCAATTTTCCGATTAAAGATTTCAAAGGGTAACAAATTCAAACTTCCTTTATAATTTTACTTTTTTTTTGAAACCCGATACAAAAAAAAGGGTGTATGTGTGTGTGTGTACCGTGCGAAGCCGGGCGCGGCCATAGTCTTTAATATGTTTATTTCAAGATTTATGGAAGCTAAACATTTCTTAAAGTCTGCAAAAGTGCTTTCGATATCTGTAAGTGAGGCTATATTCGTACATTTAAATATTAAAGATATATCGTCAGCAAATAGAATACACGAGGAATTTGTGATAGAAGGTATATTGTTGATGTAGAAAAGAAAGAGGATGATATTTCCCATTTACCTAATCAGCATTTCACATACAAACGGTAAAGACATAATATATCAATCTGTTGTTTTCGAAAATTTTTGTATTTTTATAAAAGTTGAAAGAAGTTGCAAGTTATAGGAATAAGTAGAGTTTTTAGACACAAAACATTTAATTGGTATTGCTCCGAGTAATTTCTTAATTATAGCTATTTTTGTCAACTTCTTATCGTAACGTAAAATAAGTGGTTTGCTCATTTCATGTCAGTACCAAAAAACACTGGAGAGTTATGTTATGTCCTCCATATATTTTATACAATGTTAGTACAACTTTTATTAAATTTATTTCAACTGTTACTGTGGCAAAACATAACTTTTATTTCTATTGTTTTAGCTACTTCAACTGGTATAACAGTTCAAATCCATTAAAAAAGCAGCCAAAGCTCTGGAAAATGGTTTCATCAAGAGCACAAAGAATGTTTAAAAAATTAGTAGAACCACGAGAAGAGAAGAGAGCCACAAACTTTTCTGATCTTACTCGATACCTGGATGATCGATGGCTAGCAAAAGGATACACAGATAGAGTTGGTACGTTCACGCTATTATATAATTTGAACGTTTTTGACGTGACAACGTCTAATAAATCGATGAACGCCGGCTGTATGCACGAAAAAGTGTCCCGTTATGTCCCGTTACGCGCTTTATTGTACGCTTGAGCCGCATCTATCAATGTTTTGTTATGACGTTGTCACGTTATACTATTGTCCGTAAGCCAACAGACTTTACAGACAACCAAGTTTTATCTTCTAAGCCACAATCAGTGCATGTGTAGGAAATTCATGAAATATTACACTAAATCTGCTGTACGGCTTACCTTCTGGCTTAAGAAAACAAATAACATTAACTGTATATATTAGTTGACTATTGAGTAAACTTAACTGAAAATTGTGAAAATAATAACACGCAACACATGACCGCGGGACGCAGCACTGCGTTTCGTTATTAACGGAATAGATACTCCTATAAATACATATAGAGATAGATTTCAAAATACAAATATTTTCAAAATACATATATTATCTCTTACAAATATTACATATTTAGAAAAAATATACATTAAATGTATATTTTAATGTTTTCTTTACAGCTGGTAGTGATATTGATGAGCTGTGTCCGTCAATGTACAGTTTTCACAGCGATCCCAATGAAAAAAATATTCTACTGAGGCATTTTAGAGAGAATGGCTTGGAAACAACAGTAGATCGACAGGCAAAGAAACAGAGAATACGGGAATGGATCCAAAACAGTGTTATAGAAGAGGCGGACGAAGAAGTAAGAAACCTACTAATAGCATTTAAAGATCTATTAAAGATCTGAACTAGACGTTTACAGAATGACAGTTGTGAGTGACAGATATACGAAAACATGTGTGTAAAATTATTAATATAAACGGATGTTGAACAAATTCCTCTGACAAGATTATACATTAACATCACATATACAAGTAGATAATAACATATAAAAGACTTTTTGACCAGTTTTTGCACATATCTGATGTTCTGAAAACGCTTTATTGAGTTTCTTTCGAATTATGTTGAATGTTAAGCGTACTCACATTATTCTCAATAACTGACAAACAATAATTTACTATATTATTTTAAGCAACTTGACCACTGTATATCTTAATATTGATTAAGAAAACGTTCAAAAAACGTGTTAACAGAAAAGAACAAAGTCTTTTAAATTTTCACTTTTGAAGTAGGTTTCCTCGACTTACATTTTTTTTCTTTTATATAATGCTATAATTTGTATTGTTTTAGGAAGAAGAATATGAAGCAAGTATTAACGAAGATAGTGATGCCGAATTAGAGCACAGGTCACGAGCTCATCCTCTTGATGATACTCACAGAGTCACACTTCGATTTGATACAGAAAAACATATAAATCCAAGAACAGGAGAAGTCATAGAAGGTGTGAAACACCAAATAGTTGATAAAAATCCTTTATCGTATGATGTACAAAACATCGAACCTGTGGCGCCGGCTAACGTCATTAGAAGATACGGAGTAAAAGAAGAAACCTATTCACATAGTTCTACTAAAGACAGTGCGTATGGATCAATGGAAGTTAAAGTTAATATTCCATCAAATGTAAGTTACAAATACGAAAACAAGCAAGCATCTTCTATTGATGTTAGCTTAACAAATTCTCCAAGTAGATCTTTAAGTGCAGCGTCAATAAATCAAAGTAAATCCCCTCTCACCACTCATGCTCAAAGGATTCAAAGGAGTGAGGAAGTTTATTCAAAAGAGTTAGAAAGTTTGAAAGGTAGCACCTCAACACTTCATTCGCAGGGAAACTCTTCTAGATCCAATAGTTTGCAAATAACACGGAACGGTTCATTAGATAATCCTTTTATTACAAATAATGAAACGTCTGGAGTGGTTGATAAAAATTACTCGTTACTACCAATTGACAATCCAGTATTAACTCAAAATGGTTTTAGTCCTGGTACAAAACCAGCTTCTCAAATCCGAACACAAAATCCAGCTTATAAATCAATGAAAAGTACGATATACGATAACGTTGGTAATCGTAGTGATTTGAACAGCACTGCGTCAGATTGTAATCCAAGCAATAATCATAGTCCATACACTTCCATGATGAATATAGTTCAAGGTCAAATCAAAATTAGCCCACACGGAAATGAAACAAATAAAAATATTGTTAATGTTTCGGTTAAACCAGTTCAACGTAAAAAGAGGTTATAATGCTCAAACAATTTTGAAATATGTATTCTGTAAATGTAAATAAGCTAGATGTGACAGTAGGTATGATGTTTATGATATTTCTATTTCTTAATATTTATTTGTACAATTATGTTGCCGGAGTTAAAAAATCAAAACATTTATAACAATTAAGTAGGTACGTGATTACTTAAAGCGTGCCTATTCAGAACATAAGATAACTGCAAAAATATGTAATAAATTGTTCTCAATTACTTCACAGCCGACGTTAATGTTTCATTTTGTTAGGGAAAATTTTATTGATAAACACATGTCAATGTAAATAATTTGACAAATTGTTTTGAACATCAGTCACCCAAATATGTTATTCTGAAAACATGTCATTTAAATCAAAGGAAAAAAAACTAAATCAATTTTGGTGGAATTGTGAGGCTACACCACAATAAAAGCCATAAACCAAGAGTTGAATTCGAACCAAATCAATTGAATATTATAGTGTTCTGTGATAAACAATGATGTATCATAAACTAACCCAACGTGAAATTATAAAAACTGACGGTGATTGGAATTTTACGGTGACATAGGTACCTATGTGTGTGGTCTCGTTGTTCCAACATCAATTATTTTTGTTTAAGAGATAGGTTGTAATAGAAATATGTAAATATGTTCAGACATATGACTTAAGACACAATACAACCGATTAAAAGCTAAAAAATGAAAACAAGAAGACTTTTATCAGCTGACTATTATTTTTATATACCTATTGTATAAATTCAGACCAATAGAAACTGTTTAGCCAGACATATTGCATGCCTCTCGAAGAGGCCAGTTTAGATGTGTCAACTTTTGAAATATTTTGTAATATCTTATCTTACCTGCAAACAGCAATAAAGATTCTTGTATTTGTAAATGTTAACAGATACATTAATTACTGTACAAGTCCCTAAATTTCGAATGAATAACGATTAAAATTTTATAACCTATTGAAAGATCCGAGCCGAGCATTATGCTCGCCCACTGTTAGCGGCACTAGTTATGTAGCGAGGAAGGAGTTATTCGTGGTATGTCAAGTGCAAACTATCTGTTTCCGTTAGTAGGTAAGTACGCTTTTCAACGACACGAGACACTAAACAACTTTTACACATTAGTGCACTTCTAAAATGGCAATCGTTTCGTATGTTGTTATTTTCACAACGAAGTTAAAACTAGCTAATGTTGAACTGATGCAGCTCTACCATCAGGAATTTAGAGATTTTCCAATCTTCTAATGATTTTTGATCATGAGATTTGAATGCGGTTATGGTGGTTAAATATATAATGATGAAGATATACCATCAGATATTTCGAACCTAGTGTTTGATGTTATGTAAATATTATTAAACGAAAAAAAAACAGTTTGAATGCCAAGAACACAATTGAAAGTTTTATTCATTTGTTCACTATATTTACCTATCTCGTAGACACGGACGTATGAAAAACACGTTTTTAAAGTTTTTTTATACGTTCATGCTCGTAAAGTACGTTTTTCGTTACGATATCCTCGGGTTAATTTTATATATATGTACGATTAAGTTAAGTTCTATGTAAGATTCTGTAGTTCTATAAAGACACTTATTTTATAACATGGTAGCTAATTAAATAGTATATTTTTAATGTTTAGCGATAGGATGTGAGGTGAGAGTAAAAAGGAATCTTTTTAAAATTTGATATAAAAATGTGTTTCAAAATTACATGCATTTTTATTTTCCCGTTACCTCCAAGCCCGTCCCTCAAACAATGTCCAATACCCTCAAACAATGTGCAGTGCCAACAATTAACGAAACGATTAGACCTAGTGCGACAAAAAATATTTTGATTGGTGATTTCCTTGGAGAAAAAATGATTAAACTCTGGGTGATTTCTGCCTTTTTTAGTTTTAGATTTGTTATGTGCTTGATTGGCGCCACTGAACCTGCCTTATTAACGGCATTGGATCTTTGTCAAGTCTTTCGGAGTGGTAGTACCCAGCATTTTTTTTAAGTTAAGATTGTCGAGATGAGCAGGACTTGTGCCTGATGGTAAGCAACATGCCTGCTACATAACAGCACAGTGACACGCAGCTATTGGAACATGAAGAGTTCAAATCATTACCTTGCACTGCACTGCGCTCATCACCCAGAGATCTAAGATGTTATATCTCTAAGCCCTGTAATTTCTCTGGAAACATTCCCCTTCGAACCGGAGTAATATTTTCACATTACCTACTGCTTGGCGGTAGAATAACTGGCAAAGGTGTGGTACTTCCCTAGGCGGAATCTTGTAGGAGTCCTACCACTACAATTAACATTAATATGGTAATTAATAAACAAATACTTTACCGGAAATGAAGATTAAAAACGAAAATCTTTGAAACAACAGTAAGTATAGTGAACTAAAATAGCGCTAGGTGAGCATCGTAACTGGTAAGAAAGAGTAAAAGAAAACGCAACGACACCATTACAAAGATTTTGAGTAAAAAAATGACCACTTTTAAAATCTTAAGTGAAATGATACTTAAAAACGATGGAGGAAAACATCGTGACGAGACTGACATATTCATAGAATGGCAGCCCGCACTTGACCAGCGGGATGGACTTGGTGGCTCGACACTCTCCTTGTGAGAGAAAGCCAAGTTCCACAGGTGGGAACATTTAATGTGCTGGTTATGGTATACTAATGTACACTTATGTAAGTTGGAAGATTACCAATTAAAACTGGTATATAGCCCCGTGTCAAGTTTTTTTCAATGACTTCCAAAAAGGAGAAGGTTGTCAATTCGACCACCATATTTTTTTTAGGGAAACGTCCTTTTGGCGCACCGCATATAGATTTTGGGCTGTGAGCTCAGGCGTCACGTTCGTGAATGAAAGAAATATTCGGGTATACTCGGGACTATGGCCATTGCCATGCTCATGGGCACACCCTCCAGTTTCAGCCGCGCCGCGCCTCGTAGGCAGTTCCGGCCAAAGATTGTTGAACTCAAGATTTGCCCTGAACATCTTGACATTGGTAACAAACTGCGTCAGTGACATCTGTCTCTATCTAAGACATCTCTGTCTAAGACATCTATTTCGCTCGTGCTAGTTATAATTCGTATTATTCTCTCTCTGTCACACGGTGACGTGTAACCGGCGACGGTGGTGATAGCCATTTTAAAATATTCCTGTGTAAGTAGGTACCTATGTAATTAGAAAATATTTAAAATAATTTTAAATGCATGAAATGCAATTCTGTTAGATTTATTTGAGTTTTTAGAATGATTACAACACTTTTTGAATGCACAGGAAGGCATAATCTTTTATATTTATGTTCAAAATGATCAAAATCAGTGATAGGTATATAAACGACCGGCGTCCCTCGCTTCCTACAACCGACTAGCACGGAAAGAGTGAGCTCACTCTTCCCGACGTTAACATGATTCCGTGTGCCCTGAAGTTTGTGAGGGGTAATCTTGAGTTTTACGATCTATGGTTCCGGCATTTCCTGTGTTTTCTTCTTTTTAACCCCCGACCAAAAAAAGGGGGGTTATAAGTTTGACGTCGATGTCTGTCTGTCTGTCTGTCTGTCCGTATGTCTGTCTGTCTGTCTGTGTGTGTGTGTCTGTCTGTGGCACCGTAGAGCTCAAACGGATGGGCCGATTTCGATGCGGTTTTTTTTACTTGAAGGTTAATATCCGTGCATATGTTCTTAGCTATGCTTGGTTAATATCGATTCAAGATGGCCGCCTCCACAAAATGGCGGAAAAATATTTCTTCACAACCTACCTCAATATGGGTATCAAATGAAAGGGTTTGACTAGTAAAATACAACACATAATAACAAATTTTAAATCCAAGATGGCCGCCACCATAAAACGGCAAATTATATTATTTTTTTCACTGCTACCACAATATGGGTATCAAATGAAAGGGCTTGACTAGTAGAATACTTTGCGCTATGACAAATTACAAATCCAAGATTACCGCTACCACAAAATGCCGAAATACATTTCTTTTTTCACAACTCCCTTAATATTATGGGTATCAAATAAAAGTGATTGACTAGTAGAATGTTGTACAGATAACATATCCGAGGTAGTCGGGGGTTAATCAAAATTTTTTATTATTGATGTTACCCAAAGAAGTTGGAAATTAACCTGATAAATCGGGAACGCCGGAACTGATTTTGATATTAAAACGAATTTTTCTTGTTCGAAAGGGTATGTTTCTCGCATGGCCCATGGATCTTTTTTTTAAATCGGTGCGGCGGTTTGTAAAATATGAACAATTTTTTTTGTTTGTTTACATTTTGTCGATCTTGTAGATCTTGTAGATTTCACAAAAAATATGAAATCGATCTATCAACACAAATTGTAAAAATGACCTAATGAAAATTTGTTTTGCACTAAAAAGGGTAAAATAAAATATTTTTTAACAAAAAATTTAACCGACTTCAAAACTACAAATAGGCACTAAAAGCGGAAATATATAATAAAAGCGCTCTAACAGGTAGGTAGTAGCGCGTATAATCATTTTATTAATTATATTTTTTCTTTTAAGTGCCTATTTGTGGTTTTGTAGTTGTTTTTATTTTTATGTAAAAATATTTTTAACCCCCGACCAAAAAAAGTGGTGTTATAAGTTTGACGTCGATGTCTGTCTGTCTATCTGTCTGTCTGTCTGTCTGTCTGTCTGTCTGTGTGTGTGTCTGTCTGTGGCACCGTAGAGGTCAAACGGATGGGCCGATTTCGATGCGGTTTTTTTATTTGAAGTTTAATATCCGTGCGGATGTTCTTAGCTATGTTTGGTTAATATCGACTCAAAATGGCCGCCTCTACAAAATGGCGGACAAAATATTTCTTCACAACCTACCTCAATATGGATATCAAATGAGAGGGCTTGACTAGTAGAATACTATACATTATAAAAAAATCAAATCCAAGATGGCCGCCACCACAAATTGCCGAATTGTAGTATTTTTTTCACTACTTCCTCAATATGGGTTATCAAATGAAAGGGCTTTTGCACTATGACAAATTTAAATCCAAGATGGCCGCTTCCAAAAAATGGCGAAATACATTTCTTTTTTCACAACTCCCTTAATATGGGTATCAAATGAAAGGGACTTGACTAGTAGAACGTTATACAGATGATGCGAGATCCGAGGTAGTCGGGGGTTAATCAAAATTTTTAATTTTGTTCTTGTATTTATTTGCTGATCTCATAAGTAGTGAAATAGCATGATGCGACGTTTCCATGTAGATGCAAAAATTAAAATTGTCTATGCCTAAGTTTCGTTCCGTAATACATAGTACTAATTAGTAGATTCTACCAAAATAATCACTGAAATGCAAACATATTCTTGTAGGGATCTGACATTTAAAAATATAAAATGTTTTAGTTTATCGTACATTTTCTAGAATTTAGGATTCGTAAAACTACAGATGGTCTCATATCTCTCTCTAACTGCTTAAAATAAGTTGGACTATTCCGTCATGGTTAAAAATATTTTGATTGATACGGATCGCTTTAACTATTTTTCTTCGGTTGAGTGTTGTCAAACTACAAATGTCAAAATAAATTGAATTGAAATTTTAAAAAACCGAAGTTTGCGGCCCGCGCGCGCTATTGTTGTTAAATGTCTTAATTAATCTAAAACAGTTGAATTAAATTATAGTAAATCTTATTGTAAGCAGTTTGACTTCGTATTTAAGAATTTACAAAACTTTTCTATACTTGCAGTGGAAAAAAAATATTCTAACCTCTTCTACAGTTTACATTAGAAATTATGGTGTGAAATTGTCAATTCTTGGCTTTAATTATGCAGAAGATACAGGACAGTGTGTTTTCTATAGTTAAAACTACAAATCTTTCGCCTGCTGTGTTTAGTTTTCTTCAACCAAGCGACGAATTTGAAGGTAACTTTTTTGTTTGAAAAGATGACAACATCGAAAAAAATAGCTATCTCGGTACTGGTACTTGGTAACTAGAAATTTGTTTCAGATAAAACTCCTCTTGGCGGCATACTCAAAGACACAAAGTATGGTTGGTTGGCTCTTGGACCAAAATTTTGTGTCGTTGACCTCAGAACGGGTCTTAAAGTAGCTGCAAGGACTTTTGGAGCATCACTTAGGTACACCTACTACTTTAACACCCACCCACACTTGCCATATTAAGTGGCATATTTCTGCAACTCCTTATTTGTGCACGCTCCTAAGACACTTCCGTGTTTGTTAATGTATGCCATATATGTATCCATTCATGTTTTTGTTACATATATTTATATCACTTCTTGTTATAAATTTTACAATATGAAGTTCAACACAGGCTGTCTCTATAAGAATGTAATATTAGAAATAAGAACAAAAAAGGCTAGAATTCGATAGTGTATGTTAGTGGCAATTTTTTAAACTAAAACATTACCCCAATATCAGAAAATCTTAAAATATTAAAGAGTTAGTACTTCAGATGGGTGTAGTCTATATGAGAATAAATATGAAGTAGATGAAACACGGATAGGCTTCTGGTCATTTTTGATATTGAACTGAACCTACATAAGATATGTACCTAAAATCTTATACCTTTAAACAACCAATTCTTGTAGGTATATAATATGTAATCTGAATATCGGAAACGGCTCGAACGATTTTCATGAAATTATGTGTACAGGGGGTTTCGGGGACGATAAATTGATCTAGCTAGGTTTTATTTTTTTAAAGCATCATTTTATGCGTGTTTTTAGACATTGAAAAACTCCTATAATGTCATTAGAATACGATAACTTATTTCTTCACTGTTCTTTAAATCTAGATTACTCAGACGGAGTATGCTCGCCCTCGGAGTCAACAGGCCTCAATTCGAATCCTGATGGTTACATTTGGGTCTTTTCTTTTTGTTTTTTTTTTCTGAGAAAATCTTTTACTTAGAGCCCTTTCTTTATAAACACATTTAAACCGAGCAAAGCTCTGTCAACCAGGTACTGTTACATTATCAGCACAGTTGATGGATAGTGACAAAGAAATAGTCAATCCACCCGCTTGGCAGAGAGCACCTACACTTAGAAAAGCTAAAAGAAAGAAGCCGTCATCTCCATCCCCAGATAGAACCATGGTTTCAAACCAATTCAGTGGACTTCCCGTTGATCAGGAAGATGATACAATCAGAGATGATGGTCCTAAAAAAGTCCCTAAGCCACCAGCTATATTCCTGTATGGAGTGGAAGACATCACCAAGCTGACTGAGTTGCTTGTAAATCGTTGTCGATGAAAGTGAATTCACATACAAAGTCGTAAATAAAACTCAGCTGCGTATTAACTGCACCAAGGTAGAGCCGTATAAAATTGTTATGGAGACCATCAGGGAAAATGGACTTATTGGAAACACATTTAACAGAAAGGATAAAAGGCCAAACAGAGTAGTTATTAAAACCTTCATTACTCAACTCCTATAAGCGAAATTAAGCATGCCATTGAGGATACAGGAAATACAGTCATAGGGGAAATAGTAAACGCAAAGTATGGCCCAGAAAAGAAACCTACATCTACATTCTTTGCAACAGTGCAACAAGGTCCCAACAATAAAAATGTGAAGGGCATCAAGTATATTAACCACCAATCGATCACTATTGAAGAACCAAGAAAACGCAACTCCATTGTCCAATGCCAAAGATGCCAGCAATATGGTCACTCTAAAAATTACTGCATGAGACCATACCGCTGCTTGAAATGTGCTGAAGCTCACAAAACATCAGAGTGTCCAAAAACTGATAGGAGCACACCCACCAAATGCGCATTGTGCCTTGGTGCCCATCCCATGAACTTTAAAGGATGTGACGTCTACAGAGAAATAGCGTCAAGAAAAGCCAATAAAAAAACACACCTTAGAGGTAGAGGAACACCAAACAAATCGCTGACAATAATACCCATCAGATGCCACAACCTCTCAATATGGTAGTTGAAACAAAGGAGCAAGCACAACCTCATAAGTCAACTGACAAGAAAAGACCCTACGTTAATCCTACAAAGAAAGCAGGATATGCCGAAGTCACTAAAGTAAATACAAACTCAGAAAATCCACATATACCAAGGCTAAATAAAACAGCAGAAGAGATACTTCTCAAACAAGCAGAAAAGTTTGATTTAATATTACAACAAATGAGTATACTGATTAATCTCATAACAACCCTAGTTACCAAAATGTCAAAATGACTTCCCTGAAGATAGTGACGTGGAACCTAGACGGCCTATCACCCAATCTAGGAGAGGTAGAACTACTATTAAACACTCACAACATAGACATATTACTTGTGTCTGAATCTCATCTTACCGATAATAAAATTCTCACTATACGTAATTATAATATTTATATCGCCAACCACCCAGACGGCACTGCACATGCAGGTGCAGCCTTAATAATAAAGTCGAGTATTAAACATTATGAACAACCGCAGTTTAAGAAAGCCCACATACAAGCTGCCACTGTCGCAATAGAAGATCGGAATGGTACGTACAATGTATCCGCAATATACTGCCCTCCAAAGCACAATATAAAACAGGAACATTACGAAGAGCTATTTAATACACTCGGAAAGCGCTTTATAGTTGGGGGTGATTGGAATGCCAAGCACGTCCACTGGGCCTCTAGACTAACCAACACAAGAGGAAGAGAGCTCAAGAAATCCATTGACAAAAATAGCCTGACTACTATATCAACGACGGACCCAACCAACTGGCCTCACGGACCCCAAGCGACTCCCAGACGTCATAGACTTCTTCATAACAAAGGGACTCTCCAGACTTTCATACAACATACAAACATGTTTAGATTCGGACACTAATCATGTTCCAGTAATACTAACCATCGGTGCTACTGCTCTGAAAATTGAAAGCAATTCCAAACTGTATAATAAACACACTGACTGGAATGCATATAGGGAACTCGTGCACGATAAAATCAACCTAAAATTGGTCTAAAACTGAAACAGACATAGATGATGCGGTACGGCACCTTACTTCAGTTATCCAAGAAAGCTGCTGGATGACTACACCTGAAGCTATCAACCGTCCCCCACAGAGTAAAACGTATTCCGAAACCATACGGCAAAAAATTTGTGAAAAAAGGAGACTCCGCAGAATTTGGCACACAAGTAGACACTCAAGTGACAAGACATTGTTGAATAAGGTTGCTCGAGAATTGAAGGAACTCATCGCTGAAGAGAGACGATCTTCTTAGCATTCCATGGATTCACCGCGCGGGTGCCGGGTCCATCGTGTGGCAGAGAGAGAAAACTCGAGTAGTTCCTGAGACTTGTGACTCGGGCGTAGGTTTAAGGGGCCCCTTTCTGACGTACATCAACACTCACCTTCACCACTCGTTTTTCTCCCTGCCCAGCCAAATCTGATATGAGCCTACTAGTGCAGCTTTTAGATACACGTTCTAGTATAGAACTTACAGCACTTCTGGATAAGCCAAGGTCTTTCAGTAGGTTATAGAGAGATTTTGCTGGTATACCTCTCGCTCCCACTTCTACAGCGTATAAACTAACTACATAGCCGTTTTTGTTAATTCGTTTAGGAGGTCGTAATACTTATTTTGTTTCATCGCGTGGTCTTTAGGTATATTAGTTTCCCACGGTACGGTAAGTTCTACAAGGACTATGCGTTTCGTAGCTCTAGAAAAAGGAAAATGTCCGGTCTGGATGACGAAACACCCACATCCTCTGGGATTTTGTAGTGCTTTTCATACGTGTCCATTAAAATAGTCCAATCAGGTGCTGTACCCAGGATTGAGTAAGGCTTGTTCCTGGAGTTTGAAGTTGAGCCTTCTTTACAAAGTTAATTTGTCTTTTGTTTGTCGTCAATCCTTTTGGGCTCTAGCTACCGAAAGGCTCATGGCTTCACGTATGATTTCAAGTACTCTGTCATGACGCCGTGAGTAATGACCCCCATTAAGGAGCACCTTGCATCCCACCAATATGTGCCTTGCTGTACATATCGCCTCTCCACAAGTATAGCAACATTTTTCAGAGGCTTTTCCCCACCTTACCAAGTTACTCTGGTCAGGAGGGTCATTTGGAATGCATTTAGATAAAATTTTAATAAGGCAGGGGACCAGTCATAGATCAAGGTGCGCCATTTTAGAGCTAATGGGATACAGAACTCACCTATGGTTAACCACTCACTTTGCATTTCTAAATTCATAGCGTGCACTTTGTAACTGTCATTTTCGTCTTGTTGTAGAAAGGTTTTACCATGTCTCGGTCTTCCCTTTTTTTTCTCGCACCCAACCCAGCAGTATTTACTTGTGCACCTGCCATAAATTGTTTATGGAATTGAAGTCTAGATTCCAGGTCTGAAGCAGTTTTGTCTTTTGGGAGAGATGTAATTAATTGTCTTGCGACTTTCCCAAAACATGCGTTTTTGTAACTCTTAGGTGTTTGTAAAGTTCAGACGGTTTCTTTAGTTTCAGCCCAAAACTATTATGATCCCTAAAAAGAGTAGAGGGATCAGCCGGATGTGCCAATCCGAACCATGACTTCAATATCTTTATGACATTGGCATCTAGCTTTGCCAGGAGAGTTTTACCGATGTCATATACTAGGAAAGGCCAAGTGAGACGTGATGTGAGGTAGTTGTCATATATCCATGCTTTTTTGATATTGCTGATAGGCTGCTGGTCTACCTTATTGAGGTTGTTCATGAAATTTTCAACAACCACCTCTAATGATGGTGTACGTCCTTTGTGATCTATCTTTCTACCAAGAAATTTGAAAGGCACTGCCTCTGCAATTGTGGCAACTCCTTGGCCACTTATGGAGAGTCCCGGATCGTAAGACGTATATTTGGTATTTCTTCTACCCAGACAAAGACAATGACATTTAGATGGTTTTGTCCTCATTCCTCCGTCCATGTACAGAACTCATCGACTTCGTTCAACAATTCTTGACACTGTTTGGGATTACGTGTAAGTATTGCAAGGTCGTCCGCAAAGGCCAAGATTGACTCAGTGTACTTATTGTTGATTTTAAACCGGTAGCCCCATTTCTTTTCACGGGATATTAATTTGTCTACTAAAATATTTATAACTATATTAAATGTTATTGGTGATAAGCAGCACCCTTGGAATAGTCCTACATTGTATTCAAGTGGTTTTGTGTATTCCTTGTTTACTGCTATGACGAATTTTAAGTGGCAATAATAAGAATTAATTATGTCAATAATTTCAGCAGGAAAGTTATACCATTTTAGGGCAAATATCATAAGTTCATGCTGGACAGAACCAAACGCGTTCTCTAGGTCTATCCAGCAGACTGTAATTTGCCTCTCATGTGTTCTGGCATCTTTCAAACTTTCTGCTAGTAATGTATTGTGTTCCAGGCATCCAGAAATACCAGGCAAGAACCCTTTCTGGTGATTGGGCCTGAAATACCTATTGCTAGTCATAAATGTGGTCATTTTTGTTTGCAAAATACTGAAAAGATTTTAGAAATTGTATTGGTTAGGGCTATCGGTCTGGTGTCTTTGGGATGAGTTACTTCCTGCTTTTTAGGGATGAGGACAAAATTGCTCTTCCAAATGCTACTGGGACTTGCTTTCTTGACCAGATCTTAATGAATATATTCAAGATATGTTTACGAACTGATGGACACTTTTTATACACTATGTAAGGAATGCCATCTGGGCCAGGAGCTGATTTAGTAGTTTTCTTTTTAATTTGATAGTTTACTTCCTCTTCACTAGGTGGGGTGCCTTGAAAGCCTGTCAGAGGATCATTAGGTCTTTGGATGTTTGGTTCTACGTACGAGCTCCCGCGTTTAGGCACTTCGTATGTGCTTTTAAAGTGATCGTAAATTTGCGCGTTAGTCAAGATAAGCTTTCCATTTTGCTCCCTGAAAATATTTTTGGAGTATTGAAAGGGTTTTTATCAAAGTCTACTTCGTGTTTAGCTCTGTTAAAATTATCACGATTTTTACTAATTTGAAGCGATATTCCTTGTATTAATTTAAGGATTGATCTTAGAGCCCTGGACAGTTGGTGACTTAGATGGTTATCGCCCATGGTTTTAGCTACACGAAGACGTTTTATTAACTCTCTTTTCTTCCTCCGCAATTTCATTTTGAACATATTTTCCTTGCTATTTTGAGCATAACAAGTTGATGGTGGGTAATGTTCCGAGAAGTATGTATATATGGTGTCCTGGAAAGTTTCTACTGGGCTGTTTAGGTCTTGTTTTGGCCCAGGATGTTCTAATAAGATCGCCAAGTTTTCGTCATGAACTTTCCAGGTAGAGTTTTTAAACTGGGAATGCCAAGACGTGTCCTGATGACAATGGACTCCTGGTAGTTTTCACTCGATGGTTCACCTTGGGATATATGAGGGTCAACTCTATCCATAGTGTTTGTCGAAGTACTGACCGACGGCTGTCGTGCTTCAACACCATCATGTGTCTTTAAATGCTTTTGGTACCAGGCTCGTCTCTTGTAAATTTTCCCGCACACAGGGCATCTCAAGTCCGTATTCGCGCCAGGGTCGTCATTACTATCACACGGTGGACAGATCTTCCGCCCCGCCTCTCGGACTGTCCCAGGGTATTATTCTTATTTGGACTTTTAGCGATTTAATTCCCGGGCTTGGCTTGCTAGGCCTTCACCCTCGGCTGTCTTTCCAACAGTCAGATGTCTTTCCATCCGTCAGATGTCTTTTCCACCAGCCATCTGTCTTTCCAGCGTCATCCCGTCTCTCCGGGCTGTCATTTTTGTTTGAGACGATCTTCTTAGCATTCCATGGATTCACCGTGCGGGTGCCGGGTCCATCGTGTGGCAGAGAGAGAAAAACTCGAGTAGTTCCCGAGACTTGTGACTCGGGCGTAGGTTTTAAGGGCCCCTTTCTGACGTACATCAACACTCACCTTCACCACTCGTTTTTCTCTCCCTGCCCAGCCAAATCTGATATGAGCCTACTAGTGCAGCTTTAGATACACGTTCTAGTATAGAAAATAATACTGCCTTAGATACGTACCTGGAAGGATTGACTGCCACGAAGGCAACCAACTACTCACTATGGAAAGCCTGTAAAAATCTTGATCGACCCTTGTATCAAAAGCCACCTCTGCGCACTACGAATGGCCAGTGGATAAGAACCAGTCAGGACAAATCTGAGGCTTTTGCCAAACATCTAAGCCATGTGTTCAAACCAAATGAACCTGGACTAAATGCAGATGAGTCGCAGATAGACGCAACCCTCAATCAAGACCTTCAACTCGACCTACCTCTAAAACTTGTGAAGCCCAAAGAGATCCAAAAACACATTAAGAGCTTGCAGAATAACAAAGCACCAGGGTATGACCTCATAGACAAGAAGGTACTTGAAGAGTCACCTCGGAAAGTGATTGTGCTTCTTACCATGATATTCAATGCTGTCCTAAGGGTTGGATACTTCCCCGATCTCTGGAAAGTATCTCAAGTTATCATGATACACAAACCTGGAAAACCCATACACGAAATCACATCATACAGACCTATAAGCCTTCTGCCCATAATGTCCAAGTTGCTAGAAAAATCTCTTTTACACAGAATGTGGCATGTATTAAATGAGACTTCGATTATACCGGACCACCAATTTGGATTCAGGAAAGAACATGCTACCATAGAACAGGTTCATAGAGTGTGCAGGACAATAAGAAAATCTTTAGAAAAAAAAGAATACTGTTCAGCTGTATTCCTCGATATACAACAAGCCTTCGACAAAGTTTGGCACAAGGGCTTGCTATACAAAATAAAAACCATACTACCCCACACATTCTATAGTGTCCTAAAGTCATACATCTCTGACAGAATATTCCAGGTGAGAGAAGGTGATTGCACATCAGCATTCTATGAAATCTCTGCAGGAGTACCTCAGGGCTCTGTACTTGGACCAATCATGTACATACTGTTCACATATGACCTACCGCAGAGCCCAGAAGTCACAGTTGCCACATTCGCAGATGACACGGCCATTCTTGCCTCAGACAAATGTGCAATGCAAGCTTCCTTGATATTACAAAAAATTCTGAAAGAAATCGAAGAATGGTTAGTGAAATGGAGAATTGCCGCTAGTGTAACTAAATCAGTGCACGCAACATTCACCCTCCGAAAGGAAGATTGTGCTCCAGTAACCCTAAATGACACTCAACTACCTCACCAAAATGTAGTGAAATATTTGGGCATGCACCTGGACCGTCGCCTTACCTGGAAGAAACACATAGAAACAAAAAGAGATGAAGTAAACCTAAGATACAAAAGTCTATATTGGTTGCTAGGAAAACACTCTAAACTGTCTCTCGAAAGCAAGATACATGTGTACAATACAGTGCTAAAACCAATTTGGACGTATGGAATTCAATTGTGGGGAATGGCTAGTGCCTCGAACATATTGAAAATCCAACGGGTACAAAACAACATACTAAGGCAAATGTCGAGCGCGCCTTGGTTTCTCAAAACAACAGAGGTCCATGATACATTAAATGTGCCTATGGTAAAGCAAGAGATAGAACGCCATAGTGCTAACTATAGTATGCGACTGCAAAAGCACCCTAATGAGCTTGCGGGTAGACTCACTGTACCTGAAACCATACGTCGACTCAAAAAGCGACGGGACATGTATGATTGATGATACAACAATAGAGTAAAAAAAGGGCAAACTCCACTGGGAGTGGGACCCTCAACGCCACGAAACAGTCACCTCATCTGCTTATAGTCGCATGACTGATTGCATGATTATGTAGCAAAAAAAAAAAAAAAAAAAAAAAAAAAAAAAAAAAAGCCTTGTAATGCAACTTGTTTTTTGAAAAATAAATATCATTACATATTATTTTTTTAATATGTTGTTACAATATAACACACTGTAACATATTAAAAGCCACTGCCTCCCTCTAAACTGCTTATGTATCCACTTTAACATCTCCTAATCATAATGGAACAATATGCTTAAAAAATTAGAAATCTGAGTGACTTGTGACCATTCTGTTATGGCACTATGGTGAATTTTGAAGAAAGACAACAGTTCCTGTATTGTAAGATATGTTTGGTTGAAAACTGTTTAACAATACACTACTTTTAACTAATGAATTGCTGGAATTTTACAATTCTTGAAGAAATGTATCTAGCTTATTGAGTTCTTTACAACATTTTCTTTCACTGTTAAGACAAATTACGATAAACTCTATGTCTACTCTTTGAAAAATCTGATTGGGCAGGCCCTACATAAAGTTTAGACTAATAACCTCACACTCCGAAATTATATGCACCATAGATAGTTCTCACCACATGCTACTATTTAATATTCATAAAACTGGTTTCCTGTACATTACGTGCAGCATTAGATATCAAGGAGTTTTTTTATTTATTTAAAACTTAGCAACTCCACCGACTCCACAGTGCATGACCTTTGTCATTTGGATGTTTTTTTACATATATCTTGGATTAAGAGGTGTAAATGAAAATATGGAGGAGTAGGGGTCATTTTAAACTTAATTCTAGTTGTCAACGAGTTTAACATATTTTACATACAGTTATATAATATCAGATGGTGTTGTATGTGAAATGTCCACGCATAAAATAAAAATAAATAAAAATTAGACTACATGACATAAATTTCTTAACAGTAACAACACAACAGTAACATGTGTGGTGGAACTCCCAAAGCCATTGACAGAGAACTCTCAGCAACTCGTCATCAGTCTACAATGTGATGATATCGGCATGATCTGTGTGCTGCACATCAACGGCTCACAGATCCTTCGCTGCATTCAGACAGACGTAGTCATAACCGAGCTGGCAATCTGTGATCGAATATCAGATGGACCATTCACATGCTTTGATGGATTGGTCATGGCGGGTACAAAAAGAGGAGAGATATTCGCTTTTGATTTGAATAGGACAAGTTTAATTCAAGGTATGTATGACACATAATTTTAATCCTACTTCCTACTAATACTTATTACCTATGATTAAAATTGATAGTTTGGATGTTTGTTGCTCAATCCCATTGGTATACCTGAACACATCAGGTTAAGACTTGGAATATAGATTACAGTCTGGTATAGCATATGGGCTACTTTTCGTTGCAAGAAAATTATGGGAATGGGAACTATGTGGGTAAAACCGTGAGTCACTGCTAATTATAAGTTTGTAATGAAAACTCAATTTAAGCTAATTTATGAATTTGAGTGATAAAAATGAAAACATTTTACTGCAAAAAACACCACTTTATTTGAACACCAACTCCCTTGTCAATCAATAACAAACAAACTGATTGTTTGTTATTGATTGAACGACAATGATGATGATGACGACACTCTGGGTTGCTTAAGGGTAGCCATCAGCATTCAGCAAGGCAATGCAGTTAATGTTTTGGATACCTTTATACCTTGTAACTAGTTCATTTGACACAATTATGGTGGTTTTTATTTTGATTTATGAATTGAATAAGGGATATACGTAAGCTGAGAAAAAAAAAGTTGTGGTTTAAATGGTATTTAACTTATATCTTTTCAGCATTAAAATACATATCACAAGGCTATGAACACCTCGTCCAAAATGAGTCTAACCCAACTACTTTGAGCTTCCTACCTCTCAATGCTATCCAAAGAATTGAAGAACAGAGAGAATTGGCTTTAGAAAACAACCATCATTTATCCATTCTCTTAAACGAGAGTTCAATGGTTGATGGACAGTATATATTCCGGAACCCAGATGGAACAGTCCGTATGAAAGCTAAGAGAGATCACATTCGAGTGACAGTGCTCCAATTTATTCCTCAGTTGGGAAGTATGGCTGTTGGATTTAATTTTGGAGCATTTCAATTATGGAATCTAATGACTTTAGACCTTGAGTATACGTCACAGGTTAACGTGGAGTGCTTGCCAGTTACACAGTTTGCATTTCAGGTAAGTAAAAGATAAGATTTATTTACTAATAACTCAAAATAAACTGATTGAATCACAATTTGATGACACCAATATTATATCCATTAAGGACAGGCCTCTAGCTCAGGAAACACATTCTGTGGTTCAACAGTCTTGTTGTGAAAGACTCTTCTTAATTCAAGTCTTTAATTAAGAATATCAGCTATGAAACAATGAACAGTCTGGGCAGAAAAAAAAATAAGAATAATTTCCAATCTATTTCATTTTATACTTGTTGTTCACGCACAATTAACAAATCAATATATGGTGAGAATTATTTTCCAAATAAACAACAATGGGTTATTGTTATATCAATTTCTGGTCTTAGTTAAAAAGATCATAATTATTTAATTTCAGGAACCCTGTGACGATCCTCGTGCTTTCTGCTACCTCTGGGTGGTGTTCTCTGTGATAGATAGATATGATGAGGATGAGTTCCCATTGGCTGTGATGTACTCCTTGACGTATCAGGGCAAGACTATGCTTTCTGACACCAAGTGCCTATATCAGGTAAGAAATATACAGGTTTACTGGTGAGACACTAATGAAAATTGAGCATGTGATATTATGAAGAAAACAAATAACTTAAAAGAAAATTGGCAGTCATATGAACTTCCAACAGAAGTAAAAACTTATAATACAGTATTTGATAGTTTGCTATGGAAACTACGCCCTTGAAACCGGAGGAAGTTCATTTCATCCGTACAAATACATATGTATGTGTACAGGTGAAATAGGACATTTTGTAACTTTTGTTTGAGACACTGTATCCTTGTGATAAAACGTCATTGTCCATTACCAAGTCCAACTTAACCGAAAGTTATTTTTATTACTCAACACATGGACACCGCGCGTCGCACACGCCGCATTGAGGTCTGCACCCATTTAGACGACTCTGATCCTGCACCACTCCACTGAATACCGACCTAAACTCAGGCGACTGTTCGCAGTCCACGCATCGACAGTTAGCAGTCGCCCAGCTGACCACGCGGCGACAGCTAGCAGACGCCCAGCTGTCCACGCGGCGACAGCTAGCAGACGCCCAGCTGTCCGCGCGCGCGTTCATTCTTCTGTCCGGCTATCCGACTGCTAGCAGTCCCCCGCAGTCCCCTTGGTTATACCCGGAGAGGCGTCAACTTCCGAGCAGTCTGACAGCAGTAAGCTCGCTGTTGGCGAGCCGTCTGCTAATTTATGTTGCCAATCCCAATGTTATCTATATCGTAATAGTTATGGCATAAAGCCCATATTTTCGTTTTTTTTTTTGCCCATGTTTTATTTGTTGGGTGGTAGCGGGGCTGTATACGTGGGCGCAGACCTTTATAGTCACAGTGTACGAGAAGGCAGATACCGAACTATTCTTTACACTGTCTCAGTAGCTATTTGTTGACATAATAATATACTTGAAACTTAAACCTAGGCGAGCTAAATATCTATTATCTACTGAATTTACCTTGGTGTTTTCAGAATATTTAAAAAAATGTTACTAGATAAATAATAAGGGACTAACGTCTAATAGACCGCGGCGTCACTTTGACATAAGATTCGATGATAACTCATCGGTACGTAGTCGAGCATGTCGTTAATTACGTAACTTTAACTTTAAATGACACACTATTCCGTCTTCCTTTGGTAATATACTGGCCTAACAAACAATTATTTAGAACACTGACCCTCACTTTGAAACTAAATCAGTGTTGAAAGACGTCCTGTCGTAACGTATTAGAATGACTCCATCAATGTTTATTATGTACGTAAAAAACACCAATGAGTCGTGAACGGTAGCATCGTCTGTAAATAATGTTTTTATCGGTATTATGCAAAATAATTTGAATTCTTATCTTTTAAATATACATTTTATGTATCTATTTCCATCAAATATGAATAAAGAAATGCTCAGACCTAATTATTTATCACAATCATACTCACAAATATTGTGGTTGCCACTATATTTGAAAAGATTTTACTAACAAATTATGAACTTTTAAACAAATTTTCAGGACTTTTCATCAGCTACGATAAGATTCCAAATAGAATTGAGTACTATGGAGCAGTCCCCACTTCTTGGAGGCAAATGCATCTCTTGCCATTCTTACTCTATCAAATCTACACTCGGGGATGAAGGAGAAGATAGTAAGTTTATTCCTGCCTTCATCAATCGTCATTAAGTTTACATTTCAACCAATTTGGGGTGAATTCTCTCAATGCAATTCTCTTAATCGCACAACATAAAGCTATATAAAGTACTGTAATGTGTGTACACTGGCATTTCACATTCTATTGATATTTTATACACAGTAGGTTGATCAGTAAGAATGTATTCAGTTAAAAGAGATCTATAGTCATTGTTGTAAATATCTTTTATACTTGAATCAACTCGAACTGAATTGAAAAAAAAAAACAATAAAAGTGCCCCAATAAAAGTTGGCTGTAATAGTGAGTGCTGTCAAACACCTTTCGTCTGTGTTTCAAATATCAGCTGTTAGTATGATATGCCGTTAGTAACCCCAACTAATAAGTTTTAGGCTATGCAATCCAGATTACTGATAGGATGCTTACACAATTCCAAACAAATACATTTAAAATATCTTAATAAATCCTACATTTTTTTTTATAAATGCATCTATGGCATTATTTCTAGTATTTCAGTTGGCCTTTACAGCCTACCGAACTTTAGGTTAGTGCATATTGCGTAAGGCACAGGACCTTACTAACTTAATCTTACCAATGAATGATTCAAGAAACCTGAAAGACATTTGACACACTTAGCATAGGTACTTAATGAATACTACGTACGACGAGCTCAATGACGATTCGCACGGATCGACATCAGATTAGACTGGCGCTTGTAGCAAACACTAAAGTAACATTCTATTTTCTTATTTTTTTTTAACCCCCGACCAAAAAAAAGGGGTGTTATAAGACTGACGTCAATGTCTGTCTGTCTGTCTGTGTATGTGTGTGTGTCTGTCTGTCTGTGGCACCGTAGAGCGCAAACGGATTTCAACAATTTCGATGCGGTTTTTTTTATTTGAAGGTTAATATCTGTATATATGTTCTTTCTTCTATGTTTAGTTAAGATCGATTCAAGATGGCCGCCTCCACAAAATGGTGGACAAAATATTTCTTCACAACCTACCTCAATATCGGTATCAAATGAAAGGGCTTGACTAGTAAAATACTACACCATAACAAATTTCAAATCCAAGATCGCCGCCACCACGAAATGGCGAATTATAGTATTTTTTTCACTACTACCTCAATATGTGTATCAAACGACAGGGCTTAACTCGTAGAATACATTGCACTATGACAAATTTAAAATCCAAGATGGCCGCTTCCACAAAATGGCGTAATACATTTCTTTTTTCACATCTCCCTATGGGTATCAAATGAAAAGGTTTGACTAGTAGAATGTTGTACAGAAAAAAAATCCGAGGTATTTTAATCAAAATTTTTAATTTTGTTCTTGTTAACTATTCTTAGGTAACATAATTGTAATGCACATGACAGAAAAATTAATTAGATCTGTAAGCTAATAGCTTCAGCAATTACATGATAATATTATAAATTGAAACAATTTCAGGTATGCTGAACATCTGTCAGCTGGTATGGGAGTGTTGGGGTGAGGACTCCAGTGCACCAATGCAGTATGGCATGCTTCTGTTTGACTTAGATCAGTGGTACAAAGACCAAATGCCAGGTGAGCTTGTTATGATAATTATGATGGTATTTCGATTTATTCAAGAAAACTTTTAAATTAAAAATTCTTACACTAATTGCATTGTATTTTATATTTGACCATAAAATCATGTGTTGTTCCTTGCCATATCTTTTAAAAATAAATAGTTTTTGATACTTAAATACTTTTTAACCAACTTCAAAAAAGGTAGAGGGTTTGAATTCGGCTGTATGGTTTTTTATTATATATTGGTGGACAATTCACACACAACACCATCTGACCCCAAACTAAGCGAAGCTTGTGAGATGGCAGCCAGATAGCTGATATAATACTTGTATAGTTTTAAATACATACTTATTATACATAGAAACACCCAGACACAGTGCAAACATTTGAATTCATCACACAAATATTTGCACAGGGTGGGGATCGAACCCACGACCCTCTGCTTCGCAGGCAGAGCTACTACCAACTAAGCCACTAGGGCAGTCAAAGGGTATTGTATGTTTGTTACGCGATAGCTCTGTCAATTTTGAATAGATTTTGATGGTACTTTTTTGTTTGTTAGAACATAGTGTTCAAAGGTGGTCCCATATAAATTTTATCGAAATCAAAATTACCAAAAAAAAATTCTTTTCTTTAGTTAAGACCTAGTGATAGTTTTGTTTTTGCTTTTGCAGCAACATACAATCTAGAAAGCAACGCATTCATGGCTGCGACGTGGTGCACAGAACTGGCAGCTCGCGGCTCCGTGACGCTCCACGCTAGGCTGGACCCAGCGTCTGTCTGTCCGTACTCGCACGCCACCAGACTGGAGGAGCACTTCTATCCCAACTCTCTGCAGTACAGTGAGTATTGTATGACTGTAAATTATCGTGTACCGACATCATAGATTAATAACGCCTAGATCGATAATCTTCAAACAAAAGCTTCATCTTAAGTGAGACAAAGCGCAGATTGATGTCGGCGTAAGCAGTATGTACTGTAGTTCGCCAAACAAAACTTTAATGTCGTGGAGTATGTACAGTAAAGGACCACACAAACCAATATAATGTTTTTAATTGTCGAAGACTTTAGGGAACTTGGATCCTTGACTTCCGCGGTGAGAGCACGTCGCTGCGCGAGCGCGCGGACTAACCCAATATGACTCACTACGATTTAGCACACTTTTTTGCGCGGACCCGGTTGCTAGGCGTTATTATTCTATGGTGTACAAGTGTACACACTAATATCTCCAGTCTGCATTTATCATTTGTCAATAAATAGTATAGTATTTCACATATATAAGTATACTGCTATCTTTTTTCTATGAAATAAAATCCTTAATCTAATTTATAAATCCAAACCACAACAAATTCGTATAAATTAACATGACACTCTTAATTTTAACATATTACAGCCATACTTAATTTGTCATGGAATTACAGACTGGATCTGCTTTAGCAACTTAACACATGCATAAGCAGCCCACTGAATGTTCCCACTGCTGGGGCTTTCATAGCATAAAATCACACTGGCCCAGTGTCGTTTGGTGGATGACACTTGACCGCGACCTTTCTTCTTTCACCGTTTTTAAGTTAGCGGCATCATCACAGCACATATTACTTCGAAAAGATAGTGTTGCCGTGTGGGACTCGAACCAGGGGCTCTCTTGACTAGACTATCCATAGCTTAATGAATCAGTAATTTAGTGTAGTAAATTTGTAGTACTCAGACTACCTCGTGACTCGGTAGTTGTCTGCGAAGGATCTTGGGTTCGATTTCCACTCGGAGGAAATATTTGTGTGATGAATACAAATATTTGTTATCTGTCTGGGTGTTTATGTGTGTAATAAGTACATATTTACAACTATATAAGTATTATATCAGCTATCTGGCTTCCGTAGTTATAGGCTTTGCTTGGTTTTGGGTCAGATGATGTTGTTTGTAAACTGTCCACTAAAATTTATTTATTTTACAACTCCAGACTGCATCTGTCTGAACACGTGCGAGGCGCTAACTCTCCGCACGGTGGGCACGCAGCGTCAGATCGTGGCGGCGTTGGAAGCGGCCGGCGGCGCGGCCTTGCTGCGCCCGCAGCGTCTGCACGCGGCGGCCGCGCGCGCGGGACTGACGCCGCAACACTGCGCGGGCGGACGCTCCGAGGTAACCACTGATTCCTGACTACCCTAGTGATTTGGGTGTTTCGTCATCCAAAGCGGACATTTTTCTTTTTTCTAGAGCTACGAAACGAATAGTCCTTGTAGAACTTACCTTACCGAGGGAAACTAATATAGGTACCTAAAAACCACAAAAAAAAAAGTATTACGACCTTCTAAACGAATTAACAAAAAACGGCTATGTAGTTAATTTATACGCTGTAGAAGTAGGAGCGAGGGGGTATACCAGCAAAATCTCTCTATAACTTGCTGGACCTTGGCTTGTCCAGAAGTGCAGTAAGTTCTAGTATAGAACTTATTATGTATTTACACGAGTAGTGAAGGTTGATGTACGTCGGAAAGGGGCCCCTTAAACCTACAACCGTGTCACAAGCCTCGTGATCTACTCGGGATTTCTCTCTCTCCCACACGATGGACCGACACCCGCACGATGAATCCATGGAATGCTAAGAAGTTCGTCTCGAATATTCATTTTTGTAAATATGTATAGAAGATTCATGTCTGTTTGCAGGAAGATCAGCGCAGATACCTTCTGTCGGTGGCGTTGGAAGCGCGACTGTCTCGGTTCTTGAAGCGATGTGCGCACGACTGGGCGACGGGAAGCCACGCGGGCGTCGGCTGCACGCTGCCTTTCTTGGTAATTACGTAATACAAACACTACACATACTTGTTGCCTGTTAATAAGTATGTATTTTCAAAATGTATAAGTAATATATCAGCTATCTGGCTCCCATGGTACAAGCTTTGCTTAGTTAGTAGGGGCTAGATAGATGGCTTATTATTATTTGTTTACTTTAGAGGTGCCCCTTGAACAAGACCGCCTTGGGGGCTCAGTATCACTGTTGGGGTTATATTGCCTTATGGCGGGGGGTGAGGACTGAGGAGTTTCTTTTTCCATACTGAGTATTATTTTTAATCATTGTACAACTTTTAGTTGAAAACGAAATGAAATGTTTTGTCTTTAGGTTGTATATAATTTTCAATAGAGCTACAGCATAATGGTTTGCACTAAGCGTTAACGAAAATTGTATGTAAAGCATGCAACATTCACTTCTCAAATGTTATATTAAATTATTCGAGGCAATTGCCAAGGCAAAATTATCGCATATTAAAATATGCGATGTTAGACTTTACTTTGACTTTGCCCCATTTGCTCTGTGAAAATCATGTGGTAGGGGAAATTAGGCCAAAAGTTTGATGAAATAATTGGGACTTAAATGTGATCTAAATTGTTATATGGTTTATAGCTAGCATTGCAAGTACATTTATCATAGTCATATCCAAACTAAAGCAATGCCATTTGTTACAAAACAAGGTATGTTTTTAACTATCATAGATTTACACTCGACTACCATCTCGCCTGATGTTAACCAATGATGCTGTCTACGATGGAATGTGCTTACCTAGAAGAAATCAATTCTTTCAATCGGTTACAACTGTAAGGAAAATTGAATTTTATGAACATGAAAATAATGATGTTTATCTTTTTCATAGGTGGATTGGGCTTGGAAGAGGGCTCTAGAATTAAAAGAAAATGCAAATGAGCTCACCTCGCCTTTGTTCACGTCTTCAGCGTTGCCTGATGGGTAAGTGTTTTTTTACTGTTTAATGACAACACAATAAGAAGTCACATTATTATTAATATGACGTAGTTTTTTGTTTTGGCACTAATTTTCCAATTGGAACGTAGTTACCAACCTGAAAAACAATGTGAGACTAAACCCGTGATAAAAAATTGGTTGTCTGTAATGTCGGTTGGTTTACGGACGATAGTTTAACGTGAACAATGCCGTAACAAAACATTGATAGGTGCGGCGCAAGCGTACAATGAGCGTAACGGGACATAACGGGACACTTTTTCGTGCATGCAGCCGGCGTTCATCAATTTAATAGACGTTGTCAGGTCAAAAATTAATCACCTTTTTCTTTGTAATTGTGTTGCTTCTATATTATCCGAAGAAACTTCGTTCCTGGTGTCCCATGACACCACATCTTTTTTTAAGTGAAACCTTTTTTTGGCGCATCATACACAGATTTTTCCTGGGCTTTGAATTGAGCTCAAGCGTCATGTTCGTATAAATCTTCGGTTGAACTCGCGAGCGTCGCCTAGATAGTCTAGATATATTGAGAGCGGCGCTTTAATGCCGGCGGCTCTATTGTAGTGTAGAGCGCTATATAATAGCTGGTCCTTCGAGCCGGATTCTACTACGCTATACTTGGCAGAATTATTTAGACGACAATGCTTTGAAGATTTATTCCAGAGTAGCGGCGCCGGTTTCACCCGCGTAGTTTCCGAAGTGAGCTATAAAATTCAGAGTTATAAGTTTTCACTTCTATCGGCAGTCTTATACCCTATGACTGCCATTTTTTTTTCATTTTCGCGACGTTTACTCATTTTAATATGTATTTGTGTGTCAGGAACGTGGTGAGATGCCTGGAGCACTGTGTGCAACAGTTGACCCACCTCACGGGGTTGATGGACGCTGTGCTCACCAAGTGCTGTAACCTCGTCGTGCCTGATGGTGAGTTTTACTATAAGTTTGAAAACAAAGTAACCTAAAGTTTCACTTGTGAGTATAAAATCGAAAACACATGTCCCCCTGCCATTTGTTCAAAGTAGGTAATTATGATTTTTTTTCAACACACTTGCCCATAAAGTGGCTCTAATTTCATTTCGCAAGAGTTTTTTTATTGGTTTTGTTTCTTTGTTCTAATAAAGTATCGACACAACAAAATTAGAACAAATTAATTATTGTTTGCTCACTTCATGCAACTTCGTCTTTAAATAAATAATTTCACTTTGTATATGTCATAAAATAAAACTTTCACTCAAATATAACTTTTTTTTTGTAATAAAGAAAAAAAAATCCACATTTTGTAAGTGGCTAAAAAACGATATCCACAGAGTGCAAAAAAAAAATACTTATCATTTTAGTCTGTCGCTCAGTTGCGCGGGCATAATATGACAATTGATTAATTTTTCCCGCCAAAACTAAAAAAAACATAGCTCTTTTGTTATTTTATTTGCAAGTGTGTTGAAAAACATCGTATTATACACGTGTGTATTGATGCACTTACACACGGCCTCCTCCGCCTCAGCGGTAATCACCAACTTTACACACTTATAGCATAATCTACTATTTTGGGCCAATTAAATAAAATATTTGTTTGATTACCCAGCGTTGAGCGAGATGGAGGAAGTCCACGCGGGTATCGGCTGCGTGTCGCTCTACTTCCAAGTGGTGCAGTGGTTCCTGCGAGTGGGGCTGCTGCCCGAGAGGCCCGGCGCCGCGGGCCCGCTGCCCTACCCGCACGGACATCTCATCGACACGTACAACAAGAGGTCACTCGCTAACTTACTACCTTTATCCCCGCGTCGAGTGAGATGTGGGTTCACGCGGGTATAGGCCGCGTGTCGCTCTACTTAAATACTACCAATATAATGTTTTACAATATAACATAGCCTAATTACTCAATATGACATAGTCTGATTATTCTATATATTATAGTAAACGTCACACGTGACCTAATTGCGATCCGATCTAAATTAAATAATAATTTAGATCGTGAGTAAGCCTTGATGTGAAATGTTTACAATATGAGTTCGTATCGCGACAGTTAGAAGACCATATAATATGCATAGTCTGATTGTTCCAAATAATATAGTCTACCTATTGCAAATAATATAGTCTGCTTATTCCAAATATTATAGTCTGATTGTTCCAAATAATATAGTCTGATTGTTCCAAATAATATAGTCTGATTGTTCCAAATAATATAGTCTGATTGTTCTATATAATATAACCGGATGGTTGCATATAATAGAGTCTGTTCATTCCAGGCGCTTGAAACTGAACCGTCTGCAGGACAACGAGCTGGCTTGCTCGGAAGACGGCGGGAACAAGTCTTGCTCGCTGCTCTACATCGACCAGCTCATCGAGCACGAGTTCGGCGGCGACAAGATACACCAGTAATATACTCATTTCAGATTTTTGAAGTGAAAACTTCTTTAAGCGCGGCTCAGACAGAATCGTGGGCTCGTGATCGTGAATGAATCGTGAATTCTAGCGTCACGCTCGGCAATGATAAGAAATATTCGGTAGACCATGGCCATTGGTCATCTAGAAATGCGTCAGCCAATAAGAAATGCTGAGACAATTCTAGATGGCCATGTCATAATAGCCAAGCCACGCCCTCCTAGGTTACACCCGCGTAGTTTCAAAAGAAAGCTATCATATTCTGAGTTATAAGTTTTCACTTCTATCGGCAGTCCCTATGACTACCAATTTAAAAAAAAAATCAAATCACATCTATTTTTAACCCCCGACCAAAAAAAAGGGGTGTTATAAGTTTGACGTCGATGTCTGTCTGTCTGTGTGTGTGTCTGTCTGTGGCACCGTAGAGCTCAAACGGATGGGCCGATTGCAATGCGGTTTTTTTTATTTGAAGGTTAATATCCGTGCGGATGTTTTTAGCTATGTTTGGTTAATATCGATTCAAGATAGCCGCCTCCACAAAATGGCGGACAAAATATTTCTTCACAACCTACCTCAATATGGGTATCAAACGAAAGGGCTTGACTAGTAGAATACTTTGCACTATGACAAATTTCAAATCCAAGATGGCAGCTACCACAAAATGGCGAAATACATTTCTTTTTTCACAACTTTCTTAATATGGGTATCAAATGAAAGGGCTTGACTAGTAGAATGTTGTACAGATAACAAATCCGAGGTAGTCGGGGGTTAATCAAAATTTTTAATTTTGTTCTTGTTATTATTAATATTCTTGATTACTTTGGCCGTTGAAACCGATGATGACCATTGATGTATGATGTTATATCATATGGGCACAAGGTCGAAAGTTGCAAATAAAGTGTATACATACTTAGATATTTTATTATAATCTCAAAAGCTTAAAACGCAGCTCTTTTCTAGACAGTAAAGCTTACTTTGTATTAACGAGTTTAGACATATAAGCCAAATGTTTCGGGCCCAGCTAAGGAACGGCTAACATCCATTAGCCCAGTGAGCCTAGGCTGCCCTATCTCGGGAGAGAGGTTCGCCTCCACGCCGGCTCTTGACCTCCCGTGAGTCCTCACAGGGAGTGAGGAAGAACAATGATTGATTAAAGCGACCAGTAACTAGATACTTTTTTTAATTAACTGGGTTCATGTTGTGTTTTTGTTCACATTTGTTTATGAAATTTTTACAGTAATAACGTTTTGAATTGACAAAATAATTATGTAGGTACTTACTACTAAAAATAAAATACACCATCACTAATTTTCGCTTTTCTAGAGTAGTTATTTCACTACAATATCAACATCATCATTTGAAGAAGTACATATTAAATCCAGTGCAGTGTTAGGTCAAGTCGTAAAATAGCTCGAAACATGCTGTTCGGACACTCTTTTGAGGTCGTTTTTAAACGCTGACGTGAAGTCTTTAGATTTAACATCATTGTTGTTAACTGATACAATTCCCCCCAGGTTATGGATTAAGGGTGGCAGCGAATGCAGCGGCCTCTACCCGCCCCCGTCGCTATATTCCTTGCTCCGTCTCTACCTAGTGCCGGAGATAGCAGAGGAGCACAAACATTCTCTGGTGCTATACATGCTTGTGGACTACTCGGTGTTCTATAATGATGTCAGGTGAGAATATATTCCTTGTGGTTAAACTATTCGAGAACATGACATTGATAAATTTCTCAGTTATTTCAGACACCGTATCTAAAACGCGCTAAAAACTTGACGAGCTATCTGAAGTTGGATATTAATTTGTAATCTTACGTATATTATTAGTAGTGTTAATATGCGTGCGGGCATTTGTACTAGATTTGTATAGATTTTTGTATTTGTATTAAGTTTCTTTGCAGAGTTTGCCAAGGGAAGTACCACACTTTGACCAGTTATTTTACCGTGAAAACATAACAGTTTCCGGTTTGAAAACCAATGTTCCCAGTATTAAGGCGTAGAGATAAAAAAAGTATATCTCTGGGTGATGAGCGCAGTGTAGGCCTAGGCTATCATTTGGACTCTTCGTGTTCCAATAGCTGCGTGTCACTGGGCTGTTACGGGCAGGCATATTGCTTGTCATTAGGCACAGGTCCTGCTCGTCACGTAGCTCTTTATTTTTTGCAAAAATAATCGTATGATCATCTTATAGATACGAAGCGGTGATTCGAAGACTGATGCAATTCCCGACGATGTTCGGGCTGAGCAACACTGCGATCAAAGCCACGCAGGCTTTCTGGCATCTTGATCACAGAGATTTTGATGTAAGTGTTCACATCATCTAAACTTGTTTTTTTTAAACCATCGTCTCGCCTGATGTTAAGCATCGACGCTGTCTATGATGAAGTGTGCTTATGCTTACCTATACACCGATTCACTTTCGACTTGCCAAGATTGTAACCATTGGGAAAAACCCACTCAGGTAATACATTCCACACCCTAGTCGTTCTTATCACTAAAGTAAAGTCAAACCGCCTCATTCGAGTCTTTGGAAGGTTAACCACGAAACCGTGTCTTCAAATCGAGAGTTTTTATAAGTAAGCATGTTTCATTGTAGACAGCATCATCGCTTAACACCTACGCGAGAAAGGAAATAAAGTAAAAGAAAACATCTTGATTAAAGAACAATAAAACCACATTGCACACTATTTTATGTGTACATATTTTAAATACAAAATAACATAGTATGTATTTAATTTCCCCTCAGTTTGCACTGGACCAACTCCAATGTCTTACTGGCAACACTCTACACGAGTGGCAACACAACGTGGTACTGTCGTCTCTACTGGCGCAGAAGAAGACCCAGGCAGCGCTACAGTACCTGCATGTGAGGAAACCGGCGCCGGTTCACAGTAATGGGGACCCAGCTTCGTATGGACAAAGGTAGGCAAGATGCGGTAATTTTTTGCTTCTACCTGATCTATAGTAACAGATTGTTGGGTTAATGCAGATGGTGCAGGATCAGAGAACCTATATCTAAATTACAATCTGACATACTTACACTATTTGGTATACAACTGATAGAGACTCAACGACCACATACTCTTTGTATTGAGCTAACCCCTAAGCTAAGATGGACTTTCTGGGTAAGTAGTATCTTAGAACTCTGGGTGACGAGCGCAGTGCAGTGCATTTGGACTCTTCATGTTCCAATAGCTGTGTGTCACTGTGCTGGTATGTGGCAGGCATGTTGCTTACCATCAGACATATGGCATGCTCGTCTCGTCACTCTTTATTTAAAAAAAGTACCACACACTTTTTCTAGTTATTCTATTTGCAAGAAGTAATGTACAAACATCACGGTGTTCCGGTTTGAATGGCAATTATTTGCCCAGAAAATAAAGGATAAAAAGATAAATTATATCTTTAACGAGCGAGTTCAGTGCTAGGCAGTAGTTTTGACTTCGCACTCGACTTGGCGGGGGCACAACCGTGCCCCCAGATTCTTCATTTTCAAATAGCTGCGTGTAACTATCCTATATTAGGTAGATGTGTTGCGTGACATCAGGCACATATCCTGCTCGTTCCATCGATCTATACTTACTGTTAAATCACAGCTCCTAGTATTCGAGCTTCTATTGACGTAACACATTTTTAACCCCCGACCAAAAAAAGGAGTGTTATAAGTTTGACGTCGATGTCTGTCTGTGTGTGTGTGTGTGTGTGTGTGTGTGTGTGTGTGTGTGTGTGTGTGTGTGTGTGTGTGTGTGTGTGTGTGTCTGTCTGTGGCACCGTAGAGCCGGGGCCGATTTCGATGCGGTATTTTTTTATTTGAAAGTTAATATCCGTGCGGATGTTCTTAGCTATGTTTGGTTAATACCGATTCAAGATGGCCGCCGCCACAAAATGGCGGACAATATATTTCTTCACAACCTACCTCAATATGGGTATCAAATGAAAGGGCTTGACTAATAGAATGTTGTACAGATAATAAATCTGAGGTAGTCGGGGGTTAATCAAAATTTTTATTTTTGTTCTTGTAATTAATCGTATTTTTATGTTTTGACGTTGCCTCACAATGCGATTCCATAACCACTCCTTAATTTAAAATATGTTATTGTATCTAGCTCATTTGTCCTCACAGATTGAATTCCCATGACAAGATCTCTGAATGGCAGTCATGCTGTAGCCTATACCTGGCTCGAGGGTTGGTTTATGAAGCATTGGAGGTTGCACGTTCTTGTGCTCAGAATACACCCTCTGTGCAAGACAAGACCAATGTGCTCAACTATTTCTTCAAAGGTATGTTACTTTACTGGTGTTATTAGATGGACAAAATATTTTTACTGTGTAGACGAGATACTCATCACTTAACGATCTTAAATATACCTATTTATTACCTAGTGATGGGGACATTATTATAAAAGTCCGTCAGTTAGATTGTGGAAAAATAAGAGCCAGGCATTTTTTGTTTTATCATTGTTTTGTTTATTTATAATTGTTGAAAAACGACAAAAATATAGAACATCAATCTTCCAGAGTGAAGGGTTGCGATGTCACGTCTTCATAAAAATCTTATTTAAATGTGATGTTACTCAAAACATCCAGCACTAAATTCTTCATTTTTTAGTATGAAAATACACGAGAATCTCACGTTTGACTTATAGTCAGTCCAGTCAACGAGAGTGCGCGCGCGTGTTCGCGCACTCTCATCGAATAAGATCGCCGGAAGCGATCGAAACTTCAGTCGGACTGGACTAACTATATCAAACGTGAGTTACCCTTGTATTTATTTAAAATGTCGTCATTTTTTATTACAAAAGAAAAAGGAAAAATACGTATACAGTATTTTTAAATAACTTAACTGGCGCACTAATTAGTTTTATTTAGTCACTATGCCTATTGCTATTGTTGTTTCGATGTTTGTTCCATGTACATTTCAAGATGTTGAATCCCTCTGGTTCAACAAGATATTGCATTGTGATGGATATTGATGGTTATAGCCAATGATTTTTGTTGATTCTCGAATGGTCGAGTTTTGTGTCTCATATTTATTTAATTACAACAGCAATGTATAAAAGTATTTTACTTCTTGCCAATTTAGCAATTCTCCTGTAATTTTTTTTAGGATGTCGCAACACAGGTAACCTATCGAAGCTGCTACAAGTAACACTACTGCCATTCGAAGAGGATGTGTTCGTTAAATATCTGGAGAACTGCAACGAGTCACAGACTTCGGATCTACTCATAATGTTTTATTTACAACAAGCCAGGTTTGTTAAGTTTTTATTTGTATTTTATTGTAAAATATACGAGTAATATGTCATGTTGGGGACCAGCCTTATAGCGAAAAAAGTTAGTAGATGGACCAGCCGGCCGTCTAGCGAAAGCTTACTAAGATAAGGGGCTGTTACTATATGGTTGTGGTTGGATCGAAAGTCAGATGCTAAACGCAGTTATTACACAGCATACTTCGTTCCGAAGCTTCTGCACTCTGCAGGCCCAACTGTCTGTAGCTTGGGTCCTGCCCCGCTGTCTGCGGCGATATAGGATTAGGTTTTCAATTTTATATTTTTAGTTTTTTATATATCAATATTGTTAGGCTCTAGTGGTGTAGTGGTAGGACTCTTAGCAGAGTTCGCCTGTGGAAGTACCACGTCTTGCCAGTTATTCTACTGTCAAGCTGTAATGTGCTAATATTATTGACTTCCAATTTGAAGAATTAATGTCTGTGTGATGAGTATGTTACAATAATTACCTTAAAAATTAACAGAAATTCCTACATATATAGTGATTTGTATTGTTCCAGTTCAAATGGCTACTTAGCGCTGTAGTGCTATGAACAGACGTGTTGCTTACCATCAGGCGCATGTCTTGCTTATGACATGATTCTATATTTAAGTAAAAAATTCCACTAAAAATCAAATGAATAACTGAATAATAAAATAATATTTACGACAGATATATCGAAGCTGAGCGTTATAATAATAAGCTCAAAAAGCCGAAGTCTCAACGCAACAAGGATATGTCTACGTCCGTGGAGTCTGTGTTGGAAATGTGCGACAGAGAGGGCGCTAGAGACGCGCTCGTCGAAGTCGTCTGTTCTGCTCTGCCGGCCATAGTGGGGACTGTGGCGCAGTGCGCCGGACAGTGGGCCGAGATGGAGACACACGGTGAGTGCGTGATAGAAAGAGATGAAAACGCTCGCTGAGTCAACGATAGAACGAGATGGATTGATGCGGTGAGTCAATAATAGAAAGAGATGAAAAACGCTTGCTGAGTGAACGATAGACCGAGATGGATTAATACGGTATGTCCATGTCCATAGAAACAGATAAAAACGCTTGGAGAGTGATAGATAGAACGAGACAGAAATACACGGTAAGTGCAAGATAAACAGATAGTGGAACACGATAATTGAAGGATAGCTTGAATAGAAACACGGTAAGTGCGGGATAGGATCATTATTACAATTAAACAGCTCGTCAAGGATTAAATAACCCATCCTGATGGTAACTAGTGCAAAATGTCTTTAAGCATAGCATAAGCAATCCACTTTCCGGCTTAGACACCCGTCCTTCTCTCGCAAGGCGGCAGTCAAGGCCGCAATACACCACCCTATGACAGTGCAGGTACAGTGTTTTCATTCACCGTTTTTTAAGTTAGCGAGATTACACGCTCCTCGAAAAGACAGCGCTACGCGTGGGATTCGAATCGGCAGATGTCGTTCTTCCGACTAGAATAGCCGTAACTTTTTGAAGTGAAAACTTCTTTCGGCGCGCCACAGACAGATTTTTCGTGGGCTATGAATTGAATTCTAGCGTCATGCTCGGGAATGATAAGAAATCTTCGGGTAAACTCGGGACTTTGGCCATCTAGAAATGCTGATTTCTAGATGGCATTACTGTTTTATATCCTATCCGTACACGGTTGCCTGGAAGAGATCGCTCTAAGAGGCAATAAGGCCGCCAATTAAAATGTCTAGCATAAGTTATTCTTAAGCTTCTTTTGTGATTTTGTTTTATTTATGTGGCTTTTAACAAAGAGTTTTCTTATCTTATTGCTCATGGCCACACCCTCCGATTCCACCCGCGTAGTTTCCAAAGTAAGCTATCAAATTCTGAGTTATAAGTTTTCACTTCTATCGGCAAAAAATGGCAGGCATGCTACCATGTCTTTTTCTTTGTAAAATGTAATTTACTTGGTTCGTTGTTTCAGTGTTCGCGCCGAAGCCGATGTCTGTGTTTGTTCAAGCGAAATCTCCCAAAAATACTTTCACTTACAAGTCATCATTTATTCAGGTATGTATGTAACAATAATAATATAAGTTTATCATAAGTAGTTTATTTAAGTTTTGATTTGTTTATTGCTAACGTAGCAATAAAAAAATATCTAATAGTTATTTTGCGATTTCAGGGTTAAGTTTTATAAATAAAAGAGTGATGAGGCGGTTTAAATTTTAACTTCATTTAAAATTACCGTGTTAATTTAGCGAAGGCACTTACTATGTATTTAATTAAATTATTAATATTTAATTCAATTCAACCGTTTCAGATATACGTGGAAACCAACATACAGACTTTCGCTTTTATAATGATGTTTTTTATAACATCTCGCCTGATGTTAAGCGACGATGCGGTCCACAAAGGATGACATTATAAATTGATAAAATAAAATTTGAACTTATATATTGAAACTAATGTACTAAGTTTAACTGGATATTAAGTGTAATTGTCATGTTAGTCATACTTATTATAAGACATGTCTAATTTCTAGGATACAATAGAAAACGCAAGTGAAATGTGGATGAACCGACCCAAGATGAGAAAAGGTTTGAAGCGAGCGCTCGAAATACAGGAGACACCATTTATATGCACACCGAAAGTCAAACATACCACAAGGTAAATTTTTACTGATAAACTTCGGATCTTGTCTAAACGTAACTTAGGGTCAGCTCACACCGAGACGCGACGCGACGCGACGATACTCAAAGAGGCCGTTAGAGGCCAATGATTTCGCGCTACGCCGCGCGTCGTCGCGAGAAGCATCGCAACGTCGCGAGGCGCATCTTAAAATCGTAGCAGGACGACGCCTCGCTGCGCAGCGAGGCGCAGCGGAACGTATCTACTAGTTGCGGGCGCCGCGCGGCCCCGCCCGCGCCTGTGTGATGTCTTCTTTTAATTTTATTTTTGTAAACTTCTTCCTCTTCCTCTTCTGCAAGAAGTCCGATTATAACAAGATCCCAGTCTATCATTATATTTTCAATCGAGCACTCGACCGAACTGCATCAATTCTAAACGAAGTCTGAACGGAAATAGTAGAGAAGTCGCCACAGCGGCCTCAGGCTGCGCCTCGCGGCGTCGCGCGGCACCGTGAGACGCAGCACCGCTCTTGCACGCCGCGCGTACCGGCGATGCACCGCTGCGTCACGATACGTCGCGCTACGCCGCGAGGCACCTCGAGGCGCAGTGCTGCGTGGTGCAACGTAATCTGAATTCTCACAATGTAATGTATCTTTTCGTGTAGTGAATAAAGTATATTTTGAGTCGCTCTATGAAAAATGTGCGCGCAGCGTCGCGCCGCGTCGCGTCTCGGTGTGAGCTGACCCTTAGGATTATATTGACTGGCTCTATCTCTGTGTGCCGAGCGCAGTGCAGTGCTATGCAATAATTTGGAATCTGTATGTTCCACAATAGCTGCATTACACTGAACTGTTTCTCGTGCAAGTGTGTCCAAACCCTGGCTGCGTTGCCTCGCTGTATGGCGATGAATCCGAATCGAGTTAGAGCGGAAGTCACCGCTTTGGTTACGTAACGAACGAATTACGCGTCACGCTCTGGTTTTTGCACACCGTATGTAGTTTAATTCAGCTTAAAAAATTGTTTTCATTTCTATTTAGTCTTTAAATGGCAATATCCGAGCGAAGCCGGAACGGGGCGCTAATTATAATATTTGTTTAAATGCCATAAAATGAGTTTGTTTAGCTGGCCTGGTGGCTTAGTTGGTTGTAAGTTTGCCTGAGAAGCCGTGGTTCGTGGGTTCGATCCCCACCCAGTGCAAATATTTGTGTGAGGAATTGTATGAATTATTGCCTAAATATTTGTACTGTGCCTCGGTGTATTATAGGTGTAATAAGTATGTATTTAATTATATATAAGTGTTATATCAGGTATCTGACTCCCAAAGAACAAGCTTTGCTTAGTTAGGGGTTAAATGGTGTTGTGTGTTAAATATATTTTAATTTAAATTTAAAATTTAGCCACTCCACAGACTCTGGGGCCGGGCTCTTTTTACATATTCCTTGGATAAGGAGAAGAAGAGATACATAGGGGGGAGTTGGGAACATTTTAAACCTAATCTAGTGGTAGTCCGTTGTAGTAGTTGAGCCGATCACTACCGGTTGAGATTTCGCTAGTAATTGTTTCGACATAGTCATTTGCCTAAGCCACCTCCTCTCGGCCTAAAGCCTCCACTGCGGTCGCATTTCTGTGCCTGATGACCATTTGTAGGTTGAACTCTCGGATGTTCTTCTGTGATGTAACCAACACTCGCCGTACAAACCGACCGGTGTCGTCGCCGGTCGTCGATTCGCCCAATATTTATTTATTATATTTTATTATTTATTTTATTATAACAAAATATGATCCATATTACAGCGTGTTCATGGATGAAGCCACATCGGAAGCGTCGCCGCCGAAGCGGGCTCGCCTCTCCGCCCAAACGTCGCAGACCCCCCGAGCTAACACCAGCGTCCGGGCGGGAGAGACACTGGGCAGACATATGGAGGAGTTGTTGAAGATGCCCGACACTCAGAGCCCTGTGCGGGTCTATAGGGAACGGGCTGAGACGCCGCATAGCATACTGAAGGTACGCTAAGTAATGTACATAATTATGGTAGAATCGCGATTATCTGAATCAATTGCGAATGAAACTAGTTTGGATAATCGTAGGTTTCTGGGGTATAGCACATAACAACAGTAGGTAACATAAATAAATACTACAATTTTACGTGCAAATTAACGTTGAAATATGTTTGTATAATATGTATCTATCTTCAATACTAAACAGTTTTAAAGTCGACAATTTCAGCTAGCGATAATGTATCTTTCACTGTTTTTAATTATTCGCATTTTGAACACAAGTTTTTTTACACTAAACAAGACTTCGTCACGAACTAGCATTATTATTTAATTAACTTGACGTTTCGGCAGCGTTACAACCGCCGTGGTAACGAGACGATTCGTCTTCGTCGTTGTCTTAATAAATATATAAATAATAAATGTATCTTTCGCGCCAATATTAGGATAATTGAGCATTAGGATAAACTAAGTCATCAGTTCGGTTCAGAAGCTTAACCGGGCAGAGTTAGTCGATTCACACACTGACACGCACCACGCTGCGTGTTGCATGTCGGTCTATTTACGTCGTATCTACGCGCGTACTTGCGGGAGTGCAGATCTGCATCATCGTGCGGGTTTTTCACGCACTCACGCACTGTATTGCGTTTTTGTCGATTCACGTTGGCATGTACTTGAGTCTCGTCCGCATCCACGCAAGTGGGTGCGTGTTTCTCCGCATGTAGGTGCGTAATCTGCATGAACGCGCGTGGATCCATTTTCAGTGTGTTGACTGTGCGTGTTTTCTGTACAAACGAAGATACAGACAACGATGGAACACCCAGTCACGCACTACGCTGCGTGGTGTGAAGATCGCCATACTTTCGCATTTAGAATATCAGTGGATATTAAATTGGTTCCAGATCCGCAGGAACGAGCGTGACGAGGCGGTGTCTCCCGTGGACTCGCGCTACCTGGGAGACAGCGACGACGAGCTTCTAGAGACGGCCAGCAGTCACACGCACTACAGCGACTCCACCAACAAGTCAGTACTAATCTTGATATTTATGTAAAAATCCAGTGTTGTGATGTTTGTTCCCAGTGAACTCTTCACCAGCTCTTCTTATTCTCCACCTTGAGTTCAGGCGTCACGTTCGTAAATGATATAAATTTTCGGGAAAACTCGTATGTTCTAGATGACCATTTTCATGGCCACACCCTCCGGTTTCACCAGCGTCGTTTCCGAAGTGAGCTATCATATGCTGAGTTATTAGTTTCCACTTCTATCGCCAATTTTTTTTTTAGCTTTATTACGTTTACACTGGACCGCCGTCTCCTCTGATGTAAAGCGAAGATGCGGTCTACGATGGAGCGTGCTTACCTAGAAGAAATCGATTCACCAAGAAGACACCAAGTTTGGTTTTCACTTCAGTAATATTTTGTGTTTTTTTCTCAGGCATCTCCGTTTCACAATACCCACGCAATCGGAATCCGGTTCGACCCCGTCACCGCTGGGCGGCGACGCCGGCCTGTCGCAGGTCGACGGCCCGGAAGACAGGGAAAGCGATATAGCGGCCATTACGAGAGAGAAAGAGATGGACGTATCTAGTGATAGCTACCTTACTACCGCATCTCATGCTACGGTTAGTGAAATTATCAGTACTCATTAAGTGCTTCAAGTCTAAACGGTTGCTCATGTCATACGAACAGATTCGCTTTTGTATTGAGTACTGTTCGCACCTTTGAGATGGTTCGGCTACAATCAGAAAAAACAGACCGACAAAAGTATGCAAAATTGTGTTTTTGTTATGGGTACCGTAAATGTTTTCATATGAACTATGTGTTAATTATTAATTTAGTTAAATGAATATTTTTTTTTAGTTTTTTTTCAATAAAATTTAATTAATTTGTGTAGAATAAGATACATTTTCAAAACCCAACTTTGCTGTGTAGAGGTAGTTGTAGTAGTGCTACAGTCCAGGACTACACAACGTAGCCCAGTATCGTAATCAACGACCACAAAGCCTACCTACCAAAGAGTTTACATACACTACGTAAAGACAAACGCTACGTATGTACGTAAAGTGGGAACAAACGAAATATTACGCTCTACAGCGAAGGCGCGGGTCTGATAGCTCTTAATTTGTCCCCTCTTGTGGAAGTGTCATACTTTTGTCGCGCCACATTACTTTGATGCCATAGTAAGTATGTGCATACTCATCTGCTTACGCTTAAGGAACCGTGCGGAAAAACCTGATCTATTTATTTACTATTTGATTCATACTACACACATTTTAATTAATACACATACTATACATTGATAAAAACTGAAATTGGTACAAGAGATCTATAAAATACACATGTTCTGCTCGTCTTCTCACTTATCATTAAAAAAAATGTGATGTATGATTAATCTTGTAAGTATAATAAGCTTTAAAAATAGTAATAGTAGGTATGTTTTTCTGTTTTAGAATGAAATGAATGCAGTGGATTCTCCACCAAAGAAAACCGGATCTACCATACAACCAAGAAAATCTTATAAAGATACAGTTCGGGCAAGGTGACTGCTGTTTTCTCTTTGTAATTCCAATCACTGTTTATTTACATAAGACTGTTTGTTTGTTTTTTGTAGTGGTAGGACTCTTTGCAAAGTCCGTGGGGAAGTACCGCACTTTTGTCATGTATTCTACTACCAAGCAGTAAAGTCAGAACAAAACTGTGTTCTGGTTTGATGGGCAATGTTTCCAGTGTAATTACTGGGCATAGAGATTAAACGTCTTATATCGGGTGACGAGCGCAGTCCCCTGATAGGTAATGATTGGAATTCTTCATGGTCCAATAGCAGCGTGATATTGTGTTGTAAGAAGTTACGGGTGGTCTAGTCGGGAAAACGGCGCCCGCCGATCCGGAGACCCCGCGTTCAAACCCCACTCGCTCCACTGTCTTTTCGAAGTCATGTGCGTAATGCCGCTATCTTTAAACGGAGAAGAAAAACATCGTGAGGAAACCGACATGTACCTAGGATCTTTCGAAGTCATGTGTCATCCACCAACCCGCACTGGCCCAGCGTGGTGGATTATGGCCTTAACTCTCTCCTTGCGAGAGAAGGCCCCGAGTCCCAGCAGTGGGAACGTTTATGAACGATTAAGTTATGAGTCAATGTTACTTGAAATTTTTTTTTTTTTTTTATTTAGTGTGTTGATGATGATGATGAATGTGCTGTTAAAGGTAGGCGTATTGCTTATCATCAGGCACATGTCCTGCTCGTCTCGTCATTCTATATTATAAAAAAAGTTTAAGTTCAGACAGTACAATATAAAAAAATCTAGGAATAAAATAGACATTTTTGTATTTCCCAGGCTTTCACTATCAGCCAACAGCAGTCTATCCGAAGACAACACGTCAATAGAGAGCATAGCTGATATCCCAGTCACCCTCATCAACCCCCGATACTCTGGGGAGAGGCGACGAACCACCCCATCACCACAAATTAACCCAGATGACAAAACTACCAAGACCTCTGACCAAAACCTCTCCACCAGATACTTAGACTTAGAACGATCGTATAGAGAAATAGAAAGCGAAAGAAACTCGGTCTTATCATCCGACCGAATAAGGAAGTTGGACCAATCAACTTATAGAGAAAGTGAGCAAAATTCGACCCTGTCCTCGCGACAAATAAAAGACATGGAACAACCGAGCTTTTCAGTACAAGATATGGATTATAAAGATCGTAGCGGTTCGGTTCCGAAGCGAAATAGGAATAGGCTGAGTGAGAGAGAAGCAGACGAATCGGTTGGAAAGAGAGAGATGGAAAAGTTGGAAGTACCAAAAACTCCTAGAGCCAGGCGTGGCATCAGATCGACAGGTTAGTAAATTGTACGCCAACGGTTTCGTTTGTTAGTATTTATATTGCGTTAATTATTGCCGTGCAAAAGACAATTTCGAAATTTGTTTCGTTTGTAGATAGATATATTGTGTACAATTAACCCGTTAATTAACTTGCAAAAGGTTAATAAAATAAAAAAGTAAATAAACATTGGTTGACGCTTCATCACACAGCATCATATACTATGGAAGCTAGGTAGCTGATACAATACATGTTTGCTGTTAAGTTATTTTTAATTGTTTTCTTTTACTAATATTTTATTTACAACATGCAACAAAAATGATATCAAAAAGCTGTTAAAAACAGCTATTTTTGTAATTGTAAAGAATTTAATAAATGTGTCGAAATAATTTTAAAATTTTACTTGAGTTTATTTTTGTTCCCACAGCAGTGTCTTGGACACGGCCGAGCGTCCAGATTCCCCCGTAGTGACTCCTATGCGCACCAACCGGATCTCAAGGTAATATCCTAATACTATCAAACCACGAACTTTTACTATCAGACAGCCACGTAGACTAGACCCAAGCGTCATCGGTATATGATAGATTTTGCACAAGCACTTCGGATCTGCGTTTATTTTGTTGTTTTTACCCGACTGAAAGAAGCGTTATGTTTTTCGCACATATAGCGATAGTTATAATCTTGGTGTCTTCAAATCGAGAGTGAATCGGTTTCTTCTAGGTAAACACGCTCCATCGTAGACCGCATCGTCGCTTAACATCAGGCGAGATAGCGGTCAAGTGTAAACCTGTAAAAGTTTTAAAAAAACTTGTATGTTTGTAAATTTCTTTATTCCCACGTATCTTCCAAACGGCTGGATGGATTTTGACAACTAAGATATCGTTAGATTCGTCTCAATCACCCAAGTGTCCTTTGGTAGTAAATTTTAACCCCGACCAAAAAAGGGGTGTTATAAGTTTGACGTCGATGTCTGTCTGTCTGTCTGTCTGTGTGTCTGTCTGTGGCACCGTAGAGCTCAAACGGATGGACCGATTTCGATGCGGTTTTTTAATTTGAAAGTTAATATCCGTGCGGGTGTTCTTAGATATGTTTGGTTAATATTGATTCAAGATGGCTGCCGCCACAAAATGGCGGACAAAATATTTCTTCACAACCTACCACAATATGGGTATCAAATGAAAGGGCTTGACTAGTAGAATACTGTACACTATAAAAAATTCTAATCCAAGATGGCCGCCACCACAAAATGACGAATTATATTCTTTTTTCACTACTAATGGGTATCAAACGAAAGGGCTTGACTAGTAGAATATATTGCACTATGACAAATTTCAAATCCACGATGGCCGCTTCCACAAAATGGCGAAATACAATTTCTTTTCACAACTCCTTAATATGGGTATGAAATGAAAGGGCTTGACTAGTAGAATGTCGTACAGTAACAAATCTGAGGTAGTCGGGGGTTAATCAAAATTTTTAATTTTGTTCTTGTACCACATGTTTTTACAGTCGAGTTTTTTAAATTAAAGTTATTCATGTATGTTACACGTTACACGAGCTCCGCCAATTGCGAATCGATTTTGATGGTTATTTTTTGACGTGACAACGTCTAATAAATCGATGAACGCCGAAAAAATGTCCCGTTACGCTCATTGTACGTTTGCGCCTCATCTATCAATGTTTGGCTATGACGTTGTCACGTTATACTGTCGTCTGTAAACCAACTGCCTTTACAGAAAACCAATTTTTTGTTTGTTTTGTAGATCTATAGTTCAGACGTAATACGTTAAATATCAACAAAATACCTTTATCTGGACGACATTATCGTAGATTGCTCAAATATTAGGAAATTCAGTCCAGTTTCTGAGTTTTATTTTAAATTGAAGTCGGTTATTTGTTTCTGCGGAGAAAATTAAATTATTGAAGTATACATTTCTTTAGCAGCATTGAGCACTCTTTCGTACGGGAAAATACCTGTAGCTATACAAGCGACATTAGTGCTGTTTAATACCAGAATTCTAAGTTTTCACTTCCATCGGCAGGCTCTATGGCTACAATTTTTTCTTGTCTTTTTCTTTCTTTGTGTGCAAACCCTTGTGTGTGGTAAACAAAATCCTAGTGTAGTTGTCGTGTGTCACAGGAGCCGCAGTCGCTCCAAGACGCCCGAGCTGAGTCCGCGCTCGTCGCCGCTCGCGCCCATCCTCGAACAACCGCGACAGGAGCGAGAGAGCGAGCCGCACACTACTACTCTCGTACGCACGCTACCCAGGTATGTCCACGTATGTTAGAAATACTTAAGTAACTCTGTTCTCTATGAATTACTGAATCGAGTTTTACGAAATTTGGTAGTCTATATTAGTATCTACAAATCGTCAATATAATGTTCAATTTAAACTTGAAAAATGTATCTCTTTGTATGCCTTATTTTGTTTTTTTATAAAATTGACATGTAAATTGTACTTTATCAATAAAGAACTTTACTTTGTATAAGGACATGATTTTTTTTTAAAATAAAAAGTGACGAGACGAACAGTATATGTGTCTGATGGTAAGCAACATGCCTGCCACATAACAGCACAGTGACACGCAGCTATTGGAACATGAAGAGTACAAATCATTACCTAGCACTGTACTGCGCTCGTCACCCAGAGATCATATCTCTAAGCCCTGTAATTTCTCTGGAAACATTGCCCTTTAAACCGGAACACAGTGATGTTGCTATTCACACACACAGTGATATTCGAATAAATCTTCATTTGAATTTGCGTATATTACTTTAGCAGAAGTAAATCCAGAACTCCGGAACGTATGGATAAGGGAGTGAGCGAATCGCCCAAACTGGAGGTCATCAAGGAATCTCCCACAAAGTCTTCCGAGTCACCCACGTCTTCGCCTACAAGACGCAGCCTCAGGTAAAAATTATTCTTAGTTTTTTTAGAATAACCGGTCGAATGCCTGCGTCTAATATATTATACCAAGTGACGAAATCAAACAAACATAACTTTGCGTTCGGGTTATTAGCGGTTTTTTTTTGTATTGTTTTATTTGCGCAGGTATGCCATACATTTATGCTTAATATTTTCTCTTGTACCTGTCTTTATTTTGACATAAAGCACACTTAGTTTTTACGGTATTATTTGAGACGGAAATACAGTCCTGTTTATAAATACATAAACAAATACATATTGGTGGGAAATTCACACACAACAATTTATGGTTGCAGTAATCTTCGTTCACAACTATAAGTTCTCCACTCCGCTACATGCTCCCAGTTCGTAAGCTGTGGACTTAACCAGTGGCATAATAATTACTGACTTTAACATGATAAAAAGTAGTCTATGTCTTGCATTGCCGTTTGAGGGTCATGTGTAATAAAATTGTGCTTTGTAATAAAGCCTAATTTACTCTATATGATGTATATCTTTGATTTTTTGCTCAACTTATAAACTTCAGGGTCCGGCCGCGACTGGTACAAATATTGATTAACTAACTTATTTAATTGCATTTAAATCCGGACGGTCATTATCCAAACAACACGGGGCAACAAACAGATCCACTTACAAATGCTGACACAATATTTGCCTGTATAATATTAATGTGACTCGAAAAATAGTACTGCTTAAATAAATGACCATATGTTATTGAGGAGCCGATCTCGAACTCCTGAGGTAGAAATAGTTCCCTGAACCAGTCCTATCAAGTCCACGTTCTCTTCGGTATGTATTTTCTTTGCCATAAGTCTCTAGTACTCTAGTACCATATATAAGTAGTCTAGTATAAACTATCTATATATGTATATAAAAGCGAAAGGTCACTCATCAAGAAATCTCAGAAACTACTATTCCTAGGTATCTGAAATTTTGCATGGGGGTTTTGCCTTTTAGCACGTAGGTGCTCGCTAAGATAGGGTTTTCAAAATTCAACCCCTGAGGGGGTAAAATAGGGGTGAAAGTTTTACATAAAGGCACAGGGCAAACCCTTAGGACTAGAAACTTTAAATTCCGCACACGTATTCCTCCTATGATGTAGGGATCTACTAAGGAAAGATTTATCAAAATCCCATCCTCAAGGGGGTGAAATAGGGGATAAAAGTTTGTATGCAACTTTTTATTCGTTATAAATGTTAAGTGATGAAAATTTCATATAAAAGCATAGGCCTTACGCCAATGACTAAAAAACCGCGAGCGAAGTCGCGGGCAAAAGCTAGTATTACTATATCTATAGGATTATTTATAAGGATGTTTGGTTTGGTCCGCCATCCCGGTTTGATGCTTTTTTTCACTGTCCACACATTATTTTCCATCCTAAGGTTGCCTGGAAGAGATCGCTTTTAGCGATAAGGCCGCCAACTTGTCGCACTAGGTTTTTAAGGTTTACTGTATATCGTGTATCCCATTCTTTTGGTGTGTCAGCAAAGTGTATATCTTGTTTTAAACTTTCGCGATTTGAACACATAATGTATGTATCGACTTAATCACCATTCATTGTTTAAATACCTCGACGTTTGTTACAACCGCCGTGGTCACGAGAAGACTGACCACTGACTGACTGAGTCTTCTCGTGACCACGGCGGTTGTAACGCTGCCGAAACGTCGAGGTATTTAAACAATGAATTAAATCGTGATTAAGTCCTGTAGATACATTATAAACATTAAAGTGTATATCTATCTATCTAATGTGAAGCAACAATCTAATACGCAAGGCGGGACGGCAGGAGTACCAATTCATTTGTATTTGAAGTCGTCGCTCACTCGCAATCTAAATAACTGCCCTTAAAGTTTTCACAGCTATAGATTGTCATTGCCTCTCACAGATTAGACATGAAGGTAAATTTCACACGACGTATGTATGTATGTATGTATATATGCATCGATATAAACTAATAGATGTGCCCTGAGCACCTTGAAGTGGGTAAAAGACTGCTTCTTTGGGTGTAAGTAGTTTACACACAACCAATCTACTTCACCCCTAGAATAGCGGAGAGTTATACTGTGGTCCTACTTATGTTGGTTGTTGACAACGAATAGTGATAGGTCAAAACGTCTGGCGTTCACTGCTTCCTGCAACCGACTAGAACGGAATGAATGAGCTCGCTCTTTCCAACCATGACATAATTCTGTGCACCTGAAGTTCGGAAGGGCACATCCATTGGTTAAATCGATGGTCTTATGACTGTTACTGAAAGAATCAACGTAATTATCTTGTATTTATGTAATTCTACCTCAATCTTCAGGTCCCGTTCAAAAACTCCCGAAAAACTCATGTCACCGAAAAAAGAGCACTCAGTCCGAACTAAGAAATCGCTGTCTCGCCTTGTGCTGGAACAAAATACTTTCGCCAAGACTAAACAAACCTTAGAGATACTAGAAACTGAAATCAATGAATCTAGAACTGAAATAGCGATCGAATGCACTCCAATGAAACCGTTGAAACAAGTTCCTAGCCTCATGGACGTCACATTGTCCCCTATAGATAAATCACCATCAGAATCAAAGAAAGATGCTAAAATGGACCTTGATTCTTCAGAGTTAGGATTGAAAACTCTTCCAGCGTTTACTACATTACACGAAACTTACTTCGAAAAGTCAGTTCTAAAAAGCTATCAGAGTAGTGTAGCCGACGACTCTGAAGCTACTCAGGAAAACGTAGAAAAATATCAAACTATCGATTCTACTGAAGTCGTTAAACCTTTGGCGTTCACGACTATAAATGAAACGGATTTCAATAAATCCGTGCTACATAGTTATGAAAGCAGTGTAGCTGAAACATCGCACACTGAAGAACGAACTGATCCAATCAAAGACAAGGTTGAATTACCGAAACCATTTGCAGATTTCGCGTCAATGATTGAAACCGACTTTGAAAAATCCGTCCTACATAGTCACCAAAGCAGTATTGTGAGTCCAGATGCTTCAAAAGCACAAGAAGACAATATGTCAAGTCTTATCACAAATGACAGTGATGCTGATTTAGATGTGAAAGAGACTGAGAATCAAGATTCGGCAGTGATGAAAGAGAAAGAGAAAATAGTTGAAATCGTTAGGGAAATCAATGAGTTAGAAGAGGGTATTTCAGATGACAGCGAGCAAGAAAGTGAAGGTTCTGTTGTGTCTGACCAAGAAGAAGCTGAAAGTGAGGAAGAAGAAGACGTAGAAAGTAGTTCTTCTGAAGAGGTAATTTAGTTCAAATGTACTTATGCATTTAACAAATTAAATTGATACAAATTAAGTCAATATGCAAATTAGGTTTTGGCGTATTGACATATTGTTCGATAAAACCCTACCTACACCTGTGATATACTAATTTTTCATAATAACCTGCATGTTAAAAAAACCAACCTTTTTTAGTACAACCGACATCCTTTAACCCGCACTGAATCAGCGCGGTAGCTTTGACTCTCTCTTGAGAGAAATCTGAGTCTCAGTAGTGGAAGTGTGTTATTTCATGAAACAATTGCATTACAGCCTTCAACTCCCGAGACCGATGAAGAAGCCGATGAAAGCGAAGTAATATCTATCGAAGACAGTGACTCAGACAAATCCGAAACTAACACAAATACAGAATCAAACACACTTACCGTCGATGTTAATACCGTACAAGATAAGGAAGTTTCTGAAAAAGTTGAGACTAGTACTGATCCCCTGAACCAAGCTCTTGTGTCACTCTTGACTGATGATAACTCTGTGGAAGGTTCAGATCAATCTATGCTTTTGAACTATTCAGAAGAAAAGGACGAATCGGTTACTGATGAGAAACAGAATGAAGAACGTCATGTACCAGGTATGTATATTCTAATTTATGAAGGTACTATTTATGTTCAAAGCCCCTTAAGTCTTATAATAACATAAATTAATTTTTAATCTTGTGTAGGTACCTATTCTTTGATTATTGTGGTATAATACATTCATTTTTGCAGAAACACCAACAAACGTACAAGAAGAAGTTATTGAAGAAGTCACTTCGAAAGTTAAATCGAAAGTTGATGAATCTACATCGGCGGCCGAAAGTAAGGATATTATCGATACTTCATCTCCTAATATGGAAGTAAAAAAATTGCGCAACCAGATATTACTACATCTGAAGAGAATAAATCAACAGAAAATGAAAAACCCCAAGACTCAGAAAAAATGGAAGTTGTAATTGAAGCAACTGAAAATCAAAAAAATGTACCAGAAGTAATGGATAAATTAACTGACTCGTGTGATAAAAACGAATCGAATGATAAGACAAAAATACTTGAAGATCCAAAACCTTCTGAGGTAGAAAAACCAAGTCAAACAGAAAGTGTTGATAAACCTAGTGAAATTGAGAAATCCGAAGTTGAAGCTAGTACAGAAGTAGCAGAATCGGGAACAGCACCTAAACCTACAAGAAAACGCGCTAGATCTACGTCTTCGAATAGGTCTTCTAAATCTGAACCTGAAGCCACAAAACATTCCAAGGATGCAGATGGGTCATCAAAGGAAAAAGACACCACATTATCTGTAATACAAGAAACAAAAGAAATTGATGAGGATATGTTAAAAGATAAAACGAAGTCTAAACCAAATGAAATTGATTCATCAACAGCACAAGTATCCAAAGAAGTACCTAAAACTCCGAGGACTCGCAAACGCGTTAACTCCAACGCTTCAGCTAAGTCTAAAACTAGCGAAGCTGCGAAAGGTGAAACTGAAAAATGGTAGAAGACGAAGAACCCAAGACCCCGCTAGACGCAAACGTAGCCAATCTAATGCTTCTAAAGATATTCCAGAAGAAAAACTCCAGAAAACTCTCGAACAAACCGGGCTAAGACACCCACAAGTACAGAAGTTAGAAGAATTGTTACTAGACGCGTTTCGAAAGAAATGAGAGAAAATTATTAGACAAGTCCAATGAATCTATAGAGTCCGTCTCGCTCACTCCTAAGAGACGATCGGCTCGGTCTAATAGTAAAAATATGGATGATAATGAAAGTGTCGCTTCGGAGAGTTCCGTAGTTTCAAACAGAAGCAGGGCAAGTGAAGATATTGAAGGAAACCAGTGAAAAGGGCAGAAAGTTAGTGTTGCCGACTAAGCCAGACCTGTCTGTGATACCTGAAGTTATTGTTGAAGAAAATAAGGAAGACAATGTGGTGGCTGGATATTCTGGGGGCAGGAAGTGAGTATACTTGTTTTCAATCTCCATGTGGCTTACATTGGCGGTTTCACCTTTTGTGGTCTCATAAAATATGAACTAAAGTAAGCTTTAAAATACCTTCTTTTGACCACCTATTAGGATTTCTACCTTTTACTTAATGCAGTTAGTACGTTAGTAGTTTGAAGCTCTCGTGACTTTATGCTGTCAAATCAACTAGTGCACAAGCATGGTAGGTGAAGATTTAGTATAAAAAAATTGAGACATTACACCAGAAAAACCTAAAGTTGATGGTAGATAATTTTTCTATTCAATTAGTTCCCGATCCAGTTATTTCCTCGGGATAAAAAAAGTTGGCTAAATATTAGTTCTAACATATGACTCATACTGTCAGTGCCCCGCGTAGTACCCGTTCCCGTTATTTTCCCGGGTTAAAAATAGCCTATATGTTCTTTCAGACTAAACTCGGTATCTATGTTCCATATTTCAACCTGATCTGTTCATACGTTATGACGTGATGGAGCAACAATCACCCAAATATCCAAACATCGATGTGTAAATTGAACATACATAAATATGAATAAAATTTGACTTTGACATATATAATAAGTAGGATTATCTAGGTATCTATGTGGGTACGAAATTTCAACACCTTCAGATCCCTTCAGTAATTTTTGGTTGAATAAACATACAAAGTTTCGCATCTATTTTATTATTGGTATTATTTCCAACAGGGCAATGCTAGGCCCGGAGGCAGGCGGGTCGGGTCGCGGACGGCGGCGCGTGTCCACGGCCTCGCGAGCGTCGCGCGCGTCGCTCATCTCGGAAGCTGACGACCGACCGCCGAGCTTCGACGTCGAACCCATTGACAGGATCAGTCTGCTTGATAAAACCGACTTCCAAGGTATAGGGGCCACAGCGCTAGCAGCCCACCAAATATTCCTTTTGCTAGGACTCAAGACCTATCGCAAGGAGAGAATCAAGGCTATACGCTGGTCCAGTTGGTGGATTACTCTCGACTTCTAAAGACTCTCAAGGCACGCCGGTTTCTTCACGATGTTTTCCTTCACAGTTTTTGAAATTAACGGCATTACGCACATGACATTGAATACGAACTTGCGCGTGGAGTTCGTACACCAGAGACTCTGCATCAACAGTCGCTATGCTTCCGACTAGATGCCGTAATATCTCAGCACCGAATGAAAGTTCACGCTGAATGGTTTTTGTCACATTCACTCAATTGTGTTAATTCATACTAAGATTAGCGTAAAATTTGAACATTCGACTCCCTTGCACATCCAACTAGGTGGGAAGAAAAATGAGCTCTATGGCCGAGCTAGTTGATGCAAAATAACAATTGGAATTGCGTGACAGTGAGGGTTATAAATTGAACATTAAGGACTGAGGGTCTCATAAAATATGACCTGAAGGTCATAAAAAATGCTATTTCAGGCAGGCTGCATAAATTCAACAGTCTTGCTATTTCAGTAATAGCAAACTTAGGCTTTTGATCAACAAGCTCAATTAATACAATGACAAAATGCCAATGTCTCTGTATATAAAGTATAAATAGTCTAGGAAAGGCAATTGGGATCAGATAATAGTTTCTAATCCCATGTCTTCTAAAATAAAAACTTGAAAAGAAGAGTTAAAAAGTGGAAATAAGTAAATAGCAGGAAACAATTTTTCACTCTAATATTCGCATGATAATTCTTTTGTGTCTAAACTTGAATTTATCCCTTTAGAGAATGTTGTTTCTTGACATTGTTTATAATTCATGCTTTAGTCTAGAAAACTAATATTTAATTTACTTGCATAGAATGCAGCTGCTTTCGTTTGCACTAGTCTACGGACAAATAACTACAGAGTTCTATACTTCGAAATTTCTTAAAAGATTTTAAAAACACTTAAATACAATTTTACTGTAGTAAGATCTATTTTTATCTGAAGGCAAAAATTTAAGAAGGCGAAATGTTGTAATTTTTTTATCAATACCAACTCTGTCACATAAAGGTAGATTTTGCTAAGTTAGAAACATTTTGTGTGAAAATATTGGACTGTAGTATCTTTGTTCGTACCAATTGTTTTTAAACTTTAGCGCTAATATAATGCATTCAACTGTTTTCTGTCTGTAAATTTTCTGTCTTAAGCATGTGGCATATATGCATACTGCTACATCTTGTAGATATTGTCTATTCTAAAAATCAAATGTTGCAATATGAACCCTATCCTATTGTAATAAGACATAAGTTTACATGTAATCTGTGAAGTCCTGATATTTTTATCGTGTAGAAAGGAGTAGACAATGAAATCTAAAAATCAGAAGAGGAGAATTCCGATAATATCGAAATAAATCCGATAAATCGAAAAAGGAATTAGGAGATCATTATTTATGACAAAAAAAATAGGTACATATTCTCAAAAAGTCAGATTATTTTGATGGAAATTTCTACCAGCCAGGTGATCTGAAGAATAATAATTTTGCCTGCTACTCACACTGGTGAGTAGCGGGCGGCTGAAAACAACTGTGTTTTCAGCTTGCTTTAAATACCTACCTAAAATTCGCTGCTAGCACTCAAAATAGTATTGTCTACCGACACAGATTAATGTTAACTTATGTCATAGAGTAACGTATTTTTAGACTGGACAATCCACGTTTGTGTATAGTAGCGCATCTAATGCACATTGCACACTAACTAGGCACTCCCGACCCTGATGAGATTCAGAACGCGTCGCCGGAGTCCGTGGCTTCTGACGTCAGCAGGACCACGCCATGTGAGTAGCGGCTTTATTTTATTTGCTGCACGGCTAATTGTTAAAATAATATATTCTATTCACCTTTACCTAGTATTTTTTTTTATGTAAACTAGTTTATTTCAGCAGTTTTTTATAGGGAAAGTCTTGTAGTGTTGGGGCTCTTTGCAAAGTCCGCCTGAAGAAGCACCTTAACTTTAACAGCTATTCAACAAGTAGTAGTGTGCAAACATTGCTATGTTTCGGTTTGAAGGGCAATGTTTCCAGAGTATTTACTGTGCTCAGAGATAAAACCCATAATAGCACAGTGGCACGCAGCTATTGGAACATGAAGAGTCCAAATCATCACCTAGCACTACACTACGCTCGTCACCAGAAATATAATCGAAGCTATCTTTTTGACCTGTATTTGGGAACATTACCTTTCAACCCCGAACATTATATTCGGACATTTGTCCTTGGTCGTAGATTAACTGGCAAACTGTTTAACTAAAAACTTCACCAGGTTGACTCTGCACAGAGTCCTACCACTACAAAACCTATAAATTATAAACAAACAGAACATTGAACTTATAATGACTATTCGTAAATTTGATTTCATGCATCTTTTTTTTAAGTAAGCCTGAATTATAATTGGTTATCAGTTAACTACTTTACCAGGTAACGGTGAATAGGTTTTAGATAAATAGATGTTAATAATTCTATGTACATAGAAACTTGCTTGTGCAACCTCGTTTCTTCTTGTTTGTTAGAGCTGTAACTCCCATGTAATTCCTATTCAACAGTAACTCAGTAACATTGGAAGTACACCAGACATAGCGAATTTAGTTACACTTTATAGATGGAATGTAGATAAGCAAGTAGCGATGTACTTATGTTAGATCACATAGTTACGCTTCAAGTCTGATTCAAACTCAGTGGTTGTGAAATAAAACTATACCTAACTTCGCTCACCTACGTCATGAGGTATTGCATAACATTTCGCGTTCAAAGAAATGGTTAAAGCGCAAATCTTTCTCAGCACAAAAATTCCAGTCGTTTTTGTTTTAAATAAAAAAGTGGTGATAAACCGTGGGACGTTCATTAATTACGTGAGGTGGGGAGAATTGGTCAAATCAAATCTCACCCATTCTCACGTAGGTAAGAGGGTAGGCTCGACAAATCTCATATCATTTTTTCACAAGAATATGTGGAAATTTTGTGACAAAACTGGGTGAAAAGTATTTTTACTCAATGTGTTTCGAAAACTGTCACTGTCGAACAAAATGTCAGGAAATCTCACTAAGGACAATCACACGAAAAATCGTCGTAATTACCTCACAATTTTATGAATAACCCCTGAAAATAACATTATTTTAACTCTACGTATTCATCGCTTAATTATGCGACAATGCCTCTATCCTCAATACTTAAAAAAAATTGTGTACACAACCACTATTGAGTTCAAATCAAGCTCTATTGTAGTTAGCCACACTAAATGTCGTCCGCACTAGTAGCTAGTAAAATGTACTCATGTATTTGTAAACACAGCACGCTTGGTTCGGGCGGCTTCGGAGAGTAGGAGAACGCCGCGACCGGCCAAGATTGGGAGGAGAGCTGCGTCGATAGACGTCGGTAAGTAATCGGGAGTCTACAGCCGAACTAAAATGGTCTTGCGACTAGCTACCTGGGCGTTTTGACAAGACTGTATACCACTCCATGCGCGGTCCGAGGGGGGGGTCACAGGGGACATGACCCCCCCCAAAATCGTATACGTTCAACTAAAAATCTAAAATATCCAGTCAAGTATTAAGTATTTAGTACTCGATTTATTGTATTCCTACTAGTGACCCCCCCCAAAACCTGAGACTACGTACTGGTGACCCCCTCCAAAATTCGAGGCTGGGACCGCGCCTGTACCACTCTTCTCATTTCGATAATTCCGGAACATTTCTGTGATTTTATACCATATTTTTAAGCTATTGGATAGCTTTTATCGCGGGCCTGGGGACCGAATTTTAGTGATCGTGCATCTCTTTCTTATGTTCACAAGAAAGAGGGATGGAAGACCGTAACGCCGTCCTCCCCACTCGGCCATTCGACTTTGAATCTTATTTGTATTAGCTTTACAGGCTAAATGCTCTTAGCAGTGTTGCCAACTTAACGGATTTCCCGTGATATTTTTTATGGTAAACAAATGTCACTCTTCAAAATAAAAGCAATTCCGAAAAATTGTTAACATCCCTATTGCTTATGTTGATAAAAATGCATGCAACATGCAATAGCTTTACCGCGGCAGTCTCCGAGTGCCACACTTCTTTTATTTTATTTTACAGGGTTTTTTCGAAACGACCATAAAGACAGTAGTAACTTTTGTAGTGAAACGAATGTTACTACTTTAAAATAAATTTGGTGTAAAATCCGGTCACAAAATGTTCCAAAGTGAGAAGAGGGGTATATTTTTATGAAAACGCCCATATATATCTCTCTTTGTATTTTCGATTGAAAATTACAGAGAGAGCAACAGAAAAGTCAAAGACACTGTTTTAATTTGGAAGATCGTGTAGACTTATTGCTTGATTGTTAATTGTTTAATGTTAGATTGATAAATGTGCCAGCTGTTATTTACTTTCCGGCGTAATGTAAATGTTAGTAGATAGCTTTTATACTCTATGTTTTATTTTATTCAAAACGACTGAAAAAAGAAGAGTAAAGTATGTGGATTTCTAAGTTGCAGTACCCATCATGAGTTTTTTATTTAAATTAATATATGTATTATTATCAGCTATCTAGCTTCCATAGATTATATTTTCTTAGATTAGAACTAGATGGTGGTGTGTAAACAAATGCCAACATTAAAACAATAAAATTTGAAAAGTAGCAACTGGTGTTTCATCGCTAAATAGTCCATAAATAGGCCATATAATGGCAAAGGAGAAACGAAAATAGAAAGACGAGAAAGAAATATGGTGTGAACAGATTATGTTTTCAATAATAGAATAAACCGATTTCGTTGATTTATGGGCGATGACGACCTGTAACACTCCATCTTCGATCGATCGAACAACCATTTATTTGTACACTCGAAATAATAATTAGTTTGATTTGAGAAGCGTATTTAAAAATTAACCCACTGAAATTTTTTTCTAAAGTACGAATAAATAAAAGAAGTCAAGTGCGAGTCGGACTCGCCCATGAAGGCTTCCGTAGCAGCAAGTAACATGATATAAAAGTTCTTGTAGTTCGTTGCTACTTTAATCAGTGTTTTAACAATAGTCAATTTATGACGTATTAAAATAAAACTACTTACTAGATCAATTTTCGTTGATAGTTTACATAGTAATGTACATCATAATTTTTTTTTTATTTGTCATTCTCTTATTTTAGAAGTTACAGGAAGTTACAAGTTACACTTTTTACCACTTTGGAAGAGTCCCTCGCGCAAACTATTCAATTTAGAAAAAAAATGTTTGAAACCTCAATTTTAATGATCTGTCCAGAGATATAACGTATGGTTTTGATAAAAAAAAATTTTTGAGCTTCAGTTCTAAGTATGGGACACCCCAAAATTATTTTGCTTTTTTTGTATCAAAATCTTAATGCTGTTTACAGATTACATCTACTTATCAATAGTTTAGCTTTTATAGTTTCGGAGAAAAGTGGCTGTGACACACGAACGGACAGACAGACATAACGAATCTATAAGGATCCCGTATTTTGCCATTTGGCTACTGAACCCTAAAAAGCAAGTAATCAATCATCTTTGATGATTCGATGGTTGCAAATATGTTGTTGATGCTATGGGCAGGCATATTGCTTACCTTTAATAATAATAAATCTCTATATATAAAAATGTTATGTTGATTTGTGTACGCTTCAAAAACTCAAAAAGTTCTGCACCGATCGAGCTGAAATTTTGCAATGATACCGCATCAAGGATTGTTTTTATCTAATTTTTGCATCACAATGTGCCACAGCGAAGCGTGGCTGGGTACAGCTAGTAAAATAATACAAAGTGGGAGATGCATTTCATAAAATTAGCGCTATCAACTCATTTTCAAGTAAATTAAAATAGATTCAAAGTTATTAAAGCGCTATAGTAGCACTTATAGTACTATATTATGCAAGTGTTTTGTAGAGGGTTAGACAAACTAAAAGGTTGTGTTCAGGAACCCATAAGGAGAATACAAGTTGGCCGAAAAAAATCCCTGACATCCCATATTTATTTTTGGTATTTTCGCTGTTTTCTCCGAAATTTTACCTATTAACCACCATAACTTTTGTAATATTTGTTTTACACCGGATGTTTTTATTTGAGTTTGGGCTCTGATACATCGACAGGCTATGCAAATCAGAGTTAGATACACGTCAGGGCTAAATAACTGGTTTGGAGCTCATGAAGTGAAAAATTTTTGCCTCAAAGGCCAACTTTCACAATTACAGGTAATAAAACTTACCAACTTGTGTAGTAAAGTTAAGAAGATAAGCAATAACAATGAAAAAGCAATTAAAGAAATTGTTATCTACGACTCTTCTACGTAAAGTAACTAGGGGCCGAGGTGGATAGGGATTACCATTAGGGAATAACCATTGTTGTTAGTTCTTCTTTCTCTTTCTCTCAAATAATGCAAAGATGGCGTACGTGTGTTGGTGTAATAAGCTTGTCAGTCTAGCTTTGTCTGCTATCACTGTTTTACGCGTGTACGAATCGTGATCGTTGTTTATATTTGCTTTGATTTGTCGAACTAATTACGAAAGCTGCAGACTGAGGGTTCGAAAGGAAACTAGAATTGCTTAGAACGAACTTTACTATACTTAAACTCACATTAAAATGTATTAAAACTATTTAACCTAGACGCGAATGCGTTCGATATGAGAACGACACTTACATCTTAGGATATTAAGCCTATCTAACTTAGGTGCGAATGCCTTCGACGATCGAACGACTCTGACTTCTTTATTGAAATCAGCTTTGATGAAGGGTCATCTGGGTCACAATTTAATGAGATGAGCATCAGCGAATTGTAGTTGGCACGAGGCAGATCATTCCTACTGCCGAGTTCTGTTGAAATTGCTGACTTGAACCTCGTGCTGGAATGCAGCTCACGTTGTGCAGACATGTGTAGGTACTGGTACGTAACAAACTACGTATTACCGGTGTTGACTGTTGTTGTGTGGAATCACTCTGTGCTAACATGACGGAGTTTAGTAACGAAGAATACACCGACATCGTTTTTGCCTATGGCCGAGCTGACGGAAGCTCACGCGCAGCACAAAGAATGTACAGAGAGTCGTATCCCAACAGACGCGTACCACATCATAGCACATTTTCAAATACTTTCCGCAGACTGCGGGAAACAGGCAGCCTAAGTTTTAGAGAACCACGAGTTAACGCCAGGCAGCTTCCTCTTGTTTTAGACGAACGTATCTTACAATCATTCGACGTGGATCCCACCACCAGTATTAGAAAAGTGGCCCGTGACTTGGGAGTTTCAGCATGGAAAGTTTGGTCTGTGATCAATGCAGACGGGAGGCATCCATTTCACTACACTCCGACGCAAGGTAATTTAATGAAATTACCTAACTCTAACCTCAATTCTAATTGCTCTTTTAAAATATCGAACCTAACATACCTATGCAACTACGTATGATGAAATTACAAATTTTTGTACCTGTTTAGTGTAGTAATTAGAATCAGTAATAATAATTGCTGTAGGTGTACATCAGGCGTGATGGTGGTCAAGTGCGAACCTATCACAGTTAAAAGAAATTAGCCCATTTAATAGGGTCTTAGACGTTTAACTTAACTGTTGCTTTCAGGTTTGGTAGAAGGGGACCAAGAGCGGCGATTGCAGTTCTGCCGTTTTCTTTTACATTCGGACGTAGATAATTATCAACTTCTGAAGACCATTCTCTGGACGGATGAATACAATTTTTCGAGAGATTTTTAAAAAACAAATAAAAACATCCGGTCTAAAACAGATTTTACAAAAGTCATGGTGGTTAATTAAAACATTAAAAATAATTAATTAAAGGTAAAATTTCGGCGAAAACAGCGAAAATCACAAAAAAATAGGAGGTCAGGGATTTTTTTGGCCAACTTGTATTCTTCAAACGGGTCCCTAAAAACAACCTTTTAGTTTATCTAACCCTCTACAAAACATCCTGTATATAACACGTAATAGGGAAGTTGTAACAAAAAATATTTGTACAGAATGCTTGTTGTTGGCTAAAAAGATTAATTAGTCCGTCAGATAGATAATGTACACGTATTTTTCTTTTGTTCCAAAAACAAAAAATTACGAAGTGCTTAGAAGTTTCGAGTGACGTCACTTCATTGTACGATTTTTACGAAGACGTGCAGGGCCGGAGCTTGATGATCTATATTTATATATCTCTGTCGATTTGTAACAACTTGATAGACCAAAAAATACGTGCCCCATATTTTTCCATAATCCACCTGACCTACTAATTAGTGTAGTATAATATTTTTGCGTCAGTCATCATCCCAATAGGCGTGACGACAGGTCCTGCAATTATATTAGGTAAATTATTTGAAATAATGACAGTATTTAAGTAGAATATAATTTTAACAAAAAAGAACCGACTTTCAACGGAAAACTTATTAAGTAAAAATAGTTTTTCTCGATTTCTCTAGGATGTCATCATCGGATCCTGGTTTCCATATCATGGTACCACCCTTGGAATATCTTCTTTACAACAAAAAAATAATCATCAAAATCGGTTCATAAACGACAAAGTTATCCGCGAACACACATAAAAAAAAGAACATACATACGGTCGAATTGAGAAACCTCCTTTTTTTGAAGTCTGTTAAAAATATGGACCAATTTTTTATTTTGATATATTTTTGTTACTTTATTATCATTCAAAGCGATGAAGCAAACGATGGGCAAGCATTTTAAAAGTACGAAATTATTAGATAATGTATTTACCATTGGATAAGGGATAACCCATTCAATTTCAAGTGACTTTTGTTATGAAACCAGTTTCCTAAACGCAATAATTCATATAGCTACCGTAGAAACTTTACGCGCGACGCATAGAAAATACGACACAGTGACGTCACGCTTCTGTAGTGTTTTGTATGAAGCGTTTTTGGGAGAGTCCAAAATGCTGATTTTAAAATCGTGATATCACGGAAAGTTTTTAAGATAACAAAGTAACTCTATCACCTATGTTTCAGTTATCGAGTAGCCTTTTGATGGAACATTAAATCAAAAATGAGTCGTCATGCCTTTTACATCGAAAGTTAATAGGGAATATGCATGTAGTTTAAACAGGCTTGATTTTTTTTTCGTAGAGTCCTTAATGTCCCGCCATTATGCCAAAACAATTATTTTATTATTTAGTTAGTTTATAATTAATAAATTATAAAAAATATTATTTAAAAAGTGCAAAATAGGCGCGGGAAATTCAGGTTTGCGAAACGCATCATTATCTGTGGAAACCAAATGTGACGTCACATGGCATGTTTTCTGCTTTAATGGTGTCGATATTCGTACTGAGCTAGTAGTGTTAGAGAGAAAAGTCGTGTTCTCCATCGTTTGATTAGCTAGCACAACTCAAAAATCGGTACAAAGTAACTGCAACACTTGTAGTAAACAAACACAGGTCGTGGCCTGTGACGTCATGCAGGCGCGGGAAAGATGGCGGCGTTTAAACTGAACAAATTGTATCGATATTATTATATTGTATTTAAATATTATTTTAAAAATCAATTTGTACATTTACATGAGTATTTATATTTTTTATTGTGTTATAATAATGTAAAAAGTGAATTAAAAAAATTAAAAAAATGCATGCATATTCCCTATTGTAATTTCCAGCGGAATCATCAGAGCTGGGCTCTCCGGGCGTGTTAGACAGCCCGGTGCGCGGCGCGGGCCGGCGGGCGTCCTTCAACCGCGCTATTGAAGCTCTGCACACTCCTAAGGGGCGGAGACCCTCGACTGAAGTCAGGGTTAGTACAATATATCTACTAGTTAAAGATTGCTCCGTCATTACACAGGACACAGGTGGCATTTACACCCAGGTGCCATTTACATCGTATACGGTAAAATTTTATTCCAAAAAATATAGAATAGTACATAGGCTATTTTTTACCGCTATAAAACAACTGGAACGGCAACTACATGGGTGCAATCACGGACTGCTACTAGTAAAGTATTTTTACTCGACAAATTGTATTACTAGAAGCGCCCCGCGGTTCTACCTGCGTAGTTCTCGTTCCCGTTATTTTCCCGAAATAAAAAGTTGTCTTGTGTTCTTCCAGAACGTAATCTGTGTTTCGAATTTCAACCCAATCCATTCAGACGTTACGATGTGATTGCGCAACAAACATACAAATATCCAAACATAATATTAGTAGGAATGCTGGGATGGTTAGGATTATTCGTGACTTCCCCGTACGATTATACCACACCTTTGCCAGTTATTCTACCGCCAAGCAGTAATGTGAAAACATTACTTACATTCTTATTACTTACATTCCGGTTTGAAGGGCAATGTTTCCAGTGAAATTACAGGGCTTAGATCTTAGATATCTGGGTGATGAGCGCAGTGCAGTGCTAGGTAATGATTTGGACTCTTCATGTTCCAATAGCTGCGTGTCACTGGTCACTGTGCTGTTATGTGGCAGGCATGTTGCTTACCATCAGGCACATGTCCTGCTCGTCTCGTAACTTCGTATTTAAAAAAAAAATTGTTCCAGAGCCCCGCGGCGTCGCCGGCGACGTCGGAAGCGGAGGCGGGCGTCACCCCGGCGCGCCGGCCGCGCCGCGCCTCCACGCACTCCAACACCAGTCAGGGCAAGGCCGACGCTCCCAGGAGGTCAGCATTCATCTATACTCATATACAACGTGTTGGATTTACCCCCAACATTGTTTAACAGTCCATTCTAACACTGATATAGAATTCATCGCACAAGGTCTATTTCCCCTCAGTACGGTAGATCACGAGATAATATGAGTCTAAGGCAGGGTAGGCGAACCTTTGCGCATCAATGTGCCATTTTTTCAAAAAAAAATTTTTATGGGGTCATTGCCGTGCCATCAAATAATTTTGACTTTCAGATTATTTTTTCAGATTAGTTCAATCGTCATAATATACCTACTTAACACATTTTTACACATGTTTTATGATCGGCGACGTGCCTAAAATATTGTTTCGCGTGCCATTGGTTCGCCTACCCTGGTCTAAGGTTTGACGTAAAATTCAACCCTACGCATGTACAGCCGACAAACGACGTTGCTGCCTACGCTGTGACGTCGTATTAAAGTTCGTGCCAAAATGTAATGTAAAATATGTTTTTATTAAGGGTTCATATTGTCCAACGATAATGCCAACTTGCTAACCCCGGTTAGTACACTTAGATATCGCACAGCAATTTAAACAGTCCTATATCACTCGCAGGCGCATACAGCTCTGCACTTGAATTTAATTATCAACATCAAGAAAATTCATTGAACTCAATGGCAATAGGCTTACTGCCTAACTAAAACTATCTTAGCTTGATATTGCTATTTTTCTTTTCCGTTTGAAATTATAGAGACAGCTATAGCAACGCCATAGGCGGCTTAGTTAGGCGTTAGGATTGAGCCGATATTTGAGAAATAAATTGGATACTCCTCTATACTGATATTCGATTGGAAACTCCTTGCATGTCATGTTTCCCAGGGCAATCAGAATATCGTAAAATGGAAGAGAGCCCATTTCATGTTCTCATTGCTGGACTCAGGGCCTTCGCTAACAAGGAAATTGTGAAAGTGTGATGGCACACTTGCCAAGTTTTTTATAACGCTATTTAACTTTTTAACATTTGAGTGGCTTAACTCTTATTTTTTTATTTCGTGTAATTTTTCTAGTTAAAGCTAAAAAAAATTTATTTGCAGATCTAAGAAAATGCCGGTAGTGGAGGAAGAAGATAAAGAAACTAAGAAATAATTTATTTAATATTTAAGTTATTTTTGTCAATAGTGGTTGTTCTAATTTTCTCAGTTGTGTTTTGACCATTTACAATACTAAGAAATAAATGCTAATTTTTAATTTGTGATTTTAATTTTCTTCTATACAGCGTGGCGATATGGTGCCGACATTAAATGAACACACGGGTAGGGTTACTGACCAGTAATCATACAAAAGGAGTGAAAAATAAAAATTCGCTGATTTAAAAAAAAAATAGTTTCTAACAAACTAAATAATTGTATCAAGCTATCGAATGAAAATCACGCTGTGCACTAGATTCATTCAATAACTTCCGTTGTTGAGTAAGTTGCGTTTGAGTAAAGCTGGCAACGCCGCATCTATCATGCCTTCTACCGCCCAACTAAATCGGCTTTGGCTTTGCTATTGCCATCTCTTATCATGTCAAACGAAAAAAGAGAGAGAAACTACAAAGCTATGACAGTATTCGTTCGTGCGGTAAGCCCCCGAGTACCTACCTATCAGCCGCCGCCGCGCCAAGCGGAGTCGTAGGTACCTACCTATCTACAGATACGTTTACATAATTTTTAGTTATTTAATTCTGATTAATTTGGAACGTGAGTAGGTACATCATGAAACAGCAGATTCAACATCTGTTCACCACTAATAAATCGAATACCCAATAATAAACAACAAAGGTAAGCACACAAAATGTAAATAAATGCGTAGGTACCTAACCTATTGTAATTTTTATGAAACATACCAAAATGTTGACTTTGAAATAATAAGATGCGTATTGTCAGTACTCATATCAAGGGCACTTCGCATTTTTCATTATTCCCACTGGTGGGACTAGGGACCTTCTCTAGCAAGGAGATAGGCAGTTAAGGCCATAATCCATCACGCTGGCCTACTGCAGCTCGGTGGATGACACATACCCACGAAAAGTACATGTCGATTTCCTCAAGATGGTTTCCTTCGCCGTTTTTAATTTAGCGGTCTTACGCACATGGCTTTGAAAAGTCAGTAGTGTGCGGGGGTACGGATCAGCAGTCGCTGTTCTTCCTACTAGACCAACCGTCACTTCAAGAACACTTGGTAATAACAAAAAGCATTAGCGTTTTTAGCCTGAAACCTGCTGAATTGGTTAGCCTACATATTTTATTTAAAATTTTTTAAATATAAAATAAAAACTTTAAAAATAAAATAAAAACAACTTCTCGCGATAGGTTTGGTTTGAAGATTTGAATTTCATAAACAATTTAACCAACAAAACCCTTTCAAATAAAAGATAAATTTGTTTGAAATCTAATTACGATTACGTAAGTAAATAAAATTAAGAATGCCTTAAAAACAGTAACTAGGTAGGTACCTATTAGTTGTAGGGATAGTTGTAAGTTGTAAGTACCTATACACCTCTACCTCTACATGCCTCTACGCACTCGCACGGAGCGGCAACACCGCGCCTACTCCGGCGCGGCGCCGCGCCGGGTAATCTTTTGAAATATTAGGTACAAACATCGGAGCGAAACTTTTTTGACCTGCATTTTTAAAATGGTCTACGTGACCGCCACTTTCGCGAACACTAAACCTTATTAAAAATGAAAATGAAAACGAATGCTTGCCAATAAGTGTCCAGGTGAAGCCGAAATCTGTGATGCTCTGGGAAACTTGCACTTTGTCGATGACTTGCTTTGGGCGACAAATCGTTATCGCAAAGGCAGCTATTTGATGGGTTTCTGTGTCAACTAAAGTCATGTCTGCATACTATGGAGTTCCACAACACCAATTAAATAACTACTCACAAAGCAAAATCACAACACAAAAGTACATAACAAAAAGGCGTCTTTATCGCGGTATCTAACCTAATCTAATTGAAACTGACTCGTACAATAAATTACACTAAATAAACGACAAAAATAATGCGTAAGTCTTTTTCGCGAATAACTAAATTACTTAATTACCTAGCTAAGGATTTAAAACAGTAAATTAGATATTTACAATTAAAGTTTTAGCGCGAGATATGTGTCAAGGACAACGGTCAACGGTCAACTAGTGAAGAGTAGGACAAAACATTAGACGAGCACATCCTCTCATTTCATTAGCTCGCACACAAACGCATGTGTTGTCTTACCTCTTTCTATTGTATTTGCCTTACGCCTGATTTTCATTGATAAACATATGGATCTGAGATCTGCGACCTAATGACCTCGTGACTTACATTTTTAGATACAGGTTGCTTTGATTTGGAATTTTTGAAAATTGCAAATAACTCAGTAAATAAAAACGATACACGAAATTTAATTTTACAGAATGCCTAAAAATATGATGTGTGATATGTGGTTTCATTTAATGTCGGCACCAAAGCGCCACGCTGTATACTAAGGCCTTTTCAGAAGAATCGAACAAGGAGGTTTGAATACTTTTGTGATACGAATGTCTGTGGAATGTGTAGCCTGAGCGGGTCATTCCTAGTGTTTACAATCGTGGTGTCTTCAAGTCGAGAGTGAATCGGTTTCTTTTAGGTAAGCCCGCTACATCGTAGGCCGCACCATCGCTTAACTCGGGCGAGATAAGGGGTTGTGTGATCCTACAAAATATTTAATTTATTATTATTATTATTATAAAAATATAAATGAGTGGATAGAGGACTCGAATGACTCAAGTGCTTAAGTAAAAGGTGCGTTGCAAACAAACAAAAAATCCTTTTTCTAGTTTTTTGAGTGAGCGTTACGGCTGCTAGCACGAGGGCGCCACAGATGGCTCGGGCTAGTACCGGGGACAGAGTGTTTGTCACCGGGGAGTGAAATCTTGAAAGAGTCTTTGACATTAAAAGCAGCATTTAAGGGATTTATAATTTTATCCTTGTCGGCCACCTTGTGGGTTCTTTTATGCTACAGTGTCTTCGCCCGAGGCACGAATACTGACATCTTGTAACATCTTATAAACAACCAAACCCCCACGAAACCCATGCCATGAAAAAAAGAAACCCAACATAACGGGCACGCTACCAAACCTACCTATTTGTATTTCCTGCTTTATTTTAAAGAAGTAACCTAAAACTGGTTATAAATGTAAAGAAAACAAATTACAATACTTTAAATACAATTTTATTAAACACAGTTCAATCGATATGCTACCAGTGCCTTCACAATAGCTTAATATAGAAACTAACGTAGTTGATACATATTTTTAATTAAATCTCGCTGCTTGTTTGGCTCTCAACCCAACCAAACCAAGTTTGAGTACTTACCAAAAGAGCAGCGGTCACGCGCGTGGACTCTCCTTGAAAAAGCCCGTCGTAATCGGTCTGTGTAATCGGTGAACGATACGTCAATTACCCATGACTGGGGAGTTTTCCAGATGCAAATTTACTTGTCAAAAATAGTTCTACATTTTGCCAAGTGTGGCACCACTGTTTGTTTTTGTGAAATTTCGCTAACAAAATAAAACATTGGCGCCACCTATGGTGAAATTGGGAACTGTCTTAGACAGATCTTTTTGCATCCTGAAAACGCCCCATTAAAAATGAGAGCATATAGTAGAGAACAGACGCGGTGACGAAAAATCGTCTTTAGCGCATAGTGCAGGAATATCTCACCAGCTCAACAATCGTAGTAGGTAAATTGTCCCTAACTGAGAAATAAAAGGCATGTTACACTTGGCCAATTTTAGCCGCTACTGAAGAGTGAAGAATACGCAGTAAACTAGCATACTAAATTCAGAAGGTGCCTTGCTTCTAAATATGCTTGTGAATTCAGTCGACTAAATTTAGCGCAGTGTAGACTTATCTTTTAAGACGATAACTTAAAAATCTTCGCCCCATCGTGACTTACGCCGCCGCAGTTTTCGCACATGCATGTATTCAGATAATTTAAAATAAGTTCGTCCGTAGTGCAAGTCTGTGCCGTCGGGTATGAGCGGAACACTGAACCGTAGTTACCTTCGATCACACAGTGCATGATATGATCTCCCGACGCTGTATCGTAGCTGCTTCCCGCCACCCCGGCGTAGTCCAAGCGTCTGATTACTCGACTAGCTCGAAACCCGCCCAATTCCGCCATCCACGACTAGAGACATACTGAATGATTCGCTATGTCGGCAACGCTGGGATCAACCGAGCTCTCGGCTCCAGGTAATCGTAAACCATTTTTGAAGTGAAAACTTTTGGGGCAACACATGCAGATTTTCCATGGGGTGTGAATTGACATCAAGCGTCACGTTCGTAAATGAAAGAAATCTTCGTGCGAACTTGGATGATCTAGATGGCCATGTTCATGGTCACGCCCTCCGATTTGACGCGCTTAGTTTCCAAGCTTCCGAAATGGGCTATCAAATTCTGAGTTATTCGTTTTCATTTCTATTGGCAGTCCCTATGACTTCAAATTTTTTTCGTATAGGCGACGGGAACCATCGGCAACCCCGTAACCCTCGCCGGCAGAGTAGACGACCTCTCTCGGGATTTATCTCCAGTTCTATGACCTTTTCGCCAATAATAAGTCAGCTGACATTAACAAACTAGTTTCTCAAACACGGCTCAACTCCGATAGAAAAATGGGCAAGATTGTATTTATAGAATGCAGATCAGTTGCACACAAACATGTACCCGATAAGCTAACAATTTTGCGGCACCGATCAAGACTGATGTCTTGGATATAGTTAGTCGTAGATAGCTTTTACTGCCGACCGAATTAGGCTAGTGCAGAATGCGGAGGGTCCTACTGTCTAAGACTGCTACAAAGTATTGGCTTTGTAATTTTACAGTCATAGCATTTTTCACCTTATCCGAAAACATGGTAGGTACTTGAAACTGCATCGAAACATCAGGAACTAACGTCACTACCAGCGAGCAACACGGAAGGGAGTAGGCATACATAGCGTTTCCCCTCTGTCGAAGTACAAGTCCATGAAGACCATGGAGTTTGATAATATACTGTGGCGTGAGGGCGGGACTAGATTTGTGAATGGTGCTTTATTTTTTTATGTATTAGTGATTTGGCTGTGTGAGTATGATCTGTAATGGATCGGTACAGATATGTTTTGTATGTAATAGTGCGGCTTTGCGCTAGTGCAACTTCCCCTCCCGCAAGAAATTACAGAAAGATTTGAACAATATTTTTAACTAAGGCTACTTACTCCCTTCCGTGCTTGCGCGGAAGATCGAGTTGCTCGATGGTCACTACACAAGTACGGTAAATATCCCCTAATTAGTGATATGCATTTTTATTTAAATCAAAAAAGGCGACTTTATATATTTTGGTATGCGTCTCATGTTACAAATAAAATTTCATAAATTTATTATTTTACATTAGACCATCATGCTGAGACTTTTAAAATAGACCCATTGGTAAGTCCTGCAGTATTTCAGCATTCTACTAAGCAGTAATGTGCAAAATAGTTAAGTAGTTTTGTATTTTCTATCAAAATCAGAATGCTCGTAGCTCGAAAAAGCGACATCGTTTCATGGTTGATGTTCCAAAGACACGAACGAAGAGATTTGACTCTACTTTTGTGATAAGTCGGCGTACGTCTAGGCTGTGGAATACGTTGCCTGAGAGGGTTTTTCCCGATAGTTACAATCTTTGTGTTTTCAAATCGAGAGTGAATCGGTTTCTTCTAGGTAAACACGCTCCATCGTAGACCGCATCATCGTTTAACATCAGGCGAGATGGCGGTCAAGTGTAAACCTATAAAAGTTATAAAAAAAAAACAAAAAAAAAAATACTGTGTAAGTACAATATATAGCTGAAAACATTGCTAAGCAAAAGATTTAGACAAAATTAATCATGGAAAACTCTATATTTACACATAAATACATAGGAACGTTCATAGTATTCGAAAGAATTACTGTATGACTAAACTAAAATAAATAAATGCGCAATTTTTACACGAACACTACATGTAAATCAGAATTATCTTTTCTTCTTTTCATCAAAACTTTTCAAGGACCTACCAATATTTATATGTAATGGCATTTTAGACAAGCGATCGTTTAAATCTATCTTAGGCAAGATTTCCAAAGAGTTGTCTCTAGGGAGTAGGTTTAAAGTTTTGCACAGATTTCGGTCGGCAAGCTCCAATGACATTGTTTGTGTGCAATCAACTATGTCTCGCTTTTGCCTTACTAAACTATCAAGTTTTGCAACTACAATTTTAGAATTTTCCACAGTTTCTTTTATTCCGTTATTTATTATCTGTTGTATTTGTTCATTTTCTACTTTCGTTTTTGTTCCTAAATTGGTTTCAAGTTTAGCTTTGTCACTCATGGCCACAGCTAAAGGTATTTTTTCACTCAGTTTACTATTTTCGCCTATAACCTTTTTTAATTGTGAGTCTTCTCCTAATTTGTAAGATTGCGGTTCATCGGGCGAATGTGAATGTGATTTTACTTCAATATCTTTCAGACCTTCTTTTTGCACAACTTTATTATCAATAGGAGTATTATTAATAATTTCGTTTTGTGTCTTTGCAACCGCTACGGCAGGCGTAACCTTCTTTATTTCTACGGCCTGTTTAACATTGTTTACAATTGCATTTTCACCTAGTACTGGAGCAGCAATTTTACCTTCGAACGTTTCTAAGCTTTGTTTAGCATCAGTACTTGGAATGTTATTGCTAAGTATTTCTCGTTTCACGGTTGCTTGTATATGTTTGCCTACTTGTTGTTTCTCATTCACAGCTCTAGGATTAGGGTTTGCGACGGCTTCATTCTTTTGAATTTCAACTTTTGGTATTATATCTTGTACAGGAGCTTCTTGTTTCTTGTTTTCAATTTTAACAGGATCGACAACAGGCTTTACCGCTTCAGGAATTTCTTTGATTTCTTGTATGGCTTCAATAGTTTCTATGGCTTTCTTTGCTATTTCCTGTACAGCGTCGTTAGTCAGCTTCTCAAGGCGATCCGATTTTTTGTCTTCTTCAGGTTCACCAACCGGTTTCTCTGTTACCCCGCCTATACTTTTTATAGCCATATCAGCTATCTGTTTGATACTCTCTACGGCTAATTTTTTAGCCTCAATACTGTCAGTGTCTTTGTTTTGTTGCTGCATTTCTTTAATTTCATCTAGAATCACTTTTTGTTCCTTCATCAGTTCTTTTTGTTCTTCGCCGTGTTGTTTTATAGTTTCAATAAGTTTTTGATGTTCATTAATTTCTATTTCTTGTTTTGGTTCTTGAAGTTTCGGTTCTAGTTCTTTAGGTTTTTCAGCATTCATTTCTTTGTTAGTTTTTATAATCTTGTCGAGAATTTCTTTTTGTTCCTGCATTAATTTTTTGTTCTTCGCCATGTTGTTTCATTGTTTCTATCAACTGCTGTTGTTTGATCAGTTTAATTTTCTCAACTTTATCAACTTCATTAGATGGGGGAGGTTGAGGTTTTTCTTCAATTTTATTGTCGTTATTTGAATTCCCGTTAGCTAATTTAGCCTCATTCAACTTCGATTTTAAATTCTTTGGATGCGAGTCAGATATAGTATCAGCCGCTTCTTCCTTCAACTTTTCTGGAAGGAGAACGTCATTAACTGACTTTTGATTCCCGAGTTTATCCATTTGAAATTTCTTCACGTTTTCTTCTAAGCTTTTTAGTTCATTGGAGTTAGATTCAGGTGGCACAGGGTTTGGTGGTTGCACTTCAGAATCCTTTATCATATTACCGTTTAATTTATTAGCGCCAACTGCAACAGGATCTCTGGGTATAGGCTTCAAATTTATGTCTGAAAAAGAAAAGTCGATGATCAAATTGTCACAAAATCTTATGTTTAGTGCTTTGTAAAATACACAAACAAAAATACATTGTTTAGTAAATTACGATAACTGAATGTATTAGTTCACATACAAACAAATCGTTTTGTTATAAACATGTATCTGGGCTATTTTAAATCATAAAATATCATAGATCAGCGACACATTCTGGTCTCAGAAGGGTTAATATTAATAAATATATATAATATATAAGTATATAATATTATAAAGCTGAAGAGTTTGTTTGTTTGTTTGTTTGTTTGTTTGCTTGAACGCTAGGATCTCGGGAAGTACTGGTCCGAATTGAAAGATTCTTTTTCTATTGGATAATCCATTTATAGAGGAAGGCTTTAGGCTATAGAAAATAACTCTACTATTAATTGAAGCGGAGCATGAAACAAGAATGTAACAAAATCGGGAAAAAATATTCCCTTTTGAGAGTTTTCGTACGTTTCGTGCTTTGACATGACACATGACAGCATGTGTCAAAGATTGCGTCATTGAATTTCAGTAATCTGTGCCTCGAATATAAACCTTTGCTAATTTTTTTTTTTAAATCTGAGTTGGTACGACCGATTTCCGACAGGTGGCGTAGCAGGTTGCGGAAGAGGTTTTTTGTTTGAAATCGATATTCTCAGGAATGAGTGAACCGATTTCAGTCATTCTTTCACCGTTGGATATGTACGCGATCCCGATGAGTGCTATATAATATACCACGGGCGAAGCCGGGGCGGGCATCTAGTATAATATATAAGTATTATATCAGCTATCTGGCTGCCATCACACAAGCTTTGCTTAGTTTGGGGTCAGATGGTGTTGTGTGTGAATTGTCCACCAATATTTATTTATTTATTTTATTTAAAATCCAACATTTTGTGATAAGATGTGCCCAAATAAAATGCGGTTCTAATGGCAACATTCTTTTTTTTAATTCAATATATGTATTATTATAAAAAATGTGACGAACCTAACACCGCTACTGATAAACCACCCACATTTGAAAAAACAACCTTTATACTATGTTTTAGAGTTTAAAGTGAGCGCAATAAATTAATGATGTGTATTTTTGCTAATAAGCGAATTTGTACTATAATATATACATTATTGTGTATGTAGGTAGGAGCGGAGCTAGTGACAACAACGGTGGTTAAATGCGCACTGATTTATTCACGTAAGAAAGTGGCGGTCGCAGCCGCCACCACACATATAACTATGTACCTATACAACATACATACATTACAGTACAGATTTGTCTCTTGGTGTCTTAAAATCGAGAGTGAATCGGTTTTTTCTAGGTAAGCACGCTCCATCGTAGATCTCATCATCGCTTAACATCAGGCGAGATGGTGGTCAAGTGCGAACCTATTATAGTTAAAAAAAAAAGTTAGAATAGTTGTCTCACCATCTCGTCCCTCTTCTCGAAGAAGTCCTCCACAATCTTGTCGATCTTCTCCTGCGTGATGAACCGCTCGTCGAACCTGTCGATCTGGCTCTCGGCCGCCTGCAGGTTGGCGTACGTTCCCAGCACCATTATAAACAGACCCAGCACTACAACGGCCTGGAATGATGCAGAAGAATTTACGATACGATTTTTTTTTTTTTTTTTTTTTTTAATTAGCCACTCCACAGACTCCGGGGTCCGTGATCTTTGTCATTACAATTATCGTTTTTACACATATCTTGGATAAGGAGAAGAAGAGGAAAATAGGAGGGAGTTGGGTACATTTAAAATCTAATTCTAGTGCTCGTCTGTAGAGCCGATCACTACCGGTTGGGATTCCGCTAGTAATCGACTCGACATCGAGTGTTTGCCTTGTCATTTGCCTAAGCTGCCTCCTCCCGGCCCAGAGCCTCCACAACGGCCGCATTTCTGTCCCTGATGGCCATCTGTAGGTTAAAATCGCGGATGGTCTTCGGTGATGCAGCCCACGCTCGCCGAACGAACCGACCGATGGCGTCGTCGGTGTCGTCAGCGTAATATGTGAAGGTCCCCGTGTGCCGTGAGATTGCCACTACCGCATGGGGCACGCTCTCGTGCAGCTTCATGTTTGCCTTGGTTTTGATTACGATTACCGACTCGTATGTTAGTCCTTGAGCTTCATGGATAGTAAGGATGCGTGACCCGGTGCCTGATCCATAACCCTGGTTTGTCAGGGTCTCCTTCTCCTCTTGAGTGTGAACTAAGAAGAGGGTATTTGGTAGGGTGTTGGGTATTTGCGCTCCCTTATATCTTCTCTGTTCTAGGGACTTTATACGGGACGCTGAAGAGTACATACCGGAGTATATTTCCCTCAGTGCATATGCGACGTCCATTGGGTTTCGATGTGTGCAGAGCAACTCCTGGCTGATCTTTGTTACCAGGTTCGGGCGATGATACCTCATTTCGAAGAGATTTTCCCTGTCGATATAAGGCAACTGATTGACGTCTCCAATGAGGACAATTTCACCAGCACCAGACAGCCTTGAAGCCATCTTGAAGGAGAACGACGACGACCACGTACACGCTCAACATCAGCTCTGTAAATAAAAATCAATAAAAGCGGATTTTTTGGAGCTACGAGCAGCCCAGTGATATCAGTGGACCGGCGACAGTTCAGCGAGCCAGGAGCCGTGTTGACAGCCCCCGGGACGTAAGGGATAAAGAGGAATCACCGAAAATACCGGACGAACAGCCGAAATCAAAGGTTAGTCTAGTAGCAACATCACAAGATCGCACAGCTGTATTTGGACAAAGTCACGTCCGCCGCATAGCGATCTCATCGGTATAAAAATTCCGCCTGACACGTTCATATCGCTGCACGACCGACCGGCGCCGGCGACTCGACGCACGTCATCAGCGAATATCATCATCATCGCCAACCCCTGGGGAAGAACTGACTGCTGGTAACTGGACATCTACTGGACAGCCCGAACACCATCTAAGTCAAGCGTGTACGCAAGAATATTGACAAATATAAACTTGGAGAAGAAGAAGAGGAAGAAGAAGAAGAAGGGAATTACAATCTAATTTGACGTATCTAACACTCAACACTCTCCCTCACCTCACCTCACCTCACCTCACCCACCATCTGCCACAATAAAAATAAATAATTTAATTAACCTAATTTAGTTAGAAAATATTGTAAAATGTCCGACACAACGAAAAAAGCCCGCCTCCACATCTGCCTGCCGCACATCTGGCCCTGCCAATGCACCCAGACGACCAAGGGTGCTCTCTGTAAGGTCAGTAGCGTCAAGCTTACATAAGCGCATTTAAAAAAAAAAATGTTAGGACCAGCGCGTCAGACGTGGTGCCGCCAACGCAAAATCGGGAGGGTACCCCGGTGTGCCCGTAGATGCCCCCGAGGTAGAGTCCCGCTGCGATCAATTACTCGACAAAGTCCCATCGCCACCGCGCTCACAAACAGTAAGCGAAACCTCTGTGCCGGTAACATCAGTGCCAGAGTCGAGCCCAGAACACCTGGCCGCAATAGATAGAGTCGAGAACTGGAAACAGTGTGGAATATCACCCCAAAGGAGTTGACGATGGATGAGGAAACGGACAGTGTGTCAGAATCGTCTTTCCCGACCTCCGCCCGGTGCAAAAGAACCAGTATGCTAATCGCACACTGCTCTAAGCGGACGGGGTCGAGATGGACAGCGCCACGAAAGTGGCAAATGACGCACTACTCCGGGAAAGGACGCTCTCGAACAATCCACTAACCAAAGACGGATTTAAAACAAACCGCGATCGAGAGTCTCCAGACGCTCTTCGAGATAGTCCTTTCCTTGGCCGAGTCCAGGCATCGACACATCGCCTCACTCGAACAGGAGCGGACTCGACACGCCGTGGAGCTGCTCTCGGTGGAAAGGGCCCACACTAAGTCAGTACAACAAATTCATTACGATCTAACAAAGGAGGTAGCTTTGGCCAGGAAACACTCACCGAACTCCAGAAAGAGTTAAGAGTCATTAGAGATTGGCAGAGCTTTGAATCAAGAGAGCCTCATCAACAAATTAAAGCAACGGCCGAAGCGGTGAAGGACATCAGTGGTTTTCTTAAATCGCCTGGTCCAATTCGAAGCGCCCCGTTGATCTGACTCCACTGCAGAATGACTATATTGGCCTAAAACCGGTATTGAAATTCTTCGGAGGCAGGTCGACGAGCTCCGGAGGACTCTAACGCAGAAAGGACGAAAACCATCGAGGCCCTCCACCAAAACGCTGATATGCTGAAAGAACTCGCCTCAGCTCCACCACCTCCTACCCCCAAACTATTCGGATAAGCTAAGTAAAATTGAAAACATGCTGACGAAACAAACACCACCCCATCTTCTGCCCCAATTAAAATAAACATCGACGAGCACGTGCTGCCTATTACAGAACGTCTAGAAGCTGTATCGTCAGAACTCCGGACGATGCGCCAGGAAAAACTAATTCTTCCCCCACCAGCCCTAAGCATCGAGGCCGAAATCTGCCAAGCGGAGACGGGCAAGCCACCAAAACCTGACTACGCAAAAATAGCGGCTAAGCCGATCGTGCCAAAACCGAACCACACTCTTATCGTGACAACGGCGAATCCCACATCCCCCACGACCGCCGAAAATTTAATAGACAGGATAGCGTTAGCTCTGGACACGAAGAAGACTGGAGCAAGAGTTGACCGAGTGCGAAAAGCTCGAAACAGGAAAGTCATCCTGAGTTGCAGCACAGAGGAAGACCTTGGTCTGGTCAGAAATCGTGTGCAGCAGGACAAGTCTTTAAAGGTGGAAACTGCAAAAGCGGGTAATCCACTGATCATTATACGAGACGTCCTGTCTTATCACAAAGACAACGAAATAGTAGAAAACCTTTGGCGCAGAATAAACATTTGCTACAGGGGGTTAATTTGCAAGAAAGCGCGATTAGAGTGCGGTACAGGAAAAAAGCACGTAACCCTCATGAGTGCCATCCGGTGATCGAGGTCTCTCCTCGCATTCACAGAGCGTTTTTGGATGCTGAAAAGTCTACATAGGACTTCAGAGGAGACCAGTGGCAGACCACTCGCCCTTGGTGCAATGCTCGAAGTGTCTAGGTTTTGGTCATACAAAGGCGATCTGTCGGGATAGGGATGAGTACTGCAGTCACTGCGGGAAAACTCACTCCTGGACTCAATGCAAGGCAAGGAAAGAAGACCTGTCCCCCAAATGCAAGAACTGCGCGACTGCTCATCCCAACAGACCCCAAAAGAACTCGCACACAATGCGTTTAGTAGCGAGTGCCCTGAAAGGTTAAAATGGGATGGGATAGCGCGGTCTCGAATATCTTATTGCTAAGGGCACTCATGAGGAACGTGGCTCAGTCTCCCAAAGAGTAGGCGAACCAGGTATGCGTTTCATTCAAGCAAACCTGCAGCGCTCCCAGAATGCAACAGCAGAACTCCTGAAGGTCGCGAGAGAAAGGGAGTTTCAGTTGCCATTGTTCAAGAACCCTATGTGGGAAACAAAGGCGTAATGAAACAATATCCTGGAACTCGTATTATTCAGTGCAGTTTAAATAGGCAAAAAACCAGTTAAGGCAGCCATAATAGTCTTCGGTGACAAACTGAGGTAATCCATGACCCCAACTTGTTACCGAAACGGAAGCGGCTGTCCTGTTGGTCGGCACAGGCCTAAAACTGGGAGTTATTTCTGTCTACTTAGAAGGAGACCAAATAGTCGACCTCACCTCAGCAGGATTAAAGTATTCAGTGAAAAACTAGCGACAAAAGATCTGATTGTTGCTGGTGACGTGAATGCGTGGTCCCACTGGTGGGGAAGTACATCCCAAAATGAGAGAGGAGAAGCCGTAAACTCTTTCTTCAACGAAATGGACTTATTTATTCTCAACTCTGGCGATACACCAACCTTCGAGATCGTTAGGGAAGGTAGACTCTGCACAAGCATAGTAGATGTAACAACGTGCAGCGAGTCTCTCCTGGGAAAAATCGAGGATGGAATGTTGACAAAAGTATTACAACATCAGACCACAACGCAATTATTTTCACTTTGCGTCTAGTTAAAGTTCTCGAACAACAGAGACCAATAACAACACGCAAATATAACACCAAGAAGGCACAATGGTCAAACTTTATGTCACAGTTAAAATCCTCCCTTGTAGAAGGAAACATCTCGCCCGAGTCAGTGGAGAAATGTGAAAGTCCATTGAACTCGAGTCGATGATTACGAGCTACACAGCTAATATACATGAAGCCTGCGAACAGACCATCCCACTGGTAAGCTCGCCGAAGGGAAATCCAACCCCCATGGTATACGAAAACGCTCGATAATCTGAAAAGGAAGTTCTCAGAAGAAAGAGACGGATCAGGAATGCCGCCCCGACAGAGTTGAACTTGTAGTCGAGCAGTATCAAATTGCTCGACAAGACTACAAGGAAAAAGTCAAACAAGCTCAGACGGTAAGTTGGAAGGAGTTCTGCACGAATCAGGAGAAAGAAAGCATGTGGGACAAGATCTACAGAGTGATGAAACAAACTTCGACAAGACAGGAAGAAATACTCCTAAGAGACACCGAAGGTAACACTCTATCCCCGCAGCTATCTGCAGAACTACTTGCCAAAACCTTCTATCCCGACGACTCTGAGAGCACAGACCAACCTTGTCATACAGAGCTACGGGAGCGAATGACAGAAACGCCTATGGGCTTACCGGAAAATGACCCACCATTCACATCAGCGGAACTGGAATCAGTACTGAGAACTCTGAATCCGAAAAAAGCTCCCGGTACAGACGGGCTAACCGCTGATATCTGTGAAGCAGCCATACGTTGCGAATGGGAGGTTTTCTTGGCGATAGCAAACAAATGCTTGTCGTTGAAATACTTCCCAAGCAATGGAAAGAAGCGCACGTGGTCATATTACGCAAGCCCGGTAAGACAGATTACACACATCCAAAATCATACCGCCCCATAGGTCTTCTGTCCGTTCTAGGAAAATCGTCGAAAAGCTTCTGGTAAACCGTCTCCAATGGCATCTCCTCCCAACCATTAGTAGGAAACAGTACGGTTTCATGCCCCAGCGAGGCACTGAAGACGCCCTCTATGACCTGGTAGAGCACATCAAAAAAGGAGTAGACAGTAAAGACACCGTACTCTTAATCTCCCTGGATATAGAAGGCGCCTTCGACAATGCATGGTGGCCCACCCTCAAAAATCAATTAGCGAAGAAGAGGTGCCCAACAAACCTCTACGACATGGTAAACTCTTACCTCAGCGACCGTAAAATCAAGGTCAACTATGCAAGAGCAGTCTACGAGAAGGAAACAACCAAGGGATGCGTCCAGGGTCCATCTGCGGACCGACCTTTTGGAATGTGATCCTAGACTCGTTACTGCGAATGCTAGAAGCAGAGGGAGTGTACTGTCAAGCGTTCGCAGATGACGTCGTTCTCGTGTTTACAGGCAACTCGAATATCATCGAACAGCAGGCGAGCAGGGCGCTGAGCATGACAGTGGAATGGGGTAAAACTAACAAACTCAACTTTGCAGCGCATAAAACCAACGCGATGCTTTTCACAAAAAGTTGAAATACGAAACTCCAAACATAGTCATGTCCGGCGTCCGGCTCGATCTGGTCGATGAAGTCAAACTGCTAGGCCTACTGATCGACCGCCGGCTCAACTTTAAAGCACATGTGACCGCCCAATGTAAAAAAGTGGCGAACATTTATAGACAGCTCGCATGTGCGGCGAAGGTGACCTGGGGATTAAATGGCGAAATCACGAGAACAATCTACGTCGCGGTGGTGGAACCTATCATCATGTATGCCTCAAGTGTATGGGCGCAAGCGGCAGACTTCGAGGAAAATAAGGCTCAGTTGAACGCTATCCAAAGAGGTTTTGCCCAGAAAATCTGTAAGTCGTACCGTACTGTTTCTCTGAAAGCAGCACTTGCCCTTTCCGGTCTGCTCCCCTTGGATCTGAGAATACAGGAAGCGGCAAATTTGTACAGAGTAAAAAAACACCTCTCCCAAGACTACCTCCCACCAGAAGTGGAACTTGAACGAAATGTTAACTGCCTGGACCAACCCCATCCGTCCACGCAGTTATCCGTAGAGTACGAGCTCCTAGAAGACACCTCAATCTTCCACAAGGACCTCAAATTTATACTGATGGCAGTAAAATTGAAGGTAAAGTTGGAGCTGCTCTAACATGGTGGGAGAATGGCAGAGAGGTCAAGAACTCGACCTTCAAGCTCCACTCCGAATGCACAGTCTTTCAATCGGAACTTTATGCTCTGTACCGGGCAACTCAAATGGCGTTAAAGAGCAAGGACCCAGAAGTCAATGTCCTGAGTGACTCCCGATCTTCACTCGAACTGCTAAGTAACCCAAAACGAGCCACCCTTGGTTAAGTGCGTAAAGGAAAACATTGGACAGATAAATGCTGAAGGAGATCTCTTCGTCTTTTCTGGGTGAGAGCGCATGTTGGCACCGTCGGCAACGAAAGAGCCGACGAACTGGCCAAATCGGCGGCACTCACGGAGTCACCCAGGGACTACGAGGGGATCCCCTTGTCCTACGTCAAAAGGAAAATCCGCGAAGAATCGGTCAAGAAATGGCAGGATCGATATGAGACCTGGGACACCGGAAAAGTCACCCAGACGTTCCTCCCCGATATAGCAAACGCATATCGGGTGATGAGAACCACGAAACTGACTCCTTCCAGGTACAAGCGTTGACGGGACACGGAGGAATAGCAGATTACCTGTACAGATTTAAGCTCAAGAGCAGTCCGGCATGCGAGTGTGACCCCAACCAACCCGAAACAGTCTGGCATGTGCTAGTCGATTGTCCCCGATTCATGGTCGCAAGACATGAGCTCGAATCTATGATCGACAGAAGACTGGTTGTCTCGGATCTCCACAACATCTTAGTAGATCCAGATAACAGAACACGGCTCCTGTCCTTCATGGAGAGCTCATTCCGCATAGCGGCCATGAGAAACTCCACTAATTCAAATACGCGCCCCCCATCACCACCACACCCTGCCCCGCTGTCTGTGGACGCCGCGCGGCATGCGGTTCCCGCCCAACATAACTCCTCGAAGAGCATCTCCGTCAAACAACTACTGGAGAACGCAGACCGAGGAGAAGCAGGGATCCGTATCCGCGGGTGGCTCTCTTCATGGACAGCAACAAAGAAAGATTCGGAATAAGCTTTTGCTTCGCTTGGGAGCGGAAACGAGCCCGTTTGTCGCCTGGATTGTCTTGCCTGCTCAATGGGAGTACCGCAAAAGTCACGATGAAGCGGAAAACCTACGACGCCATGCCGGTGTGCGAGGTAGACGGCCACCGATTTCGGTTGGTGCGATCGAAAACAAAACGATTGCACTAATAGAGTACTCGGAAGGTCGGACGCCTTTCACACAGGCAAGTGCGCTGCTCGCACATCTGAGCAGAAATGCAGGTGAAACACCCGGGTGATAAGCGTGGATGCGATGGCAATCGAATATTCAAGAGCGAGAGTCGCAGACCGGCTGGGTTGCATTGAGGCCTCTAAACATCATGAGGTTGTCGTATACGAAGACAGGGGAGAAAATCTGAGCTTCCTCAGAGCCCCTTCGCACGACCAAACAAATGCAACTGACAGCTGGGGACATCCTGTTTCTAGTTCGACCATCCAAACCGGCTCCGAAAGAGTACAGCAGAGGGCAGCCGCGGAAAAAGCCTCAGCCAATCTAACTAGCAGCCGAGGCACCAACACGGGGTTCGTGACTGCTTTCAACGCAGCAGCAAGAAGCGTACCCGAATCACATCCCATTCATCGCCCCTCGACGTCAAAGACCCCAAAGCAGCTTCACAGCAACAACCAGCCCGAACGAGAGCCGACATGGGACAGGTTGAACCGCCCGCTATGTCACGGCTTCGGAGCCGCGGAGCCATGCACGCAACGCCTTCATCGAATTCATAGCCACACTGAGCGCGACACGACAAGTCAACCTCAAGACCTGCGAAAACATCATGCAGTCCTATAGGCTAGGAAGTGAAAGCCTTTTAAAGGCGAAACTCGAGGAGGCCGAAGCAGCCATTTACAATAATGTCACTTCCGGGTCATCAAGGGAACCATGACAGGACAGTATATGGCAGCTTACAGTGCAGAAAATGGCTTCGTGACACTGAACGAGAGAGAGACAGAGCGCGCGGAGTGCCTGTTTATGCGACACCACCAAATGACCCAATTGTAGTTACTGCCCGATGCACCAAGATTATGCTGGACGATAAGATCCTAGAGATGGCCAAGACCATCGAAGGAACGGAAACGTCAAAGCAGATTGGGAAAATTGGGAGGTACCGAGAATACAGTGGGTCAACGGAGTTCCAGGATGTGGAAAAACAACATGGGTGATTAGACACTTCGACGTGGACAAGGACGCCATCATCACTACAACAACTGAGGCAGCAAAAGATCTAAGAGAAAAGCTATCGCACCGAATCGGAAACCTGGTCAAAACCAGAGTGCGAACCATGGCTTCTGCTCTGGTAAATGGTTTCGGTAGAGAAAGTTTCAGTCGCCTCATGGTGGACGAAGCTCTCATGAACCATTTTGGAGAATTTACGATTAGTGAGTATGACTGGCCTAGTAGCTTAGTTGGCAGTAGCTCTGCCTGCGAAGCTGAGGGGGGTCGTGGGTTTGATCCCCACCCAGTGCAAATATTTGTGTGATGAATTCAAATGTTTGCACTGTGTCTGGGTGTTTCTACGTATCATCATCATCATCATCATCAGCCCGTGTTCGTCCACTGCTGGACATAGGCCTCTCCTATAACACGCCACTCAGCCCGATCCTCGGTCTTACGCTTCCAACCGCCACCAGCTGTCTTTCGTATATCGTCACTCCATCTAGTCTCAGGGCGTCCTACACTACGTTTACCGATTCGCGGTCTCCACTCCAGAACCCGCTTACCCCAACGGTTATCGAGTCTGCGACAGATGTGACCGGCCAATTGCCACTTCCGCCTGCTAATACGCTGAGCTATGTCGGTGACTTTAGTTCTCTGACGAATTACTTCATTGCGGATGCAATCCCTCAGAGAAACTCTCAAAGCTACATCTACCTAGTGCGAGCGTCTGCCCTAGGTAAACGTATCTCTGAACAATTTCGAGAGTGGTTCCATTTACGGCAATCAGCCCCGGAGCAACGAACTCGTTGCACATGACTTTGGTTTTGTCCAAATTCATCCGGAGGCCGATGCGTTGAGAAGCGTTAGCCAGGCTGTCCAGCATCCACTGCATATCCTACAGCGACTCTGCCATAATGACAATGTTGTCGGCAAATCGCAGTTTCTACGTATAATAAGTATGTATTTAAAACTATATAAGTATTATATCAGCTATCTGGCTGCCATCACACAAGCTTTGCTTAGTTTGGGGTCAGATGGTGTTGTATGTGAATTGTCCACCAATATTTATTTATTTATTTATGATTAATGTATTTATATTTTACTAGCGGACCGCCACAGCTTCGCCCGTGGTACATATAACACTCGGGATAACATACATATGAAATATAAAGAATTAATAAGGTTATAAGGTAGGTAATAAGGTTTTGAAATCGGTCCAATAGTTCCAGAGATTAGTGACGCAAACAAACAACTTTTTCAGCTTTATAATATTAGTATAGGGTCTATAGAATATAGATAGTATAGTGACGAGAGGCAATATGCCTGCCCATAACAGCACAGTGACACGCAGCTATTGGAACATGAAGAGTCCAAATCATTACCTAGCGCTCACCAGCCTAGTCACCCAGAGATAAACGATGTTTTATCTCTATGACCTGTAATTTAATTGACACATTGCCCTTCAAACCGGAACACAGAAATGCTTGACGGTAGAATAAATGGCAAATGTGTGGTACTTTCCCAGGTGGGCACTACAAAGACTCCTAGCACTACAGATTCGATGTACAACATTATCGTAGCGATATTATTCGCGCGATTGGGAAGTGATGTTTCTTACTTTAGCCAAGACCCTTTCGTTGGTGTTCTTAAAGGTGAGATGGAGGAACACGGCGGCGGGAAAGACGAGGCAGACGAGAACTCCGATAGTGGCGCCCAGTAGCCCCAGCACGAGTTCGATGGAGGGTAGTAACACTGCGACCAGTAGGGCTCCGCCCACGACGCCGCAGGTAATCGCACGGAACGCGCCCTCCGGAATCGACTGATTTATGATGTGGTCATGGTGGGACGAGTGCACCTGAATGAGATAACAACTGTTGTAGTAATTTTTTTTAAGTGAATTTTTTTAGTGTTCCCTAAATAAACAGAGATTTTTCCATAGGCTGTAAGTGAGGCTTATCCGTTGCGCTGTGAGGTGAAAGGCTCGATCGGGTGAACAGAAGAAATTAATAGATTTCCTAAATTTGTTTTTGAATTGATTAGTTTTTGAAATAAAAACTTCATATGGCGCGACACAAACAGATTTTTCATGGGCTGTGAATTGAATTCTAGTGTCATGCTCGGGATGATAAGAAATCTTCGAGTAAGCTCGGGACCATGGCTATTGGCCATCTAGAAATGCGACAGCATTTCCCATTGGTTTTGTAATATATATGTTATTAATAATGTGATTAATGCGGGCAATATTAATAATGCCCCGGGGCATTCATAATACTCAGAGCTTGCTAGCTCTATTGGGCAAAGTGATTAATTACTATTTTGAACTCATTTTTTTTTTATCTGGGCAGAGCCTTTATTGACAAAACTAAAATACAATGAGAACTGCACTAATTAACACTACAATAATTTAGCTATTTCGATTTGTTGTTTAATGTATTGAATATATCATTAAGGCCGCATTACTGTTTTATATCCTATCCATGGTTGCCTGGAAGAGATCGCTCTAAGCGATAAGGCCGCCAATTAAAATGTCTAGCATAAGTTATTCTTAAGCTTCTTTTGTGATTTTGTTTTATTTTTGTATTTATGTGGCTTTTAATAAAGAGTTTTATTATCTTATCTTACACTACACTACAAACCTACCTAACTAACTACTTACACTAAGCACACCTGAATTATCCATAGACCACTGTAGGTCTACAGATAATAAAGATGTTCTTAAAAACTCTATTATTTATCATATTACCCGGTCATAATGAATAATGCGAGATTTTTCACTTGATCCATAACACATAAATGATTTATTCAGAATTGAGTATATTTTACCTTTCGGTACAGGAAGGAGTAGAGGCTCGCTCGACACGGGAATATGATGAGCGGGAAACTGAACGCCAGTGACATCACGAAACCCAGCTTGATGACGTCACTCGCCAGCGTCGGAGACAAACTCATCAGGATGTTACCTAAAATAAATACAAAAATTTACTATTTATTCATTTTACGTTTTCCATTTATAATAGTATTTCCGTTTCCCATTTATGTATCTGTGAAAATGTCAACTCTCTATCACGTTTCATGAATTACAGTTTGGTGACAGACAGACGAACGGACAACTGAGTCTTAGTAAGGGTCCCGATTCAGCTTTTGGGTACGGAACCCTAACAACACAATGTCTGTGCTAAGACCGCACGGCAGGAGTAATTCTATTAATTATAACAAAAAAAACATTACCAAATATATATTGTATAGTAAATACATGACACAACAGTGACAGATGTGGCTGAAGGAATAGTATCCATGGCCAAGAATATAAAAAAAAACCAGGGACAACGACAACAGACAGTACTGTCTGTCTTATATATATCTTTCTCGCTCTGACACACTGGACGGTCCCGATTTCACCCGAACATTTCTTTCATTTCCGAGCGTGACGTTGAGTTATATTCATGGCCCGCGAAAAATCCGTGTGTGGTTTGCCAAAAGAAGTTTTGACTTCAATAAAAACACATGACGTGGTCGTACCGGATATGTGTTGGTCGGAGAAGGCGATGTACCCGAACACGCCGAGCGTGAAATACACGCCTGTGCAGATATTGATGGCGTTCTTCGTCACCAGGTTCATCTTCTCCAGGGTCAGAGAGGGCAGCGACTCGAAGATCTCGAACAACTGGCTAAAGTGGGCAATAAATACAGTTTTATTCACTCTCGAAAAAGCAACATCGTTTCATGGTTCACGTTCCAAAGACTCGAACGAAGGGGTTTTATTCTAATTTTGTGATAAGACTATCGAGGCTATGGAATGCGTTGCCCGAGTGGGGTTTTCCGGATGGTTATAATCTCCTGTTCAAATCGAGAGTGAATCGGTGTCTTTTAGGTAAGCAGTAAAGGTGCAAGTTTGCGCTGAGACCACGATACGAGACCGCGACAGGCACTTGACATTATAAAATTGTATGGGCGCCAGTTCGCGCCGAGACCGCGACAGAAGACCGAGACACGCACGTGTCATGGCCCCGGCGCGAACTGGCGCTCATACAATTCCGTACTGTCAAGTACCTGTCGCGGTTTCCGGTCGCGGTCTCAGCGCGAACTTGTACCTTAAGCTCGCTCTATCGTAGACCGGATCGTCGCTCCAGGCGAGATGGCGGTCAAGTGAAAACCTATGAATACACTTAAACAAAATGCAGTATTTGACCTCGACTTTATGTTTTACGAACTTCGATCTTTTATCGCAAGAAAATAACGAGAACGAGGGAATGAAGCTGGTAAAACCGCGGAACGATGCTAGTAGAAATGTAAAGATTAGTTGTTCATCTTGAAAGAAGTCGAGAGCGTAGTAGTAGTTACCGCCAAGCAGTAATGGGCAAACATTACTGTGTTCCGGTTTGAAGAGCAATGTTTCCAGAGAAATTACAGGGCTTAGACATCTTAGATATCTGGGTGAAGAGCGCAGTGCAGTGTTAGGTAATGATTTGGACTCTTCATGTTACAATATCTGCGCGCCACTGTGCTGATATGTGGCAAGCATGTTGATTACCATCAGGCACATGTCATGTCAGTCTTTATTTAGAATAAAAAAAGTTCATCTTGAAAGAAGTCGAGAGGGCCGCTAGTTTGTTATAGGACAAATATTTTAATTGTTTCTCGATACTCTTCTGTGATAAAGGTGTCTTGTGTATTATTCCCTTACTATAAAATCTAAGCACCCACGTCGAGCGATGACCACGATCCTCAGTCTTGAGTGAGCGATCACAGAGAGAGGTTAGAATCTCATTGTGTTCTATATTTTAGCACGATCCGTTCATACGTTGCGACGTCATTGAGCAAACAAACATTCAACCATTGACATTTATAATATACTAGCAGCGCCCGCAGTTTTACTAACGTTATTCCCATTCCGTTATATTTCGGGATAAAAACTAGTGTGTTCTTCCAGGCTAATCTAACCGTGTCACGAATTTCAGCCCAATCAGGACGTCGATTCGTTCGTTCGTTGATTCGACTCCGTTTCGTCCGATCGAAGATTGTTTGACATTTGCTCTCGTCTAATTAGAATAGGCTTTGAACATTTAAACGGACGAAACGACAGATCGAAGTAGAACCGGAGTAGGTCGCGAGTTTATCTCGAAATTAATTTTTTCGTAGAGAGTAGACGTTCCTGTTTATACGCTACGACGCAATTGAGCAACAAAGATCCAAACATTGACATTTATCAGAAAACAACATTAAATCATACTGACGTCTGACAGAAGAGCGCCATGGAGAATATGGGCACGCATTGCAACAGCCCCTGCGGCCTCCACAACTCCACGCGTTCCTGCCACGCTCCCGACGGCAACTGAGTCGCCGCCTCGGCTATCACCTGGAAAACAAACAGTATCGATATGGAAATAAATAGATATTGGTGAACATTTCACACACAACAACATCTAGCCCCATCTAATCACGCCATGTACCCTGTGATACCCCACCCCACCCTTCTGACTGCGCCTGGGCACAGTGCAATTTGTTTTCATATTTCAATGTCTCAATAGGATGATTTGGGGTGATAACTGGGTGAAAAATAAATATATATATAATAATAAACAAATATTTTTCTTTTTTTTGAATATTTGATGCTATGGTAAATGTTATTTGTTTTATGTAAAGTCATAATGCCAAGAAAATACACCACATCTCTTTTAGCATAAGGTTATCTGTGCCGTACATGCACTATATATCTTCTACATTTGTTTTCAAATTCTGTATCAATAGATAAAATAAAGTCACTGTTGACACAGCTGCATTATGATTCACACTTTATGTAAATTCATTAGTGAATATCTATTCACTAATCAGTCTATCACATGGATCAACATACGTTGTAAATGATAACTGATAGATTACTTTATAAAGAAATTTTCACTACTAATACTATCAAGCTGAAGAAGTTATTTGTTTGAATACACTAATTTCAGGAGCTACAGGACCGATTTAAATAATTCTTTCACCATCGGATATGTTCATGATCCCAGAGTGCTATTATAGGCTATATATTATAATGTACAATGGCCACAGCTGAGGCGAACCACAGTATTATATTCTGATGGTGAGGTGACAACAGCAACTCTTGCTAAGTACAGTAGATATAATATCATACAAACATGATCCTTTCTTTGCAAGTCAGTCAGTCCATGAGGCACTAGGTTACCTTTGGTAGGTAATAAAAAACACCTTTGAATTTTTAACCCATCATTATATGCAAATGTTAAGACAAATTCTGTTCATTTATTTAACTAGTTTATAGGTTTGCAGTTAATTTTTTTTATTTACTTATGATTTGTGTTGTCAAAACTAATCTCAAAATTTTTGAGGATAGGTAGATAAAAAAAAATTGTAATTTTTTCACTTGATGAGTCATCGAACCCATATGGGTTCCGCGCCGCTTGACGGGTAACAAAGGTAAATCTACCCAGATTGCACCATTACCTATGAGTTTATGTTTGTGACATAAATCTTTAAAAACGTTTATCCAACATGCTCATATCATAAAGTTTTTTTTTCTTTTACAATACACAGTGAAAGGGCAAGCAAGCCATCCTGATGCTATACAATAGCATCCCCAGTTATGTGAAAAAGAACAGTTCAAATCTCCCAAAGATTTAAAATTATTTATCTTCTTGCCCTGTAATTTACTCACACATACTGATACCACTCACTCATAAGTACTAATCACTCTCTACAATTACTCACAAGATTAGGGTGTAACTTAGAGTAACACCCTAATCTTGTATTAAAATTGTTCTTGCTTAAATTTTTTTATCCAATTGGAAGCATACCTTAATAACGAGACAGAAGTAGAAGCAAATGGTAGCTGCGCTCACATTGCTCAGGCTGTCTACATTTCTCAACAATCCCAGTGGTAGAACACACACAACCGAAACTATAACCATTATAGATGTCCTGAAATAAAAATTGAGTATGTATTATTTTCATCTTTTATTTACTTACCTGTATAATATCTGTTCATTGAATTTTTAACTCTTGTTGGTATGTAATCATTTAAATATAGAAAGTCCTGTGAAAACAAATGAATATGGTTCTATATTAGCAATAATAATTTAAACATAACTAGTAACATCCCACGGTTTTACCCGCATATTTCCCAATCTCATTACTTTCCTTGGATAAAAGATAGCCTATGTTTTACTCTGAACTTGTCTACATTTATTTAGGAAAATGTATTAAAAACAAGCATGGGTCGGGTCTTGAATCGAGCCGCCTGAATTTGAGGATTCTGCTACTGTAGAATGGTTAAAGGGATTTGTCTTGACCCTCCCAATTTGATTTTAGCTGCCGGAGTTACGCGAAAATATTTTAAATTAATATTTAAAGTTTCTGTAAATTCGCACGAAAAACATGCAAATGCGTGAAATGGAACGCAATATCAGGAAATATTACATAAGTTTGAACGTCTCCGATGTCTATCTTCGTGAAACGAAACGTTCTCATGATGTTATATTGGTGGAGGCGATGTGTTTAAGCCAAATAAAGATCTTTTTTTAGAAATGATTAATACGATAAATTATGTCTATGAATTATATAAATAATTTTGTGAACGAAATATGTAATCACATCATTTTCCTGCCTTCAATACTTAATAAATTACCCATACCCAGAGACCAACTCAGACCGGTTAGGTCGAAATTGGTCACAAAACCGACACAGAGCACCCCGATTCCACCTAGTCTTGTGGCCCCTACCCCTAGAGTGTTTATAAATAATGCGGGAGCCAGAAGCTCAAGGGAGGTCCTGAACGTTGCTTTGCCGCATGAAGCCAAGTTGAGCGAAGGGGGGAGGTGGCGAGCGAAGCGAGCTGGCGACTTCCGTAGCGAAACGAAGGCTGAGTGTGGCGGAGCAAAGTTCAGGGGCGACCGCTAGAGCTTCTGGCGTGAGCCCACCCGGAGTCCAACTCAGACCGGTGAAGTCGAAATTAGTGACAGATACAACTAGCCCCAATCCCTACCCCCTCCACCCCTCCATAAATTTAGGTATAAAAGTGATTTAGTAGAGTAGCAAAAATGATCTTTGATATTTAATTTAAAAAAAAAATTGCGGTTCCGGCAGGAAAAAATGGTAGGGGGAGTTCCCCTCACCCTTCCCTCCCCCCTCCACCCACTCCCCCCTCTAAATTCAGGCGGCTCGATTCAAGACCTTACCCACAAGCATCCCTCCATAACACAAATGATTAATTTTATACATAAGATTATTTACTAACCTTAATATGCTGCTCTGATTGATATTGAACATTTTAGAGATGATCTGTGGTCCGAGGTCACCCACAACCACAAAATATGCTATACATGTGCCCATGAGGAATCCTATTATACCTACTTCTACTGCCATCTTACCAGCCGGGCCAAACACGTGAAATGCTGAAAAATATAATATACTAATTAAAGGACTCCTCACTTTTGTAAAAAGAACATTAGTGGACAATTCACATACAAAATGTGGAATGCATTGTCTGAAAGATATGCTTTGAATGAATCAGTTTATTCTAGGTAACTATGCTACATTGAATATTGCAATTTCACTTGCAAAACCAAACAACATGGAGATCAAGCATATTTGTTATTGGTAAAAAAATAAGCAAAGTAAAACCATTCACAGCTGGTAAATACTGCTCACCTAAAAATTCGAAATTTCTTCTCCTTGCTAAGACTGCCGATTTGAGTAGGAAGTAGCAACATAATCGTGAAACTAAACCCATGAATAGAAGGATTAATGTAGCTAATAACACTCCACACTGAAAAAAATGAACATTCTAAATCAAATCGGCAAAAATAGAATATTCCTGAGGCAATAGAGGCTGTTTGAGAACCAATGATACAGGTTCCTTTGTAAAAAAAAAAACAAAATACTATTTACACTTTCAATAGTACGCTTTATTTATGACTTCAATAGGTACCTAATAAAAAAAATTTTGCTTTGCATTGCTGTGGAGAGGTAGAGCTGCAAACCACTTGGATATGTACAAGTCTTCTCAGATGAATTTAACTTTATTTTGATGAACCTTTCATAAGTTGTATTTGTGATAGATGAACATAATATATGGTGTGGCTGTGACACTGTCCCGCAAACGAGATAACATTATTATTTTAATTGCGTGTAGGTATTCATTGTATTATTATTAATAGCTGTACTCTGCCACGCTTTGCTGTGGCACATTGTGCTGTAAATATTAGATAAAAACAATCCTTGATGCGGATTATATATCATTCTAAATTTTCAGCTCTATCGGTGCAGAACTTTTTGAGTTTTTGAAGCGTACATAAACCAACGTAACATTTTTATATATAGAGATTAGTTTGAGGCATAAAACAAAATTACTTACTTGTTGAAAACAAAAGGGCATAGCCAGAATTCCGACGCCTATAATACTATTTGCTAAGGTAATAGATTGACCTGTAGTCCCCATAGTTTTAGATTTTCTTAGGAATAGTTTCAGCCCATAACAACCCACAAAGCGCCAAAATAAGTGTTTACGCTTTTTACACGGACTTGATTTTCAGTAATTATCTTCTGATGTGGTTTTTTACTATTGGTTATATTAGAACGGTATACATATCATGACCACTTATTGCAGTATAGCTATGACAATAATATTTTAACTGTTATTCTAATAAGAAGAAACACCAGGAAACTTGAATTGAAAATATTTGTTTTAATATTAGTTTTACGTTGGACGTGGGTTTGTTTGTGTTGTCATTTTGCAATCTTTGACAGTTTGACTTGGCATCTTGGCGTAGACAGAGAAGTTTCTCTGTCTACGCATCTTGGCAAGTTGGCTTGACATTGATTGATTCGAGCAGACCAGCAGACACTTTTTTCTAATTTCGGATGTTTTTAGCTAACCTTGGAACCTCAGCTCTTTCAGCCGCATTATCGAAAATCTTAAACTTATGAGCATGGACGTATGAAAAACTTGTTTTATAGGTACGTCCATGCTTATGAGCAAGTCATTTAAAATCAACTACGGCTGTACTATTTTACATTATCTTTGTACGGCTTAGAAAATAAAGTAAACAAATTTAACTAACCATGTTACCTGTAAAATCATAAACTTAGCTGTGAAAGTGATATTTTTACACAGGAGTTAGTGATTAGGGATTTTGGTTCAAACAATGGATTGAATCACCTTTTTGGGACTGGCAAACGCAAAACATCATCAGCATTTCTGTTGTTGCAGGGATGTTTCTAAGGTACGGCTAGGGCTACCGCTTATCATACCATTGTAGTGTCCGAAATCTTTGGACTAAGTTATATCAATAGAGCTGATTGAGAAATATTTTGGAAAAAAATCTGTGTATTTTGTCGTAGCCGGTAATGTTTTAGATTTTCCATATATTTTTATCCATCATCATTCTACATAATTGAACACGCCAATGTTTTAAAACAATACAGTGCTACAAGGATCCAATGGCACGTGGATGCCATTGTCAGGAGTCAGGAGGACGTGGGTGAGCAACGAGTGTTACCCGACAACAAAATCTCCTTAGTTTTGGGGGAGTAATAATAAGTCTTCATTCACCTTGAGAATTATCATCATCGCTGCTGTCTTCGCTCTCGGAGCATTATTGTTACCTATATAAAAATATTAGTAATAATTGTATGTCTATTAAGAATGGATTGATGATATTTTACTACATGATACTCAAGCCAATTTTGCTTCATTTCCAATTCTTGCTACAGTACGTAAATGAAATGAAATAGTTTTATTTCCAGATTTACATCCATTAATCAAAATTAGCATAAATAAATAAATTAGCAATTCAATATTAATAATAGAATAAACATAAATAAATTAGCAATGCAATAATAATAATAGAATAAAGATGAATAATATAGAGATGAATAATAATATAGATGAATAATAGAGTAAAGATTTACATCAGCAATCAGGGGTGTATTGACGGCGGCGTTAGTTCCCATTTTGGAAACGTGCCATTAGATCCTTGTAGCACTGTGTGTTCATGTTAAAAGCGTCAGATACGTACCATATACGCTCACCTGACGCTGGCGTCTCATTTCGTTAATTATAGCCACATTACAGCGTTTACTAAACCCTGGTCATCAAAACATTATGAAAAAAAGGTGGTCGAATTGAAAACCGCCTCCTTTTTCGGAAGTCGCTTAACATTATAGACACTACCCATTGACTCTGCGTATTCCTTTTGAAATCATGGACACTACCATTTATTATGTTTGATGAGTATGCCTGTAATACATATTCTATTGTTTATTTAAATTATGGTCGAATTTCGGCCACAGGGCTGTCACTAGTTTTAATATAGTTGAGCAGGGTAACTAGTCTGTGGTGTAAGCTAATGTGAAGAAAATACGATTCCATTTCTTATAAAATATGTTGGCTTTAGTATTATACATTCATGAATTGCATATTATCATAATTTGCGTACCTACTTCGATGGTTGTTTGTTATTCTATAAACTTTCAGTGCAATCAACCAATATTTTCGATAAAGGAAATTTCTAGCAACCACTTTACTAACGGAGGAGACTAAACAAAAAGTCGTTAAAATTTATAATATTTATTTCACATAAGTAGGTCTGTGTTTTATGCCTAATGTTCTTTGGTACTTTTGCTCAGTATTCGAAATCGTATTTAGCAATAATATAATAATTAGATAGCAAATGGAATAAACATCGAATACTGACCATCAGCTTACAGTATCAGCAACTTACTAGGTATAGAGCTATAGAGGTGACTGAGGACGTCATCGTCCCATTTTCCAAAATAAAACTTAGCATCCGAGGTAAACCTAGTTACTCTTGGATACCTACTCGTAAGTAATTTGGTCACACTGTTCATGATTTACAAAATAATCAACTAATAAAAGGCGGGCTTAGAGCATTCTTTGGCTACCCTTAAACATTTGTTTAATATTTTTGAATTTGGTATGTAGCATGTTATACTAAAATAATAAATTAGTAAAGTTGGAAACATGCGTGCTGCCACAAAATTAATAAATAAATAAAAAAGCTTTTAAAATTAATATAAAATAAACATTTCAAGCACCTACAAATAATATATAGTTAACCAAAATTAACATGTCTTCCTTCATGTCTTTTGCCCCAAATTTTCTGTTTGACCATAAAACGGCATGATTTTAATTTATTATATAAATAAAAGTAATTAATATTTTTACGGTTAATATATAAATAAATTAGTTATTCATGGCACTGGTTCTAAAATGGCGCAGTAAACAATATTTATTCAATTAAGTATTTATGAATTAGTAAAAACAGCCAAAACATTAAGAGCTTGGCAAAAAAGAGCACTTTATGATAATATCGCACTAGTATGTATATTTTTCTTTTCAATTCATTTTTTTTTGAAGTCTCAGTTTAAAAAAATAATGTAATATTAATAACAATTTAAAATTCAACCTGACTTTAAATAAGTTAAATGCGTTTATAGTGACGCTTTATCACAAATTTGTTGTGTAAAGCTTCAGGTAAATTTAAATCAAACTTTCTAGTTTTACGGCAACCAACGTCCAATACCACCTCTGCTCCAATGTAAATGCAAGTTTGACATGTTAAACTTAGAGCAAATCTCGATTCACTCGATTTAAAGTGATTACAGGTTGAAAAATCATAGCTAATTAGATGATTTGCTGCAATACATACATATTTATATAAGATTGTGCAATACATACATATTTATATAAGATTGCTTTATTTCGTAATTTTAATTCAAAGAAATCTAATATACTGCAAGTGTGTATGCTATTTAGATATCAACAAAACTATGAATTGTTTACTAAAAATATCGTTTTTAATTGAAGATCCATTTTAATAAATAATATACTTCGGTAGTCACTTTTTTGCCAAACTATAAACTTCTAATTTTACATTATATACTTATAAGTAGGTACTAGTTCTTCGGTTAACACAAAGGTACAATAACATAAACTTTATACAATAAAGAAGCGACTAATTTAAAATATCTTAGGTAAAAAGTAAAGTGATTAACTCATATAAAATAATTGTTTATAATAATAACAATTTACAATTAAATCCACACAAAATAATTACAGTAACTGAATAAACATAACCAACATCCAACAAAGCATGGCACAATCATCCTACAAGGAATGCTATCATAAATAACACATTTATAATTAACTAAAATAAATAATGACAATAAAAACAATTATCATTGACCATAAATAATGAACAAAATGCACTATAATTATAATTTATTTTATCTTTGGGCTGATCACTTTGTTTTAATGGCAAGCATAATTATTAAGCTGAAATCACACAAGGGCATTTTCGCAAGGCTGAGACGTACTTCGACTAGTTCTTGGGTTACATAATTTGTTACACGCGATTGACTATTGTAATACACGACGGTATTATTATACGTAGATCAGATGATTTTATTTATGCATTAAGCTATTTATTACCCCGAATACTACCACTATTCAGAAAAGAGAAAACACATAATTATTATGATTGTATTTATAGATATTATGCCACAAGAAGACGCTAAAATATGACTCTATATAATACATATTTAAATGAATCTGAATTCACAAATAAACATCAAGTTTTACGGGTTTCATCCGTCAGAGCTTCCTCGCATTTGTACTAGTTTAGTGGGGCGTCTGTCGAGCGTATTCCGGGTGCACTGTGCCAACACGCCGCGATCAACCGACGAACCAACTCACTAAATTCTTATTAAAACTATGATTAAAGATGACTAAATCAAATTTAATTTTATGACTGTATTTAAACATCAAATCCGGGGTTTTCACGCGCCTTGTCCTGGTTCCTAAACTTTAGAGATTTAGATAGAGAGACAACCCAAGCATTTGCAATCATTGTCCCGAATATTATCTATAGTTAAGGATTGAAAGCAGCTTTACTGCACTATCGAATTAGTTTTATTATAGATTTCTAAAAAAGACAAAATTGAGATACGATTTTACTTGCTATATTTTCAAGCGAGGCAATAATAGATAGTTATGAGTACCTTGACAAAGACGAAATTTTAATTACTTATAATAAGCTAATTATACGTTTATGGATAAGGAGTCTTTTGTGTTTAGCCAATGTTAGTTGGCCCTAGTGTAATTTTAGCTTTAAGATTTTTTTTGTTTAACGAATTCACATCGCATACTCCATTTTTATGGTGCGTTATCAACAAAAGTCAAAATAACTCACATTTAGACATGAAATTGTGAACCTAGTCTAAAGAATGTCAATGTTTATCTGATTATATATAATATAAAGGGTACTTAAAGTTATTACTCTATTTATCAAATGATATGATAAGGGTTTCAAGATCTATTTCGATTTAAAATTGATATTTCTATGTTACATTAAAAACACGCACACGTTAAATTAAATACCTACTTATTTACATAAACTATTTGACATTGAAATTAGTGAGATGTTTATTTTTGCTTTTAACAAGATTACAGTAGAATTGAAAACTGTTTCAAAATACTGTTGTGTGGCGATTGTGGAGGGGAACTTGCTAATTCCCCGAGATAACACTTCCTCGAGGAGGTCGTCTCTTGTCACGACTTATTTTGGACAAAGTACTAATCCTATACACATTTACTCACAACAAATCAATCTAATTTAGTTTAAAAACTGCAAACAAGAATGTTGTGAACAAACGCTTTCCTGAGGGTCTACCGCCTGACTAAAACTGTCTTAGCTTTGATATTTCTCTCTCTTTTTTTTCGCTTGAAATGATAGAGAGAGAGCAAAGCCATAGCCGATGTAGTTGAGACGGTAGAGGGGCTGGGTAATTGCTAAGGAGCATGTGGTTGTATGGTGGCGTTCCAAACATCATAACATCACACAATTTCCTTGTCTTTTTACAACTACCACACTTTTTGTGAGTAAATAAATCCTTGACAGATTACGGAAAAAAATTGAACATTTTCATAATTTTTGATTACACAAATAATCCTATAGAACAGAACTATTAAGCAAAGTTTGTTCAATGAACTGAAACTAGTCTGTCGTGTGTCTCTCACAGCACATGTCAAGATGTATTTTGAGTGGACTGAGTGTATGTATATGTATGTTTATTGCGTTTACACATTTACTACGTGTGAAACGTGTCACATTCGTGCATGTATAATGTATGTATGTTCATGTATCGCATATGTCATCGTAACGTCGATTATAACGTACCTAGGTACCTATCGTGGGATTAAAACGCGTTTTATCATAAACTGACTGTACTTCCAAACTTCCAATTTTACGGTAAAATATTATATAACGATCAATAAAAAATCATATAACGTTATTTTTCATCTCTATTATGTACATATTCATTTATTTATCCTTGATACTACCTCTAGTATTGCTATTTTCTCGACCTTCACTCCTCAACAACGAAGATAACTTATTACAGATTAAACACCCACGTTAGCAGTTATGTCCATCTAACAAAATGAATCTGAAATCTTAATAATTATATATAAGTAAGAATCATGATACACAACACACATTACTAATTTAGCTAAAGCTATAAACATGACACGAATTTAGCTAAACCTATAAACATGACACGAATTTACTAGTCAGGTGCTTTAATGCCATGTGGGTGATTTTAGTGCATATAAGTATACGTTGCATGTGTGAAGCAGCTTACATAACTGCGTGTGCTAACTACCCACATGAGATTAGAACTGTCCTTATAAGACGCTTCAATTTGCCAGAGCATAGGCAAACAAGGATATACATATTTGGTCTAATGGATATTTATGCAACTAATTGTCAACAATTAGACCACTTCGTAATTCTCGAAGAATAATAGGATCGTTACTCAGAATTAGTTTGAGAGTAGTTAAGTAGGTTTTCACGAAGCTGAAATTATCTATTCAATTCTAACAAACGACTGTCTGGTTATGCCATCTTGAGGCAATTCACTTAAGACGCTCGGTGAAGCCGTAGTGGCTTAGTGGCGAACGTCCGTTTTTGCAATCCTGAAGTCTAAGGTTCAAAATCCCGTCTGTATCTGTGACTAATTTTCCAATAGAAAATATAAAAGTTTGTGATAAGATGGCGAATCAAGATCTTGAATTATGTTTTCACTATCTTTTTGCAAGAGAAGGTCCCGAGTCCCAAGAGTGAGACGAAGTGGGCTGCACATGAGCCAACTCGTTCGCTTGTCAGAATCGAATGATGTTTGATGTATAACGTCTAGATTTCAATTAAATCGCATCTTGTTCATATCAGATATGATAAATTAAGAATTTATTTAGCTTAGTTTAAGAACATCTAGAAGCTGGACACAATAAATATTTTGCTTAAAGTTAAAAGTTACCCATTCACTCTTTCTTCTTCTTTTCATCAGCCAGGAGCTCCAAGATATTTTCTGTCGTTTTGTTTTCTTTGCGGAACTTGTCCATTTGATCTTTGGGAACGGTTTCATTTAATAACAGTTGAATATTTGTTTTCAGGCGGTTGAAAGGAGTCAAGGTTACATCCCGACACGGCGCCTGCCCCATCGCTTCCAGACATTCCATTAAAAGGTCATCCACTAGCCGTTTGTTGAACCCTGTCATAGAAGGCATATATTAAAGCTCTATTGGAAGAGAACCTTTGAACTCTACTTTTTTGTAATTTAAGAAGCTTCGGTCAAACCAATGAGATCTACGAAGCGAAACGTCTACATAGTGAATTGCAAATTTAGTTCTTTGATAATTCTAATTTTGACGTACGTGTAGGTACGTTTCATTACAAGAAACAAATACCTACTATTATCGCGGAGGCTATGTAATGAAGTGCAAACGCTAGCAAATGTTTGGAAAATTAGAAAGCCGTTGAAAAAATCCGTATTTCCCATACATATTCTAGCGTTTAATAGGGCATAATACTCTCTATATAATATGGTTTTAACCGCCAACAACGATAAGAGTATAATCGAACTTCGTAAACTATATTTAATTTCAATACAAAACCAATCAAAGTGAAGACGTATTGATATGCCGTATCATTTAACACAACCAACTAGACAACAAGAAACTCTTTTGTTGTCGAAGTAGACAATTTCTCTCTTAGTATAAATAAGTTCTGAGAGAATCTGTATAAATAAGCAAAAATTCTAGTTTACGCTCCCGCAACGGTGACGCATTGATCGCACCAGTTTGACTAAAGTTAAAAGCTTATTATGTACAGGGCAAAGCATACCAAAATAAGATCATTTATCATTCCACCACCGACGTTACTATGCAAAATAGAAAATCTATAACCTTCGACACTAGCCGCCTTACAACAAGAACGATAATACCCTACCCTACCCTTAAAGATCCGTACCGTCACCTCCCGACACCGAAATTATCAACACAATGAGAAATGAACTCACTCAAAACACCCAAGTAACGCCGACTCGCCGCTTACAATGAAAAGTATGTTCGCTAAAATAAAAACCAAAATGAGTAGCTACGCAATGGAAGTGCTAACATATACTGTAGCTGTCGTCACAAAAGCACACACAACACACAATTCACAACTCAGTGTAAATTAAAGTTGTAATAATTATCAATTACGTAAGCTGACAGTGTCTAATCGTGTTATCTCGCTCGAACGCTTGAATGAATACATTGACGAAAATAGGATGACATGAATAAGATTGACAGTTTAATGTAATAAGACTAATGTTGTCGTTGACATCGTACTTGCATCTTCAATGACACGGCGCGTTATTTGTTATTGTTCAATGTAATTAAATCGATGACCCCAGATTATGCCGTGTCGTATGCTCGTTGATGTCTATTGTATGGAACAAATGGTACCTACTTGATCGAAAATTTTCTCGGAAATGATTATGAGTAAGGTTTCAAAATGGACTCCCCGTCAGTACCGGATTTATAGCTCCGATTTTTTTACGTGTTACTTCAATCTATCCCTTGATTCGTCTATCCCCCTGAATAGCCCATTTTCCTTCAACAAAGCAAACAAAATAAAATACTGCCAAAAAGAATAAAGAAATAAATTTTCAACTTATTTAATGTTTTTTTTAACAAATTTTTTTCAGTATGTGTCATAATAGTTTTTTTAACAAAACAGTGCCATCTGAGCCAATACTGACTAATTATAAATTATAATGATTGGTCACCCATTTAAAACTCAATTTTTCCTATTAAGGTAAATCCGGCACTGATTCATTCATGACTATGACCCATGTATAGGTATCAATATGGACTCCCGTTATTGGCGCACACAAACAAAGCAGTTTTCCACACGAAAAACAGTGCTATATGAGTGTAGTGTATAATAAGGGGCATAGTTACCTAAAAACTTGAGCTTGTCTTTGTTAGCGATCATAGTGAGGAGAAGGGCGAGCAGGAACCTCATTCGAGAGAGACTCATGGCGGATACCACCTCCACTTCTTCATATTGCACAGATGCTTGGGCCTTTTCCTCAAATGTTAGCTCTTGCTCTCCGACAGTACAAGTCTGAGAATGTGCATCCACTTGAGTCCTCAATTTAAAGAACTGTTTACACATGCGTCTAGGGCATTTATAGGGATTTTCTTTCCATGTATATTGCGCATATGAGCTTTCATATGTGGAAGCTGAGAGAAAGACATGGGACACATTGCACAAGGGAATGGCTTCTCACCAGTGTGACGTCTTATATGAAGCATCAAAGCATTAGAATGTGAAAAAGGTCTGCTACAGATCCTGCACACATAAGGCCTGGCACCTGTATGTGAGCGACGATGAACAGTCAGCTGAGTTGATTGTGTAAACTTCTGGCCACAATGCTCACACTCATGTGGGCGGGCCTGCTTGTGTGTTCTCATATGCTCAGTCAAGTGCCCCTTCAACTTCTTCTTACAAATCGGACATTGAATCCTGTGTCCTCCATGACTGACCTGGACATGTCTTCTCATAGAATTAATTCTCAAAAATTCTTTGCCACAGTACTGACAGATGTGATCTTTAATTTGTAGATGGCACTTGACATGTAGAGAGAGTTGGTTACGACAGTCATAACTCATATTGCATATGGAGCATTGATAGCGCCCAGTCACTTGATGCTGCTTTTCGTGTTGCAACAATAACAAGTAGTAGGAAAATTTCTTGTTACAGTAAACACATTTGTATGAGTTTTCATTTTTCACATGACTCGCTAGATGTAGACTCAAGTTTTCTTCAAGCACAAAAGTTTTGTCACAGATATTACATAAAAATGGTTCATTTACCTCGGAGTGGAATTTATTAATATGTCTCTGCAGTACTGCCTTCGTTCGAAACTTTTTGGAGCATTTTTTACAAGCATGAGGTTTTAGATTTATGTGACGGTAGATGTGTCTACGCATTGAAGCTTTGTTGCTGAACATTTTCTTACAAATATCACATTGAAACAGTGTAAGAGTGAGCACTAAACCATTGCTCAATGTGACCTGCTTTGTTTTTGACACATTCTTATCATTCGCTTTGGATTTCTTGCTCACTGTTTTCTGTTTACTTTTTTTATTGTCAGTTTCAGGTTTATCTGAATTATTTACATTAGGTTCTGAACTATTTTTGGACTTGTTTTCAGACAGTTTTTTGCATCCACTCTTGACAGTATTTGAATTTTTAGTTGTGCCATTTTGATTGCTGATTCCAAGTTCATTGTTATTTTTTGTTTTTTTAACTGCAGAAATAATTTTGGTTCTTTCTATCATGAGTTCACTTTTAAGAATGTTATCAATCAATTTCAATTTTTGTTTACTTTTCTTTCTGATTCGCCCATTTTTTTGTCACAATTTGAGATCTTGTTGTGAGTTTGCTTTGGGTTGGTGGAGATTTCTTTGGTGAATTCTTTTGGTGTTGTCTTGGACTACGTTGGGGTGATTTAAGTTTATCTTTCACATCCACTTCTTTTTGAAATAACAACTGCACCTCTTCATTTTTAATTGGTTTTAAGTTGGGGCGTCCCATGACATTACGCTTAGCACTCGATTCGGGAACAACCTTCGCACCTGTCAAGGATTGTTTTGAATTACCACGTCCTTTTCTAGTAGCTGCACTTCTCGGTGCTTTTATTCTACTCTTTGCGTTAGCCATAACGAAGTTCTATTTACGCACTATTAGTAAGCTGCATGAAGACCACTGTTCGTTGCAAGTTGGGAATATAACAAGCGATAGAGACCCGCCACCAGTAAAGTTAGTAAGTCGCTGCGCTGAGAAAGGAAACTTTCAATACGTTGATGTACTTACATGCAATGTGTAAACATCGTTAGCATTGCCATAATCACCTCTAAATGTACGCAGCGTGCAGATAACAGGCTTGTTTGCACAGCGATGCTCTACTAATGTGTGAAGGACGAGCCTTTTGTCTCATTATAAAAGGAACATCTTCTATTACCTTGCCGTAACATGGAGCGTTACAATAAACCTACAGATTTTAAAGCCAACACACTCAGTACCACTGAAAACATCATTTTTAACTTAAACACTTCTCCGACAATATTTACAGCTTCGTATAGATACGGAAATTATTCGTATTTATTAACTCTACAGTTTCCACAGAAATGGTTTCTTTTCACGAAATATTCTACAAGCAGTCAAGCACGTATGAAACAGAAAGAGCGAGACGGAAATATACTCGTCTGACATCTGTCAATACAAAATTACTCGCTATGGATCTGCCATCTAGTTCAATTTTCTTGCAACTGCTTTTTAAATTTATTATTTAGGGCTTATTATAGTTATTTTTTACTAAACAAACGTTATGATATAAATAATGTGATAAGTATTGGAGATCTGAAGTTCAACAGTACGCTAAATTAACGTGGTATGTGACGAACTTGTATCGCCATCTATTGGATTTAGCTAGAATTATTACGTCAACATTGTTCAACTAAACCCGTGTACATAGTTTCTTTGTGAACTTACCTAAAGCCGTGGGCTCAATATAGCACAAGCATTATCCTAGTAATTTTACAGGGCGGGCGGGCGAAACAAAGCCAAAGCAGAATTTATACATTTCTCATCGACCAATCACGTATAGGTTTATTTATAGACTGAGTGCTATTGTGCCAAGCTGCGCAGTTGGAAGTACCTACAGTGCACGAGATGAGATGAGTCTGTTAACCTTTGCATGCTTTGTTCTAAGACAAATATAATAGGTACGAAAATTACGATTGATTTGCGATTCAGACGCTATTTTTGTTCGACCTTGCAGCTTAGCACTAGTAACGTGGCTGTAAATGCTGAAATCAATTAAATCACTTTGATTCGCATAGATCATAGGATTGCTAATCGCTTTATTTTACCTACCTACTCGTACTAAGAAATATACATTAGTTGTTTTATTATCGATAGAAGTTATTTTTTAATAAAATTATAGGGACGTAATCATTTTCAAGAAATAGGTTTGCGTTGATGTCTTTTGTGGGTGAATGAAAATGACCGTGAAAAGAATTAAACGAGAGTTAATTTTAATCAAAATACCCGTATTTTTTAGTCAACCGCAAGAGTATAGGAAAATGTATAGGTATCATCTCACATTCCGGCAATTTATACAAATCATTTTCAACATCTTTGATGGGTAGAAGTGAACGAGATGCTACTATAATATATATACCTAAATACATTTCGAGCATAATATGGCCAACATTTAGATTTTGTATAGTATGCATTACCTACAACTCGTAGACTCAAAATCAGAGACAGTGGTTTGTGTAATTTGAACCACAACTCAAATTTTCTAGTGTAGGTAAATTCAGACCTACAGGTTCATAAATAACTAATATGAGACATAACCGGTATAGGTACGTAATGCGATAGTAACTCCGCGACTCCGCGTAGAAACGAACAAAATATTGGCAAGGAAATTGTATGTACCTAGTACGTACTTATAAGTAGGAACATATAGTACCTAAGTAGGTACTCACCTATGTATCCAAATTAGATTGAAAAAAAACAAAAATCTATCAGCGTCGATATGATATTAACAAAAAAACTAAGTAGGAACAAATCTAATACTTAGGTACATCGGATGAATTCTAGTTTGGAATAAAGTTTTGTTACATAAAACTTAGGTATTGTCATAAACGTAATGACTGTTCCACGGTTAGTCGCGTTTACATACACGGATGCAGTTTTTTACGCGATTACAATGGCATGGACTTAATTCGTAGAAAATAGTAAATGTAGAGCCATAGAGTTATGATTTACTATGGTAGTAGGACTTGCAGGTTAGTTATCGAGTTGTATAAACAAGTGACTGAGTCTGAGTGGCGAGTCATGGGAGAGGCCTATGTCCAGTAGTGGTTTAAGATAGGCTGATGATGATGATGATAAACAAGTGAGTGATTCAATTATAATAGCAATACTTAATTAGCGCAAAACCAATTTCTGGCATACCTACCTATCCCAGAAGTCTTTTAGACTCCAGTTCCACTCCCGCCAGTAGCACTATCAATTGGTATGTCATATGTAGTTCTCTTATGTCTAAGCATGGATATATATGCCTGATGTTAAGCAACATGTATGCCACAGCACAGTGACACGCAGCTATTGGAACACAAAGAGTTCAAAAAATGTAAACAAATCAGCGTCATGTCGCTATTGGAACATGTAGATTCCAAATTACTACTTACTCGTTTTACTGCACTGCGCTCGTCACCCCGAGATGTATAAGATGAATTATGCCCTGGGATTTCTGTGGAAATATTGCCCTTTAAACCGGTGGCATGTCACAGTGACGTTTGCAGATTGCTGTTTGGTGGTAGAACACGTGCCAAAGATGTGGTTCATCCGCAGACGGACTCTGCATTTAATCCTACTGCTACAAGCTACAAACTACGAGTACAATATTTCTAGAATTATCCATGAGATAAATATCGAAATCAAAAAAAAAGCGCTCTTCATACGAAATCTAATCGGATTGGCAAGGGGAATTGTATTTTTTTTTACTTTTGACGTTGGCTCCTTGGCAAAGTTTTTTCTTTTTTTGTAGATATTTTTGGAAACTATAAGGTATTAACAGTGTCGCTAAAGATCTTTTAGCGATACTTTGGTACTTTAACTGGGATTTCTACTGAATTATTTGGTTAGTGTAAGTACTACTAACTACTACTGTAACTTGTTTTCCCGCTGATTGGGTGGCTCTACAACGCTGAGCCAACTGGCCGCAGCTTTCCCCATTGTTAGGCTACAATGCGCCTGGCTTGCACCATCAAGAGCCACAATAAATTGAATAAAACACACTTAAGTATACAAAACACTTAAGTATGGACAAGTGGTTAAAAAAAATGGCATGGCAAACTTATAACTCCGAACTTGATACCTTACTTTGGAACTACGAGGGAGAAACCGGAGGGCGTGGCCCTAATAGCCATCTAGAAATGTTGGTGCAATTCTAGATGACCAATGAGAAATGCTGACGCATTTCTAGATGGCCAAATGGCCATAGTCCCGAGTTTACCCGACGATTTCTTATCATATCCGAGCCGTGACGCTAGAATTCAATTCACAGCCCACAAAAATCTGTCTGTGATGCGCCAAAAGAAGTTTTCATTTCAAAAATGGTTGTTGCAAACAAGAATTTCAATTGGACTCCTTGGTCTCTTCTAGGTAAGTATGCGCAATGGGAAATGAAATAGGCGCATGCTTACCTAGAAGCTTGGAATGTTAAGCGACGATATGGCCTACCATTGTAGGCCATATCGTTATAACATTAGGCAAGATGACGGTCAAGTGCAAACCTATAATTGAAGATGCAAATGAATCATTAAAAAAAGAAACAGTATCATGTGGTGTACAAAAAATAGCAATGAAAACAGTACAAACAATAGACTGTAGACTGACTTACATCGGCCATAAATATCCTTATCGCTTGATAGGACATTGCGGCCACTGAGGCCCGCCGGAACCGCAATTGTAGAGGTGAACCTCTCGCTGGTCAAAATATTCGACAGCGAGAGACCGTGTGAGTTGGAGAAGCGAGAGGAGATGAAAGCCCTCGCTCGTCCGTGGAGGTGGAAGCGATCACGGAGACGAGCCACTCTGCTTGGCACCCCGTACCCATTTGGAGGGCCTCGGGCGTTGGACGTTTAGGGCCGCCCTATCCGTAGGTGGGCTGCCTACCTTAAGATAGGCCTTCTCCAGAAGGCGATGCGCCGTTGGCGCTGTTCCGGTGCATCACTGGTTCCAAATGGGGGATCTGCCACTCCGCGAAGCGGGCTCCTTGAAACTATTTATTTTATTTAAAAAATACAGTTGTATATACATAGATATTCTAGGGGGATTTAGGAGTATACTATAGTATGAAGAAAATGCCGCTAAAATGTATTCATCTAAATCCTACTAACATAATAAATGTTAAAGTTTGGAAGTTTGTTGCTCAATCACGTCGGAATGGATGGACAAATCGTGTTGAAATTAGAAACACAGATCGATTAACCAGTCTGGAATAGCACATAATCTACCTTTCATCGCGGGAAAATTACCAAAACGGGAACACTACGCAGGTAAAACTGCGGGGCCCTGCTAGTTAGACATTATACACATTACACAACTGTTGTTTGATCGTTCTATCTGACTCCCATAGAAGTTCATCATCTATTCTATTCACTAAGCACCTTGCACAATATTAACACAATGACATTGTTCATACTCGTATGACCCTCTCCGGTGGGATTGTTGGTCGATATAGAGCCATCGCCATCATAGTCCGGTCGAGTGTGGCGTTACAATCGCATTACTGTCTGCTACTAGATAGCTCTTGATTTTCGCCTGAAGAAGTCAGTGGTAGTTCTGTGTCTAGATAACGGCGTTCCTACGAGTAACGCGCGTAGACCTTCATTGGCCTTCCACATGCATAACAATAGGCAAATATATAGATACGTGATGTAAATTATACAATAGAAAATACACACAGGTACAAACGACTACACTATTTGACCTACTTCAATAGGATCTAGCCCCCATTACCTTTGTATGTGTCCAGTTGGAATGATCATACCTTATCCAGTTATACTCCACTAATATAAGTATTAATAGGCAAATATTACTTCATTATCGTTAGAAGGGCAATGGTTCCAAGAAAATGACAGAGGCGATGATCTTATGTTGAGGATAAACAATCTTATATCCCTGACCGCGCGTAGTGCTTGACTGCGACTTGAATACTGCCTGGCGCTGTGCCTAAGTTCATAACAGGTCAATTGAGGGTTGAGGCCAACAGCCATAAGTCCCTTGACAAAAAAAGTACTGTCCTGCTATGGAAAAGAAAATTACCATAAGCCGCTGCATTACTCTTATCTCTAAAACTTGCACAAACAGCATGTTCTACATAACTGTAAAGTTAGAAACTTTTTTTAAGTATAAGGTGATTTACAATAATGATTTTGCGAAAAAACACCGTTCCATAAAAATAGTGCAAAAGAAAGACTTTGTTTTTAATAATACAGATTGCAGACAATGGAACTATTTCTTCACTAAGTAAGATCACTAACCCCTGAAATTATAAGTTATGACACATGTACGTAGAGATGTAAAATACTTAGAAACAGGGTGCTGGAACTAAACGATGTTTTTATAATAGTTAATTCTGCATACAACTATGGGACGAGATTAGGTCGTTAACCTGGTGGCTATGCAGTGGAAACATAGACGTTATTTTATTAACCAACTTCAAAAAAAGGAGGAGATTCTAAATTCGGTTGTATATTACACATAAATAGATAAATAAAATTAAAAAAAATTGTTTGCTTGTAAAGTCGGTATACGGGCGAAAGTTTTACGTGACAACGACTTTGAGTGGTAAAATAATTTTACGGAAGGGACGCGTGCCTTTCACTTTTTATGTCTGTCTCTCTCGCTCTCGCCCGCCTAGGCTAACCATGCCCGAGTGGAAGGGACGCGTGCCTCTCACTCGCTCTCGTTGTGAGCGCATAACGTGAGCGGAGCGTAACGCAGTTTCTTGAAGTGTCACCCGGCAAACCAATTTATAAGACGTTGTCACGTCAAAATATTTATGGACAATTCACACACAACACCATCTGACCCAAAACAAAGCAATGTACCTACTATGGCGGCCAGAATGCTGATATAAAACTTATATAGTTTTAAATATATACAATTATACATAGAAACCAGATATATACCGGTGTAGCTCCGAGCTCCGTCAATTGTGAATCGACATTGATGATTTCTTTTTGTTTGGTAGATCAGAGGTCGTTTCATTTACATTTTATCGAAATCAGTATCAAAAAAATGTTTTTTTGAAAAATCTGCAGTTTTTTTCTGGTATGTTTTGTTTAATTACTCCCTAGGGACTCCTTCAGAATTATATTGTAGTGTGATAAGCTAAGTTTTGAATTGATTTACCAATCTTGCAACAATTTTGCAATTTCACGGAAATTTCTTAAGAAAAATGTAACACTATTTGTGTTACATTTTTTATATAGACAATGGGCATCAACGGCGATTACACAAAATGTCTTTTAACATAATTGGAAGTAGAACAATAGCCGAAACTAATGCTCGGCGACTGTCTGCTAACCTCAAAAGACCGTTGACACATCTAGCCCGTTTTATATCCAGTATATCTAACAAAATAAACTAGATAAGAGACTAGCTTAATCCACGCAGTTTGCGTCGACTTGTTGCTATACTATAGGTATGTAGATCTGAGCAATGTAGCTACGTAATTAGGCATATAGAGATTTACCGTCTAAAAAAAATTGGTTATTTAAGTACGTACTACGTAGGTACATAAACTCTGTAGTGGTAGGACTCTTTGCAGTCTGCCTGGGGAAGTAGGTATGGTGGTAAGTAAATGTTTGGTACATTTGCAAGTTAATTTACCGCCAAGCAGTAATATAAAAATTTCACTGTGTTGCGGTTTGAAGAGCAATGTTCCAGACTAATTACAGGGCTTAGGGATATTTCAAATCGATCAAATCATTACCTAGCACAGCACTGCTCTCATCACCCAGAGATCTAAGGTGTTATATCTCTAAGCCGTGTAATTTCTCCATTGCCCTTTAAACCGGAACACAGTAATGTTTTCACATTGCTGTTTGGCAGTAGAATAACCGGCAATGGTGTGGTATTTCCCAAGGCGGACTCTGCTAGGAGTCCTACCACTACAGAAACCTACCAATATAGTAGGGGCAACGGAAATAAAGTGGCCTACAATCATAATAAATTCAAATACAGCCCTGCTTTTGCGCACATCCCCTGACGAACTCATCCGAAAACGGCCCAACAAAAAACAAAACATACTTTCAATACTCAGATAATGCAGAAAAGCATATGTTTGTCTTCCGAATGGAATATCTTCCGGATTCCGTATCTTTGAGTACGTAGTATTTATGATATGTAAGTATACTACATCTTGTAATCCTACTCTGATGAAATCATCGTCAAGATCAATTCTAATGTTGATTACATCAGAATAGGATATTGTACCTATGAGACGAAAGTTTTAACCCGTCACACGTTCCGATAAGACAGATCTGGGTCACTCTCCAGATAAAACCAACCAAAGTAGGTATACGCCGCGGTCAGGTCATTACACTGCAAGCGACAGCAGCCTGTGTTTAAACCGTGCAACCTAATTTCTTTTCATAATTACGTCTCACTCTAGTAACGTTGTCGTAGGGGAATGTCGCATCAGATAAAACTGATAGATACCTAGTTGTACTTGGATGCTTTGGGTTTTCTCGTTGTAAGAAAAGATGTCTGTAAATTTTCTACAGGATTTTTAGCCTATCGTAAAGTTTATAGAATGTATGCCAACACCATCGACCGATAATCATAGTTAAAATAGTAGAATATTAGCGTTACACGAATCCTAGTAAATATACAAAAAAATAGATCAGGGCGGATGGGGTATGTACGTACGTACGTACGTACTGTATTTCCTATAAATTTACTAAGGTTTGCGTAGGTTCATCTATAAATAGGAAACTAAGGTTTCAAACACCTGTTTTTCGTTAAAAAATCCGTTACGTTATAGTCGTTGAAACGCTATAAAGTGTTTGGAAAACAGAACAGCGACCTAACAGACGAAACATAACCGTAGTTTATGTTGGACATAGGTACCTACTCGTACATATGCTAGCGTTGCGATTGCTAGTACCTAATTACATATTAGTAGGTACGGTAGGACGCTACGGCACAGATGAGAAAATAGGCTACGGCCCCGGCGTCTACAGGTCACAAAGAGCAGTTATCAATTAAACCCAACGTAAGTACTTTCGCTCTAATAACTTATGCCATCTACTCCTCTGGGCGGTAGGTACGTACCTAGATTCCTGTCGCGAAATCATCGTAAACTAGCACTTTAGGCAGGTACTTTTAGTCTCAAGCGGGGATTATTTTCCAAAGACTGCACTTCTTATTGTCTTACCAACTTCACTTTATTCGACGACTCGGTCTCGCCGTGAAAGGAAGCTATTTTGGATTTTTTCGCGGCATTTTGTATTTTTTTTTCCGATATAACGCGCGAAGTGTAAGGAGCTTTTAATCGAGTGTTTTTTGATGTTTAGTTGCTATCGAAATGGTGAAATTTTGGTGGATGTTTTTGCTATTCGCTAAGACGGCATCAGCTAGTGATAACGAACTTCCAAGTGATGAAGCTGAAAAAGGTGTGTTTTGTGTTTTATAGTTACTGAAAGTTTAGAAAGTCTCCAATAAAAATAATAAATACGGTAAATGGTATAATTATGAAATTGCTAACATTAAATCGTACCTACCAGATAACAAATAACACATTTACCGTGGTTAAAAACGCAGAAGCTTAGAATCCAGAAAAGAACATTGTATTAAAATATTCTTCAAGCGCATGGACGTGTAAATGTTCAAGCGTTTTTTTTTGTTAAAGAGTGCAGTGTGGAATTTTTCTTTCAGCAGAGATTTATTTTAAATACAATCGTAAAATAAACCCTATTAATTTATAATAAAAATTTTACAAACAATTATGTGAAAACATCACTGTGTTCCGGTTTGAAGGGCAATGTCTCAAGTGAAATTACAGAACATAGATAAAACATCTTTATATTATGGGCGTGACCCATACCCAGACACATCGATATAAACCAATGGATGTGCCCAGATTAACTTGAAATTGGTAATACACTGCGTCTCTATGTGTGTCGTAAATAGTTTACACATAACCAACCTACTTGACACCTAGAATCGCTAGCGGCGCGATATGCTGTGGTTCTAAGTACTTATTTTGGTTGTTGACAACGAATAGTGATAAGTAAAAACGTCCGGCGTTCACCGCTTCCTACAACCGACTGGAACGGAATGAGTGAGCTCACTCTTCCCAACAATGACATGATTCCGTGCGCCCTGAAGTTTGGGAGGGCACATCTGTGTATTGAGATCTTTGCCCAAACATGACCCAGCGTAGCGCAGTGAGTGTTCTAGGCACTGAACAGATATTATGTTCTGTGGTTCTAGGTAATTAAATAAATATTTAAAATAAAATAAATAACTAAAGGGTTACTCCCATACAATAAAAAGAGGTTTTCGCCGTTTATTTGCTAATGGTACGGAACCCTCCCTGCGCGAGTTCCACTCGCACTTGGACGGTTTTTTTATTAAAACTACTAACTTACGTTGGTGCATATTGTGCTTAAAGCTATCGTAGCCGTTTTGACAATACTTACATATTACAATGAAATCATTTATAAATGTCAATGTTTGAGTGTTTAGATATATAGGTGTTTAGAAATTTGGATGCTTGTTGCTCAATCACGTCGCAACGTCTGAACATATCTGGTTGAAATTTAGAACATAGATTATAGTCTGGAAGAACACATAATTATGCTACTTTTTATCCCGAGAAAATAACGGAAACGAGAACTACGAGGCACTGCTAGTAATAATAAAGAACACTCTTAACATTTTTCTTTAACAATTAGGTACTAACGAAAGCAAAAACGAAATACAGCCATTCCCACGCTTTCTCTCGTTTATTTTTTAATAAAAGGCATTTACCCAAAGATGATTAGTAAAGTATATCACAATACTCCAACAACAATGGATATTGTTGACACATTGTGCAGGGAGCCACAATCGTAAAGTTCTTTGAATAAAAGTGTTATATTTTGTTGTTTGATTGTACCGATTGCAATGATAAGATGGTCTTTGTGTAGAAGACGTAGGTTAACTATGATGATTTTACGGTGTCGAGCCTCGAACAATAGAAGTGAAAACGGCACGTTCTGGATAATAATTGCAAGTTAACTTTCAGTTTTATAAGTTTTTAATTGCTATGAAAAATAACGTAGTTTTGACTTATTTCAAATATACTTTAGTGTTAGAAGATTAGGGCAAGAGTGCGGGAACCTCAACGTGGTGCACCTTGGGAATCACACAAAAACTTGCCTCAGTGGCATCTTGTTGTGTGACGGCGAATCCCGGCCGCAGCTGGGAACTTCTACTGGTGCTTCTCTCCCCTTTGAGCAACACGCACTGTTGTAGAAGTTGGGGAAAGGGACTGGAAGACTTGGGAAGGTTACACGGCTGATATCCTAGTCTCCTAGGCTCCTATCGGCCTAGTAAAATTCCGAAGTATTTCAGATGAGGGTTAGGTTAGGTGATGAGGGTCCTGAGCAGTGCGTGTAGAGGTTGGGGAGACGGGCTGGAAGACTTGGGAAGGTTACTCGGCTGATAAATCGACCAAGTAAAATTTCTAAGTCTTCCAGATGAGGGTCCTCCACGAGCACTGATTAGCAGAGTGCTCAGTGGAAGGACAAGGGCCGCGACGCGGCCATAGAGGCTGAACCGCGGCTATCACCGTTAACGTACCGTACGTACGTAACCGTAACATTTTTTTCCACATATCTATGTGGAAAAAAATGTTGACATGTCCGGGCTTTAGGCTCTATTATCTGGAAAATCCGGGGTTTTCACGAATCTTGTCCTGGTTCCCAAACTTTACAGATGGCAACCCTACCTACTAGCAACCCTCGGCGGTATTGCCGACGTAGTTCAAGTTCACGTAATTTTCTCGCGATAAAAAAGGGCATTAGCTATGGCAGACTGTAATTTAATCATATTATTTATATTTAAATTTTAACTCAATCCGTTCAGTTACTTCGACGAGAATCGCGTCTATAATATTTAATCTCAATATAAATATTTATTTTATTCTATTTAATAGGTAATGTAAATGTAGCAAGTCTCTCAACTCGTGGCCTTCATGTCTGAGAGACCACCTGCCCCCACTACTTTAACTTGATGAAACTACGTAGGTACATTAGTAGTTTTATCTTAAAAAGTAATTCATAGAACCAACACAATTAACAGAAAAAAATGCTTAATTTTATTATTCACGGTAAGGTTAGCAACACTGGTCACGAACAGTTTTTACGCGTCACTTCCGTTATATATTTTTCTTACGGCTTTAGTCTTCGTTCCAATATAAGTATACTAGGTACAGGGTACCTCCAACACCACAGGCTCAACTCGAAGATATTTTTAGTTAACTATGCATCTAACCTCGTTTCAGAGTCCCGCTTTCTGCCTCTATTCGAGGTGAAGCGTTTCGACGGTAGACCAGCCCCTTTAGCCGGTGGACTACCCCCGCTCACGACGGTGCCGGTGGCAGGCGAGCGGTGCTCATCTCGACTAGAGTCCGCTTTGGATCAGCTCAAGAGAAGGAAGAGGACGCAGCCTAAAAACCTCGATACTCCACTGGTAATACCTTCAATTTGTAAAATTATTAGTGGCATTGGCAGACCATTTTTAACATAAGTTTTCATTTATTATGTAAAAAGGAAATATTGAAGGATAGGATTGAAATATTCCTTACAGAGGCCACCTGGGGAACCACCACACCTTTACCTCCTTTATGTATTTACCTCAGTTTCATTATTCCATAGCTCACACAGAATCTAAGGATAGCGCTGTTGCTAAAGAGAGACAACCAGACAATATCTTGTCCATAATAATAATCAAGAAAATGGTTTTTGTTTCAGAGCCAAAGCATAGAACTGGACGGATACAGCATGTACCAGAAATTGAGAACAGCGCCCGTAGATATGTATGTCACTCGGATGAGGGTCCGTCTTCCTCAGAATAGCAACTGGGTCAGAGTCGAAAAGTGTTATTTCGACCCTCGAAACGTCTCCTTAGACACCATGCTTCTATTTCACGACCTGACAATCAGTGGCAATGTGGACTTGTATGACGCTAATGATCTAGATAGGACTATTCCCCCGAGTCGAAGGCTTCGCAGGCATTACGCAGAAGCTCGTTCCTTCGACTCTTACTCAGATAGGTATCGAGGAAACGGATGCAACATGATTCTTCGTCTCAGAAAAGCTGGTATTGGCTTCCACACCAGACCACTGAACCAGCAGCCAGGGAAGTTCAACGTAAAAACAGATTCAGAATTTGTCGAGCCTGGTTTTATAAGCGTTTACGCTTACGGTTGCGAGAAATATATTAACAGAAAATCAAAGAAGGACCTGCCTCTTCGGAGACGACGAAGATCCGACGAGTTTTCTTTTCAGCCTGATTTGGAGAAGAGGTTTTCTGATGGTTTTAGCGGCAGATCTCTTGATGACTGGGACGTCATATACGAACCGCGTTCTAGAGTTAACTACGAAAGAAGTAAACTGTTTAGACCAGAAGATGATTTAGATGACGTGGAAAACATTTCTAGAGAGATGGAAGACATTTTTACAAAGGGGATAAGGACTCTTTTAACAACTTATATGAAGAAAGAATTGCAACCAGCTATTAAGGATACTCTGATGAGGAATATGGGCTATGTGATATCTTATGGTTAAACTAAAGCATACTAAAGCTACGTATATCTATAGATAGTGTATTGTTTCCCCATCACATAATTACTGATAATAATCATGAAGATGGTTTTGTTCAAACGAATAGGCTAAAAGTAAAGTTGAATTTTCTTCGTACAAGCATTATTATTGAGTTTCAGTGACTGACCTTTCTATGCTGGAAAATTAGTGTTATTTCTAAGTTACTTAATTTCGTTAAAAATGCTAAACATAGTAGGCATGTACTCGAATTTAGATTTAAACAATATTTTTGATTTTTATAACATACTAGATGTCCGCCCCGGCTTCGCCCGTGGTACATATTATATAGCACTCATCGGAATATTTTTCCCCCATTTTTGTTACATTCTTGATTCATGCTCCGCTTCTATTGATAGTAGCGTTATGTTCTATAGCCTTCCTCGATAAATGGACTATCCAACAGAAAAAGAATCTTTCAATTCGGACCAGTACTTCTAGTAACTGTTCAGCTTTATAATATTAGTATAGATAAGACACTATTCTGAAGGCATATTTAATTTTTGTTTGTATCACAAGCAGACCCGGTTTTGTTTCCACTGCTGGGACTAGGTGCCTTCTCTTATAAAGACAGAGTCGAAACCATAATCCATCACGCTGGCGGAGTCCCAGATGGTGGTTGACATATTTATATCCTCAAAAATATCTTATGGAACATCCCGTTCCCTCGCGATGTTTTCCTTCACCGTTGAAGTGGTGGACAAATTAATTACTACATCTATCCTACAAAAATACTTCAGGTGCACGCTACGCTGCTGAATTCATAGTAGGAGATCCCGCTATACAACGAGCTTCATTAGATTTCGTAAGCACTGAGTAAAGCTAAAATAGTTTTTTCTAAAATTAAATAGATTAAAAAATATTGTTAATTAATCATATTCTGGACTTAATTTTTTTAGGCAACCCATTTGCAATATATTTTTTGACATATTAAATTACACATAAAATAGGTAGTTACTTTTCTATTACTTTTTTTAAACAATGAATTATTCGTAATTAAGCCCCGAAGGTACTATATAAATATTAAAATACTTTACATCCAATAAACAGCTTGGTGAAGGTCGTTGTAAGTATAGCGGGATCTTAGATTATCATTTTTTTTCGCTAATGCGCCACCACGGCGTTTCGTCTTTATTTTTAAATAGAATCGAAATATTGCTGTCTATAATATTTGATCATGGTATAGTATTATTGATTTTCTAATTTTAAAACGTCTTCATAATGGGGTGAAATGGTCTTAAAATTGTAATTTTAGTTTAGATTAACCTAATTGTTTAAACTGAATAAACTTAGTCATTATTGTTTTTCAATAAAAGTTTAATACATGATAAAACAGTTTTAATAAATTAAATAAGGACATTAAACACTATTCTTAGGAACTACGATATCACAGGTTGAAGGTAGGTATTACTATTATATTACATTTGTACATTTCGCTACAATTTAAGAAATACAACGGATCAGTTTACCTAGTTTTCTAATCAGATCAAACTAAATAGCGAAGAAATGTTCATGATTCATGATCATAATAAACATCTTCGTAAATTCTGTCCAGAATTCTGTCCGACTTGAGTTTCAGCCGCATCCGCTGATCTGCCGCCTAACTAAATCTGCTTTGGCTTTGCTATAGCTGTCTCTATCATTTCAAGTGAAAACAAAAGAGAGAGCCATATTAAAGCTAAGACAGTTTTAGTTAGGCGGGTGGTAGACTCTCCAGTGGCCTTTTTCAAGAGTGGACGCGTGTGACCACTGCTCGTTTGGCACTGAACGATCCAAAACAAAAGTGCAAATGAGCACCAGTCACACCCGTGCATTCTCTGGACCCGCCATATCTCACGTGAGTTACCCGTGAATCTGTTAAAAAGTTGTGATATAAACACGTTATTATCATATATCTTCGTAAAAGGAAAAAAACTATTAAACTTAACAAAAGTGTAAGAAAGATTTGTATAATAAATCAGTGGAGTGAATGAGACTTTTATTATTTTACTTTTTATATCTATTGACAGTTTTTTTTAGTATTAATCTTTTAGAGCACAATTGTTTTATTCTATCGCTACGCCCCGCATGTTGCAAGCATTAGATACACATGCATACCAATTTTCACGATAATTTACATGTAGCTTCAGCAAATAGGATTCTAAAGTAAAATTTTACAAACTTTGAATGTTGTGTAATGATATCTGGCCATAAGCCTAAAAATAAGTTTCAAACTTGTAGCTTCAAAAACCACAAAATTTCCAAATAAAATTGTATACTCCTTTTTCGCAATAAAATTTAACCTATGTAATTTCTTTATCTTTGTACCAAATTTCATTTTTATCTCAGTTCAGTGGCTTAGATGTGAAACCGTAACAGACCGATTTATAAGTAGGGGATAGGGTTGAGCTTCACCAGCATCTCCCCTAATTTTTAGTTACATAAATAAGAAAATAGTATTAATTTTATGCATTTAATAACTAATAAAAGAGATTGATAAGTTTTTTCTAAGATTTTTGATATTACTTACTACTATTTTCTCGGTTAGAGAAGGCATAAAATATAAAAAAAAGTTTAAGAGATTATAGATGCTACTCACAGTATAAAGGTTGATCTGTTCTACAATTATTATTCAGCTAATTAAATTACTTTTGCAGCTACAATTAAATAGGTAACTATGGACCAAGTATGGACCAACTATGGACCAACTATATACCAAGCACTTATTACATGCATTATACGATTTAACAAGTAAAAAATGTTGTTATTCGCTTGTGAGAATATTTTTATGATATGCATACAATTTTAAAATTGTAAATGATTTTGAATAACCTCAACCAATTAGCAAAAAATGTAAATGGAATCAGGTGGGTAATATAAACTTTGCAAAATAAATTCAGCAGATTCCAATTCCAATGATGAAAACTTGTTTCATAGCTCTCCTATTATAGCCCAACCTTATTATTAGCCAAGTCTATTATTAAATCATACAGTTGTTCGACGAAGCCGTCTAGACAGGGCAATAGTGCGAGGTGTTGTGCTCCTGCATTGCCTACATTACAATGTTAGTATTGCAGGAGCACAGTGCAGGTCTGACGTCTTCCGTATGGTTTAATTTTATTTTGGTAATAAATATTTTTGTTTGTGACAACCCTATCCGTGTTGACATTATCAGCATTTCTCCCAAGATCAAAGGCGATGAACTACTAGTAGTATTTCTTTATACTGTGATAGTTTGCCCTGCTACTCACCAGCGAGGTCACCATCTCAGTGTTGTTGTCTAATTGGAGTTACTTAACAAGTTTTCAGCTTGCCTCAAAGACCTAGCCAAAATTTGCTGCTTGCTCTCGGAATATATATACATACATGCATAATGAACAGTCTCAAAAGATGTTTAATCACACACATTATACAACTACCAATAGGCTACTAAGCGTGGTTTTGGACTAAAACTTAACAGGTTATTTGGCAAGAATTAATGCTTACAACTTACATGCATAACAACAAAGGTCTGAAAATTTTCAACCAGAGGTTTTAAAAAGGAGATGATCATCCTGTTACATGAAAATTGATAAATAAATCAGGTAAAGACCATAGCAATGTTATGATAATATAATGTATATGACAATAAGTTTTTCAAAAAACAAAACAAAATACCAACAGATATGCATCTATACTACATCATACTTACTTGAGCTTAAACACAGTCTTTCATCCACATTATTTATTAGTTTTAATCTAATCACATTCGGACACTACCTATCCGTTTATAGTCTAGAAAAAAAATGCTTTACTTCATCATAAACAGCAAAATGCAATGCTGAAACCAACACAGCTTTCAGCACACTAGGCCAATAGCCCTTATATAGACCTAAAAAGCTTTCTTCTGTGATGACTATTCTTATACAGTCAATGGGACCTTTGCAGTACATCTGTTTTCCAAAACCCTTTCTGTGTTGCTGAAACCCTTGTATCTGTAATCGCTTTTTAACTAAATCAAATGGGTAAATCATAGTTTTTGCTACAAAACCAGATATAGACCCCGCTAATAAATTTGCCATCATCGAAACCTCAACCTTATCCACAAAATTGTCTGGCCGTTGAAAAATTCTATCTTAACAAAAATAGTCTCAGTTAGAAGTTTATATACAGCAAATTGTAGGCCCGTATGTGGTGCTATCTGTCCCACTGTAGGCACTAGGCCCTTGAACAATGCTGTAGGACCTTCAGTTTTAACCATGGAACTAATAGCATTACTAAAGCCAGTGTAAGCTTTACGCGTCTTCTGCTCTGCTATAAGCCTCGTTCTCACCGTATCAAAAGGAAATGATGCAACTGTAGCCAAGCTCGCAGCAACTGCACCATTAGAAAAGTTTATCCAATGCCTGTTATTTGCGTAGAATTGGGGTCCAGTTCGTTGACTAAGTTGGGTCAATTTCTCGAACGTCGAAAACTGTATAATACCATAAGTGATAGATAAAAGTTGAGCGGGAATATGACCGCTCCATAGAGTTGAAATTCCTTCTTCCTTGACTATGGACCTCACTGCTTGCGCGATAGAACTATATTTGGAGCCACGACCTATAGGCTCCAGTTGTAGTTGAAATCGTATCTTCAAAACATCCAGGGGCTGTGCTACGAATCTTGTAAAAGCGCCAGAGATCGCGCCGGCAAAGGCCGCTTGTGGCATCGTAGTTTTTGGTTCAGCATTAATTACCATATAAACCATCTTGAACACACAATTTTGTTAATTACATAAGCCTATGTTTGTACAACGTTGAGTATAAAATTTACATCTGACTAAAAGTAAAACCGAACGAATAGGTATGCAACGAAGAACCCGGGCCATACGATTACAGACTAAGCTAACATTTACTAAGCAGAGAGATACACTCGTGAGAGGTAAGAGGTAATATGTTCTGTGGATCAATGCCACAGACTAAGTAGATCAATGCCTCGTGGTCTCAAAGAAAACATTACCAATACAAATTCAAGTTTTCAAAGTCATTTGACTGTTAACTGACTCGTAATATCGCACTAGTGATTGCAATCCGGCGTAATTTTCAATCCGGCCGGATCCGACTGAATTGCCGTCGATCCGATTTCGGTTCAAAATGAACTGTTAGTAAGTTAGCCAAGTGTAAGTATATAAGGTATAATAAAGGTAAGATATAAAAATGAAAATCACGAGTACATCAATTTTGATTTTGATAGTACAATTAATATTTATTGCTTTTAAATTTAATTAAATTCGTCTGACTGCCAATTTTTTTGTAAAAAAAAAATTGGCAGTCATAAACTCATTTCTAGATAGCCAATGGAATATGTTGACGCATTTCTAGATGGCCCAATGGCCATGGTCCCGAGTTACCCGAAGATTTCTTATCATCCCCGAGCGTGAATCGCTAGAATTCAATTCACAGCCCACGAAAAATCAGTCTATGCCGCGCCAAAAGAAGTTTTCACTTCAAAAAGAAGAGAAGAAGAGAAGGTGATAGGAGCTAGACAGCAGCAGCAGCAGCTGATTGTTTTTTGTCGCTCGCTCTGGATTACCAAAATATTTCTTTCATTAACGGGCGTGACGATGCTTCACAGCTCACGAAAAATCTTTGCGTAGTGCGCCCAAAGAAATGTTCAATTCAAACATAAACTCCTTATGCCGGATCCACCGGAATATCAGACTCGTTTTTCCGAATGGCAATCCCTATTTGACACGCTACGGTTACGTATGTACTTGGTATTGAAGTATATTAAATAATTGCTTATAAATTGCTTTTTTCGAACATTACCGCCCCTTAATCCTTAATTGACTAAAGAATGATGTACTTGCTGAAAATATGATATACTTACTAAATTACAACAACAAAAAAGTGAAAATGAGTTTCACTTTTTGTTGTTGTAATTTTTGCACGATATTACGATGCAAGACACCATCATAGGGGTGTACCCAATGCGGCCGGTAGGTTGCTAAGTCATACATAACGACTGACGTAAAATTGCCTGGCGTGTGGCGTTTTGGCGGTTGTTGAGCGGTGCCCTCTTTGCACACTGACCTAAAATCCCTGTTGTTTAAATATTGTTGCTGTGGATACACTGATTTGATTTCAGTGATTCAGTGATTTCACATCACGCATCACGGACTATATAAGTAGAGAGAGAGATATACACAGATACACTTTTCATACACATTTTCATTTTCATTTCATACAGACACACATCTACGTATCTATAGAGTTGGGCGTTAATAAGCCATTTTCCGACGAGACAAAAATAGTTCTAACGCACGCACTAGATGGCGATAGTGTGGATTCAAAAAGATTTGTCTCTACCATAGACTCTCAAAAGTGTAATAACTATGAAGCCCCTCCCAATGTTCAGCGAAAAAGTGTAAATCTAAATTATTTGCGATAACTACAAATTTTGGAGGTTTCCCAAACACATCACTTATTTTAAATAAATTATAATTTGCTTCTCAGCTCAGCTGAAGTGTTTGGTGTGTTTACCTTCTATAGACCCCAAATACTCGAAGAAAAAATGTCATACTAAAACAATTTTTCTTCTATTTTAACGTTAAAATATTGAGACTAACAATAGTCAATTAACCGTTGATAATGCAATAAAAAATCGTTACTGAACACATTCCATTTTCAATAAAAATCTTTAAAACTCTCGATGCAGAGCACAGACTAAGTAGTACACTATCGGGTCGATGAGCAGGGCTCGATAAATTGGGCTGATCACACTACTCGATATCACCACCCTAACTCACTCGGCAGCCAAATGTCGAGCAGTGAAGTTGTGCGCCTACGCTTTCAAAGAATCAGAAGCTTGGAATCGCTCTCGAAAAAAAATTTCCAATAGTAATATCAACTTGTATGTAATTTGTCCGAAATGAAAATGAGTAAATGATTTTCATGAAAATCGGGCACTCTCATCGCCCGATTTAGTCACACCACCCAATCCATCGGGACTTAGGACTTAGTGCACAATCATGTAGGACTTGGTGTCGTCTGATCGCTGCTTTATAGTGTGGATCTCTCTACTTAGTCTGTGGTTGGTCATTGTCGGTACTCGTATCTCTCTACGTCTCTACTTCTCTCTTCTCTGTGGACTCTGTGGTACTCGTATCGTAATTCGTATCTTCGTATCGTTGTTTGTGTACTTGTAGATCAATAATTGTTGTTGTTTTATACCTAGTCTTCAAAAATGTCTTCATCACAGCCTCTCGAAAATCTTGAAACGCAGTTAGAAATGTTCATTGAAAATGTGAGACAGATCCGCATTATTGTCAGCGACTTTCAGCCACAGGGCCAAAGTGTGCTCAATCAAAAGATGTAAGCGAATTATGGTTATTATAGACGTCTCAATTACTCATTGATATCTTGACCTCAACTGGTCCACGCCACCCTCGTTCACAGTCCAAAAAATCCGTCTATTGATCACCGAAATATATTTTTTTAGTGAATTGCAAGTGTTTCCCATATCTCCAACTTCTCGATCTCCGATTCTTTTGTAAGGATTAAAGAATCCTCACAAAAAACGCAAATTTACCGTGTGGAATACTCTTTGCAATCCAATCACTGCTTGTTGTATTTATATTACAATGATGAGCTTAAAATTTTGATTGTCTCTGTTACAGCCAATCTCTGGTAACTGGGTTACAAGAAGTTGATAAGCTGAAGTCTCAAGTACATGATATCCATGTGCCCACAGAAGTGTTTGAGTTAGTATCATTTTATAATAACTTAATTTTAAATTTAAATACATCATCTTGGTTTTGTCTAGATTGAATAGTGATGCAACTCTGTGTTGTTTACATATTTTCCTTATGGATATTGGCCAAATAGGTACATGTGGTATTTTTGCCTGGTATAGTACTCAAGAATTAGAAGGGCCATTTTGACATTTTAGGAAGACTTTAGAAAGTAACTTAGAAGAAACTGAAATAAAATACATAGTAAATAATTACATAGCGTGTTTTAAAAATACTATACATTTTTGGCATGGTGAATAATAATAATAGTAGCATGTTTTCAGGTTTGCATGTATTTTTCAAGCTTCAAAACTGGCTCTTTTTTTTTTAATAAAAGAAAAAGTGACGAGACGATCAGGACATGTGCCTGATGGTAAGCAACATGCCTGACACATAACAGTACAGTGGCACGCAGCTATTGAAATACGAAGGGTCCAAATCATTACCTAGCACTCCACTGTGCTCGTCACCCAGAGATCCAAGATCTTATAGCTCTAAGCCCTGTAATTTCTCTGGAAACATTGCCCTTCAAACCGGAACACAGTAATTTTAAGACCAGTAGTACTGTGCTCTTTTATCTACATATATTCCAGTGATAAAAAGGAGCCTGTGTATTATTCTGTTCTATAATTTATATCTATACCAAACTTCTTCCAGATGCATGAATATCAAAAAAACTTTATATCTGTGGATTTCGTTTTTGTGTTATCATGCATGTGAGTGGATTTACTATTACCCTGAGGGGAGTGTGAGTGGAGTACTATACCCTAAAATTTATCTTTTTTGAGATTTTATGTGCCATTCCTTATTGAATCTTTATGATTGGTATGACTAAACAGTTAATCTGCTTCATAAAGATATAGTATGGAATGGCACTTTAAAACTAAAAAAAATCATACATTTTAGGGTAAAGTACTTTTGTAAATCCACTCACATGCAAGTATTTGTGGAATTGAAAGTTAGTAATGTCTCTTCTAAACATAATAAATATTTTTCTATTTTCAGCTACATAGACCAAGGGAGAAATCCACAGCTGTACACTAAAGATTGCATTGATAAGGCTCTAGCAAAAAATGAAGAAGTCAAAGGAAAATTGATTCATACAAGCGTTTCAAAGTCATCTGCTTGGAGAACTCTCCAAGACTTTCCCTACTGAGATCTCTAAATACAAAGCTATTAGGGGTTGGGAATAATTACAATTATGATAATGTGAAGGTTTATAATGCAGTTATTCTAAATGGATATGTCTGTGTTGATTGTATGTCAATGTCCTTCCAATTGCTTAGTTAGTCGGGGTTCTGGTTTTTGAAGAAGAGTTTTCAAATCCCCCCTTTCTTGGGTGTGTTTGAGAGAGCACATAATGTCATTATTTGATGTCGGCATTAAAGAATTTATATTTAAGGGTCTGCATTGTAATATGTAAGATATAGCAATTAAATATTTAATTAATTTAGTGTATTGTATAATTTTAGCATATTTGTTTTGTGCAATAATCATATTAACATCAATTGGGACTATGATCCAAGATAAATTAAATGTAAAATTATCTTTAAAAAATTATATTGTACATCTTTATAAATCTTTAAAAAAACATAGATACGGATTTAGATTTTATTTATTCATTACATTAATACAAATTCATTAAAAATTATAATCTAAAGATGGCCAAAAATATAAAAAGTAATAGCTACATTGGAGATATCCAGAATATTAGATTCAGTTGTAAAAATAGAAATTACGAAAGAGTTGTAGAACAAAATAAATACATGAAAGTACTTTTCTATAGAAAAGCAAATGGATGGAATAAAACTTAACTAGAAGAGATTAAGCAACATTAGAATTGTATATTGTAATAGGCAAAAGGCAACCTTGATTATTATTGGTTAAAAATTAATTACAAAATTAGTTAAATTCATTAAAATACAGGGCATGTTATGACTAAAACATTTGTAAAATTATTCTGATTAAAAGCTTACCGACCATGCTTATTAAAACTGAAGAAAATTAATTATTTTGATAAGTTTTATCAAACATGGGCATTAAATAAAAACTATGTTTACAAAATAAATATACTTAGCTCTAATTGATCCGTTTTAAACCTAGTGTGATGATATAGTAATTTCTGGTGTTGTCACAGTGTCTTGGAAAGTCAGTTGTTCTTGAATAAGCGATGCAACATCTGGAAGAGGGCTTATAGCTAGAGTTTCACTGCTGTCATTAAGCTGGTCTGTGGGACTTTCATTTTCTGTGTTACGTCCTTCATGACTTTCACTAGATTCACTGGTGCTATCAGAATTATCATTTTCAGTCCCTACCGGTGATAATTGATTCCACATGTAAATAAATTGGTTTACGACTGGCTCCACAAGTCGTTTCTTGCTGGTAATATAGACATAGTTCCAATGGTCTGAAGACAGGTCATTGCCCCAGTTCAGTGTACCCGACATTAGAATTTTGTCATCAATTATGCAGAACTTGCGTTGCATATTGTAAGGTAGGTTGTTGAAGCATTTTATTTCTGCTCCTGAAATTAGAAAATATCATCTAGTTAGTCAACAAAGAAATTTTAGAATTTATTTATTATAGCGTGTCAGAAAAAAATATTAAGACTAATCTTTTACGATACGCGTGCACACCGTCGTGAACAAGAACAAAATTAAAAATTTTGATTAACCCCCGACTACCTTAGATTTGTTATCTGTACAACATTCTACTAGTCAGGCCCTTTCATTTGATACCCATATTAAGGAAGTTGTGAAAAAAGAAATATAATTCGCCATTTTGTGGTAGCGGCCATCTTGGATTTGAAATTTGTCATAGTGCAAAGTATTCTACTAGTCAAGCCCTTTCGTTTGATACCCATATTGCGGTAGTAGTGAAAAAATTATATAATTAGCCATTTTGTGATGGCGGCCATCTTGGATTTGAAATTTGTTATAGCGTATAGTACTCTGCTAGTCAAGCCCTTTCATTTGATACCCATATTGAGGTAGGTTGTGAAGAAATATTTTGTCCGCCATTTTGTGGAGGCGGCTATTTTGAATCGATATTAACCAAACATAGCTAAGAACACCCGCACGGATATTAACTTTCAAATAAAAAAATACATGATCCCCCAAATCGTATAAGTACGTTAAACTAAAAATCTAAAAAGTTAAGAATGTCTAATAGGACATAAGACAGTTTTTTAACGCGGGAAAACAACTGGAACAGGAACTACGCGGGTCAAATCGTGGGGCGCTACTAGTAAATTATTTTTTACTCGATACATTGTAATTCTACTGGTGACCCCAAAATCTGAGGCCACGTACTGATGACCCCCTCAAAATTCGAGGCTGGGACCGCGCCTGAAAGAGTCAAGACTATAATCCAGTACGCTGACCCAGGGCGTGTTGGTGGATAATGCATGAGCTCAAGACGAAATCGCGAAGAATCGCGCGAGCGAAATATTCAAAGATCATGCTTTGGAACCGTGTGTTTTTGTTGGACATTTCACACACAACACCATCTGACCCCAAATTAAGCAAAGCTAATACTATAGGAGCTAGATAGCTGATATAATACTTTAATATATATTTTAAATACATACTGTCTTATTATACATACAAATATTTTGTACTCATCAAGCAAATATTTGCATTGGGCAGGGATCGAACCCACGGCTTCGCAAGCAGACTTACTAGCATAACTGCTATAATAGTATTATGGTAAGCCACCAGACCAGCCTGGTTGCTGGTTTTCTCATTATGTTTTCCTGGACCGTTTTTTAATTAGCGGCATTACGCACAAACATGACTTTGAAAAGACTGGTGTGCATGGGATCCAGACCAGCAGTCGCCTTGCTCCCGACCAGCCGTTGCTAATAATAATAAAATTATTTCGTTAAAATATGAATACCTACCTATATAAATATGAACAAAATAATATACTCAATTACTTTATTATTTTATTCATATTTTTACACATTTTCAGCTCGGTACCGTAAAACAAAAATCTTAAGTGTACTTATAGTGTCAGTGATTTATTTTTCGTTTTATCAAAATTATATCCCTCGCTCATTATACTTCAATTACTCGTGACGCTGCTGTCTTGTAGTCCAGAAATATTCCCTTCGGCTCGACTGGTAGAGTGGTAGAACGATTTTGTACATAGTAGTGTCAATAGGAAAGATAATGTAATTTACCTTTAACTAAATAAGTACCCACGACACTACTGGCTAGTAGTGCAGACAGGCGAGGTCCCAACCTCGAATTTTGGAGGGGGTCACCAGTACGCCGTCTAAAATTTTTTCACCATTTGGAATACAATAAATTGTGATTTTTTTTAGATTTTTAGTTTAACGTTTACGATTTGGGGGGGGGGGGGTCATGTCCCCTGTGACCGTGCATGAGTGCAGAAGGGAAAACAAGTCAGAAGAGCAATATGTTGAAAAATAAAGACTTTACTAGTAGCGCCCTGCGATTTCACTCGCGTAGTTGCAGTTCGAGTGGTTTTCCTACGGTAAAAAATGGCCTATATTATATATATTGGCCGATATTTTGTAAAAATGTATTAGACACATTTTATGGCGCCACTGTTTTATTTTGTTAGAGATATTTCACAAAAACTAACTGTGGTACTAACTAACTTGGCAATACCAATTTAGAACTATCTTTGACAAGTTTTTTGCGTCTGGAAAACACCTCATTGCTTCAAGGTACTTATCAAAAACCTAACTATTCATGTTTGAAGTAGGTTAGGGTTCCTTTGAAAAAAAAATGATTTAAGTACCTATCGCAAGTTTTAACTTACCAACATCAATGAGCTCCTTTATTAAAAAGTCGGTCGAGTCATACCCAGCGAGGTCAATAATAATCTGAAGTTGAATCTTTTTTTTTCTCATAAGGTTGACTAGTCGCCCTTGGATTGCAGCATTTTTAATCCCTGGCATACATACGCTGATGTTCTTCTTTGCTGATTCCATAAAACTCATTAAATTATCAAAACAGCCGTACGCATTGAATTGCAACTTACAAAACACCATAACTTCATTTATTTCGACGGTACGACTTTTGTAATAATATGCTGCCGCGGACACAGCAAAACTTATAGCTAACGCTGCTGCAGATGTTAAAATATGCGGAGTCAATCTCATTTTAGGTGATTACGGACATATATCTGAAGTTTACGTTGCACCTTAAAACCGATCTTGTGATTTTATACTTCGCGACACAATAGAGGAATAGCTATGAGGTTAGTCGCGTGTTTCCATTAGCAGCGATTAAATACTTACAACTACCCGCAAAATGCGAATGAAGAATGACAAAAGATGGGAGTTGCTCAAAAATATTATCAATGGTCTTGTCTATGTCGCGGACCATAGACATTAAGGCGCGAAATGTTGACTTTGACAATAAAATTTGACATCAACAAACAACTAAACCCCACAGCTGATTTTTAGTTTTATTTATTGGCGAAATTGTGAGGCTAAACCACCAGTGTTGCCGTTCTAGCGACTTTGTCGCTAGATCTAGCGGAATTTATGAGTCGTTAGCGGCAAAAAAAAATGAGTTAGCGACAAAAAAATATTTAGCGACTTCTAGCGGATTTTGAGCCGTTGCATTTGCGACTTTTTTTTCAAAATTATTTGAAGAATGATTTGTTTTTTAAGACCACCACTACACCTGAACAACCATAAACATACGTTCTGGCATAAAATATCCTACAGTAGCCAGCCACAATACCAAAATGTGTCTCGTTTACAACTTTTTTCTAAACAAATAATATAGGTACCTGGACGTCTACTCTATTTCTACGAAAATGTAATTTCGAAAAAAAACTCACGACTTTTCTGCTCTCGTTCTACTTCGATTCGTCCGCTACAACGTTTAAATATTCTAAGCATACTCTAATTAGAGTAGGCTTAGAAGATTTAAACGGACAAAACGATGATTGAAGTAGAATCGGAGTTAGAAAATCGCGAGTTTATGTCGAAGTTACGTTTTCGTAGAAAGAGAGTAGACGTCCTGGGTAGCGATTCTTAATGCGATTCCGAATGGTTCGGACTCGGAATGGCAATCCCTGTCTCTGTCATGCTAAACAACTAAGACAAAGACCGAGAGATGAGATTCCGTGTCGGATGCAACCGAATGGATTTAGAATCGCTACCCTGGTTAAATTCGTACACATTTTTAGCTAATTTTCAAATGTACTGCTGGCAGCACCCACGTAGAATGATACTAAACGGGAATTCCCTTCTATTGTATATAGAAGGGAATTCCCGTTCAGCTGTGTAGTTAGCCAAATTCAGTTCATTCTTTCGTCATTCTTGCTCGTTCGCAATACGTCAAAGTGAAACAAATATTTTTCTCATCGATTCCATGTTAGAAATATATTGGTTTGGTGTCATTACTGTGTATAAATCTCGTATAAATAAACGCGAAGCATGGAGGTCCCAAAGAAAAAGAAATCTTATACACAGCATTATCGGAGCGAATGGGAAAAAAATGAAGAATTCAAGCAATGGTTAAAACCGGTGCCAGGTGACGCAAGTAAAGCTTTTTGTTCTTATTGTCATTCAGAAATGTACGCGAAACTTAATGATCTTAAAAAGCATTTGGAAACAAAAAAACATAAAAAACAATGCGAATTAATTTCTCAAAATAAACAACTGTCTTTTTCTCCGGTAGCAGCAAAAACATGTAAGCATTGTGCAAGGGCTGAATGTACGTTGGCTTTATTTATTGCTGAACATAGTTCAATAAGACACATTGACCATTTAACTGAGGTGTGTAAAAAATGTTTCAAAGATTCGAAATCGACAAGTGACATGAAATTGCATAGAACTAAATGCACACAAATAATAAATGATATTTTGGCACCTCATTTTAAAAAGGAACTCCAGAGTGACATAAGTGGTCAAAAATATAGTTTACTATTAGATGAGTCAACCGATGTGAGCGTCACAAAATACCTTGGAGTTGTCATACGGTATTTTAGTTCAGATAAAAACAAAGTCGTATCTGCGTTTTTAGCCCTGCAACCATTGGAGAGTTCTGATGCTGTTGGAATAGTTACTGCTCTGGTAAAATGTCTTAAAGATCATGATCTTGACTTACAAAATTTGATTGGCATTGGTACTGATAACGCCGCTGTCATGACTGGTTCCAGAAACAGCGTTTATACCATTCTTAAAACGCAGTACAATCTTCCACATCTCATATTGATACCATGCGTCTGCCATTCATTACAGTTGGTTGTAACTCACGCATCAGAAAATACTCTACCACGGAACTTAGAGTTTCTGATTCGAGAAACATACAACTGGTTTTCACACTCAACAAAACGTCAACTTGAATACAAGAACATTTTGAATTAATCAATTGTGGTGAAACACCTCTGAAAGTTTTGAGGGTCTGTGACACGCGATGGCTTTCGATTGAACCGGCAATTGTCAGAATTTTATCTCAATGGGACGAGCTAAAATTACATTTTTTTACGACCAAGGATCGTTGCTATACAGCAGAAATGCTATATTATATGTATTCTGACAAACAAAATAGACTCTACATGTACTTTTTGAAAAGCATTTTGGGTGAAGTACAACAAACAATAAAAATCTTTGAAAGCGAAAAAGCCAACTCAGTAAAGCTGTTAAGTTCTTTAATGACATTGCTGCGTTCTGTATGCCAAAGAATCATATTGCCAACTGCGGCAACAACAGACAAAGACTTTATCAACCTTAAAATAAAAGATCACCTCAATCCTGTGCCTTACCTCGGATATCTTTTTGAGTCGGAAGTTCAAAAACTTCCAGAATCCCATAATGTGAACACTGCTGTAATAAGATCGCGCTGTATTGCTTTTAATCTGAAACTAGGAGAAGAACTACAAAAACGACTTCCAACCAACTATGAAGCCCTACAAAAATGACACTCTTGAGCGAAGAAGAAGCTTTAAAACAAACAAAAGACACTTCTATAGTAGACCTTGCGAAGGAAGTAGGCATGTCTGAAGAAAAAATTGATAAAATTCTACAGCAATGGCAGACCATTAACTTTGTGGATTGGTCTCCTTTAAACGGTGATCCTGTTAGTTTCTGGGCAAAAGTAGCTGCATACAAAAATGCTATAGGCATAAATTCATTTGAAGATTTATATGATTTTGCTATCACAATATTGTCACTTCCGCACTCAAATGCAGAAATAGAAAGAGTTTTTAGTACCATGAATATTGTAAAGAGCAAACTCCGAAATAAAATTTCAGAAAAAACTTTGAATTCCATTTTACTCATCAGAAACCAACTAAAAATAAAAATAAAGATTGCTCGAGTTACGACCTGCCAGATGAAGTAATTAATCAAGTCGGAAAACCAACGCCCAAAGTAGCTGGTGTAGGCATTGGAGAAGCCTCCACTTCCAGTGCCGGTGATACTGAAGATCCGGTTAACATATGTTTTGATTTTGAATTATAGGCACTTAATATGTAATTTAATACACTATATTATTGATAAAAATTATATAATATTATATAGATATAATATTAATATAAAATTATGTCATTATTAGAAAACGTAACAATTTCAAATGTTTTATCATGCAGAACATTTGTTGTGATTTTTTGAATAAATATTATGTTGATTTGGTTTTTTTGTTATTTACTGCGAAAATGAAAATATTTGCCAAAATTAAACGATCGGTGCCCTCTAAAACCCCAAGTTATGAGGCACGGAGTACAAGATTAGACTTGAGCGTCAGCGATACGATTTAGCGACTTCTAGCGGATTTTTTAAAAATAAATTTGCCCAAATCTAGCGGATTTTTTAATATTACTAGGGACTTTTAATTTTGTAGAACGGCAACACTGTAAACCACAATAAAAGCCATAAACCAAAAGTTGAAGTAGTTTTATTTATGTTATTGAAAAAATAATGTATTACATAATAATAATGCCACGAAAATAAACAGTTTATTTATTTTTTGGTGTGCCGAAAATACACCACTTTTCTTTTACGCAATAATCATGGGAATTACGGGCTTAATACCTTTTATTGAGAAGGCCTCAAGAAGGACTAATATTAGTGAGTTCACCGGGTGTACTGTAGCTATAGATTCTTACTGCTGGCTTCACAAAGGTGCATTTGCATGTGCCGATAGACTGGTGCGCGGAGAAGAGACCGACGTGTAAGTTTCTAGCATTTTTTTTAAGTCTAATTTCTTAACCTTAACTTCCAGAAAAATATTAAGTATTTTTCCGAAATGTAAACAATGTTTTTTGAATGAGTTGCATGTTATTTTTGTTACTACATCATGGATGCGGACATTCTCATGATTTACTCATTCATCCACTTTAGCTCTCAGCTTTACTTAAGTACCTAACAATCTAAACCAAATAGGTGTCAACTGTCTTCTCGAAGTCATGTGCGTAATGCTGCTAACTTAAAACGGTGAAGGAAAACATCGTGAGGAGTCCGACATGTACCTAAAATCTTTCGTAGTCATGTGTCATCCACCAACCCGCACTGGGCCAGCATGGTGGATTATGGCCTTAACTCTCTCCCTGCAAGAGAAGGCGCCGAGTCCCAGCTGTGGGAACATTTAGTGGGCTGTTGATGATGTTGATGAAGTGTCAAGCTATTCACCCCAATTTTGATGTCTGAACCTAAACAATTAACTTTGCTTTCAAATTACAGGCACATAAAGTACTGTTTGAAATATGTAAATATGCTGCTATCAAAGAACATCAAACCAATTTTAGTGTTTGATGGAAGACACCTTCCGGCTAAAGCCATGACAGAAAGTAAAAGGAGAGAGTAAGTATAATAAGTTTTATTCCTTATTTTTTTAATGTGTGCGTAAATTATTGCAGCATACGTAACTTAATAAAAAAATCACAATTATAGAAAACATAGATCTTATTTACACCTAACCTCTCCAAATTTAGTGTAATGTTGTTGACTTGACAGTGACCTATTTCACTATCATGATGTTGTAGGTTCAAATCCAACAAATCCAAGGTTGTCATCACCACTGGGTTTAACATTGAACAAAAAACATTGTGACAAAACTGGCATGTGCTAAAAAAAAAGCACCTTTCTAAGATTAGACATTGATCACCCACCAACTGGCAATTGACCAGTGTGGTGAAATAAAGCATCGATTTTCTCCTTGTGAGATAATGTCCTGAGCCCCGGCAGAGTAAACATACAACATAAAATGAGGCATTTAAGGGCGTGTGGGCCGTAATTATGAATTTTTAAAACAACTAAGACCTTTAAAATAGTGTTTTAAACTCTGAAAAAAATATATGTATTAGTTAAGGATCTAATCTAGTGCAATTCGCAGTCAGTAACACGATTTAATGAATTTTACTTGATAGAAAAAAATCCCAAAGTTACCCCTTTTCAAAAAGTTGTTTCAAGTTTATGACTAAACTAATGATTTTTTTTACTAAATTTTTGTACTCAACGAAAGCCACTAAAAAGTTATAGATGCATTCGCAGAGTTCGACTTGATAAAAGTATCAGTTATTCACTATGTTTTAATATCTACCATATATATAGCGCGCCGTTCGGCCAGCCTGATCAGTCGCGTTTCGGCGCTCACGGACGACGGGCCTGTGCTTGATTTTGCAATTTTGACAACCGATAAATTTTAAATATTACGATCATAGTGCCACAGTATAACAATATCAGTAGGTATTACTAGTGAAGCACGCTATGATCTTGATTTTTGATACCGTTTTCATTGGAATTGCAAATAGACGCTGATACTAATTAGTACGCTGTTTACTTTATGTTGTAGACCAATAAGGGAGTCTCAAAAAACTGACGTCGATACCACATCAGTAAAAAATTCAATGCGGATGCAATGAAAAATAGATAAGTATCGGTAAAATATTCGTCTGTTAAATCAGAGATCGGGATAAGGAAATAATGAGAGGGGAGAAATCCCCTGCGTAAATCCCCTAATATAAATGCAAGTAAGGTATCATAAATGATACCTAACTTGCATTTATCTGCCATTTAGGTAAATTCTTTGGTAGTAAGGTACTTAGTAATAATAATAATAATAAATCAATGTCTCAATATGTCGTTCCTTTTGTACCAAGTTGAATTTTATTGAGTTTTTTCCTTTATTTTTGTTGTTTTACCCAGTATTTACAAAGAACTCACAAGAAAAACCTGAAGCAATACAGAAATCATTAAAAAGTAACCGTATAAAACCTAATTTTCCATAAAATAACCAACATGCATTTTGACAACAGGCTGTCAACCAAAAATTCACAAAAACATTTACATAATCGTCAAACAACTCAAGAAATGGATATATAGCTCAGTAATGATAACACGGTCGAGAGGAAGACATGGAGCGGACCCACCAAACGCACGTTTGTCACCAGTTCGTGTCCCGTCGCCGTCGAGCTCTTCGTCGGAGGATGAAGTGTTTGTGACTCCCCCCCCGACACGAGCGCCTCGACGAGCGACGAGGACACGACGCGGATTCCACCGCCCACAAGATCAGGACGTCGTGGCCATCCGCCGCTGCCGGCACGCTTGGGGCCTGTGAGGCAATCTGCCTCGCGCCCGGCCCTCGCTACCGGTGGTGTAGTGCGTCGCATGCGATGGACTCAACAAATGAATGAGAACTGCATGCGCGCCTATTACAGGGCTACAGAGGGGAGGAACCAACCTGACCGCGTACTGTGCCAGGATGCTGCTTCTGTTTCAGGCCCTCGAACCGACCGCCGCCGTGTCCGCTCAACGACTCTCTGATCAAGTAAGAGCCATCTGGCGCTGCAATCTGCTGGATGGCTCGGTACTTGATCGGCTACGCCTGGAGGAACAACGTACTCGCCCAGTTTCTGCCTCGACTCGGGATCCGCCCGCCGCGTCGTCGACCCTGACACTGGCCTCAGTGCCGACGTCAGTGGCGACACTTGCGGCCCAGGTCGACTCCGACATCGAGGAGGAAGACTCGGCGAGTAGTTATGTATCTGATCAGGTAAGAGGGCAACTGAGGAGCACTCTGGAAGACGCAATCTTGCGGTATAGATCCACACCCAACTCTAGGCCGCGCTTACCGCGTTTGCCCACACATAGACGTAATTTGGCTTTGATGGGAGCCCTGAATACTTTGCTAGTGCCCTACCTGGGAACTAGCAAGGATTTGACTGATACCCATTCTATTCTGTACTGTGGTGCTATCGCGGTGTGTCGCGTTGCACGTGTCAAGTTCCCAGACACTGACCGTACAACGCGAACCGCCGGAGATGCACCCGCATGGCAAGTGCGAATAGAACGGCGTATCAGCAAATTCAGGTTCTTATTGCAAAGCTAATCTGCTTCAGACAGGGGAACAGTCGTCCCCGAGTCATGCGTTTTGTAACACAGGCATTCGCTGGGACTGGTATCAGTCCTCAGCACTATCTTGCCAATGTTACGGAACGTATTGACTATCTGAAGCAGAAAGTTTATGCGTGGGCAAACCGTATTCGCCGCTACAGAGAGCGTGTGAATCGATATCGGCAAAATCGCGACTTCCAGAGCGATCAAGGAAGGTGTACCGAAGCTGGGAGGAACTACGAGTCCACGTGTGAACGACACGCAGCTACCGGATGTCAGCGCTATGAAAGTTTCTGGCGCAGCATCTGGTCGGTGCCTGTCGAGCACACGGAGGAGCTGGATGCGTGTTATCGAACGTGCATGTGAGGTTATCGAACCCATGGAGTCTATTACAATCGACTCCATAGACGTTAGTTGTGCTATCCGGACGGCTCAGAACTGGAAAAGTCCTGGACCGGACGGATTGCACAACTTCTGGATAAAGTGGTTTCGGTGCTCACATGAACGTTTGGCAACACAATTCCAAGAAGCCCTGGAGACGGGTTCTCTTCCCAGTTTCTTAACCACCGAGTCACCTTCCTGCTCCATAAGTCTGGTAGTACCACGGAACCGAAGAACTACAGACCCATTACGTGCTTACCTACCATCTACAAGCTGCTTACATCCATTCTGAGAGCAAAATAAATGCGCATATTGTCGCGAATAACGTTTTGGCCTCCTCTCAGAATGGATGTAAGATTGGGTCCCGTGGTACTAAGGAGCTGCTCCTCATTGACACGACCATTTGCCAACAAGTCAAACGAAACAAAGGAGCCCTCTCTGCTGCTTGGATTGACTATAAGAAGGCCTATGATGCGGTGCCCCATTCATGGCTAGAAAGGGTTTTAGAGTTGTACAAAATAAATCCAACTCTAAAATCTTTTCTAAGCAAATGCATGGGACAGTGGGTCACAGTCCTTCGTCAACCAGGTAGCGTAGACAGCTCTTTTGTTTCGGAGGACTTGATTAGGATTGAAAGAGGCATTTTCAGGGTGACAGTCTAAGTCCCCTATGGTTCTGCCTAAGTCTGAATCCTCTCAGCACTCTGCTGAAGGATTCAGAGTTAGGTTATCGTCTTCGTAGAGGAGGTGAGGTTATATCTCATTTGTTGTACATGGACGACCTCAAACTTTTGCACCGAAACGCCAAGACTTGTTGGAGCTATTAAAACCACGGAGGTTTTTAGTAACGCCATCAAGATGGAGTTCGGTGTAGACAAGTGTGCGGTCATGCATGTACAGCGAGGGAAAGTAGTAAATTCAGAGAATTTACAACTTTCCGAGACTATAACTCTCAGATCTCTCTCCGAAGACGAGACCCACAAATATCTCGGTATGTCACAGTCTTTGGGTATATCAGCAGATGACATTAAGAAATCGGTGAAGGAGCGCTTCTTGTGCCGGCTGACAAAAGTACTCAAAAGTCTTCTGTCAGGCGGTAACAAGGTGCGAGCCTTCAACGGTTGGGTAATGCCTCTGCTGATATACTCCTTTGGCATACTGAGATGGACTCAGACTGAGCTCGACGCCCTGGACAGAAAGGTCCGTCAACTGCTCACAACACACCGAATGCTACACCCGCGCTCATCTGTTATGAGGCTGTATATCCCGCGGAAGTGTGGAGGTCGAGGCTTTTAAATGCCAAGAACCTTCACAACCGCGAGGTATGCAGTCTTAGGGATTATTTCCGCAACAGTGAGTCCGGGATGCATCGTGATGTTGTGGCAGTTGACAGAAGCTTCACGCTTCTTTCAATGGCAAACGAGAACTGGCGCAAACCATCGGTGCTCAGCACTGATGATCGCAAGGAAGTATGGAAGAGCAAGGAGCTGCACGGGCGGTTCTATCGGGCCCTGACGGGCCCCGATGTGAATTTGCTCGCGTCGGTGAACTGGCTACACTTCGGGGACCTCTTCGGAGAAACCGAGGGTTTTGCCTGTGCAATTGCTGACGAAGTTATCAAGACGAACAATTACCGGAAATACATAATGAAGGACGGTACGGTCGACATTTGTCGGGCATGCCGCCGTCCAGGCGAATCTCTTCGTCATGTTATTTCCGGTTGTTCGCATCTTGTTAACGGCGAGTACTTGCACAGACATAACCTAGTAGCCAGGATCATCCATCAGCAACTTGCTCTTCGACACGGCCTTGTAGAGTCCGAGGTGCCGTACTATAAGTACGCACCTCTGCCAGTTCTCGAGAATGGTCGTGCGTTGCTCTACTGGGATCGCTCTATCATCACGGACAGGACTATTGTTGCCAATAAGCCTGATATCGTGCTGGTAGACCGGTCTCAGCGTCGGGCTGTGATCGTCGATATCACCATACCACATGACGAGAACCTCGTGAAAGCTGAGAAGGACAAGCTTAGCAAGTACCTTGACTTGGCTCATGAGGTTACCGCCATGTGGGATGTTGATTCGACGATCATAGTCCCAATAGTTGTGTCGGCAAACGGCCTTGTAGCGAAAAGTCTCGACCAACATCTCAAGAGACTTTCGCTAGACGGTTGGATTAAGGGTCAGATGCAGAAGGCGGTCATCCTTGACACGGCGCGCATCGTCAGGAGGTTCCTCAGTCTGCAGCCCTAACCACCGGTAGCTTGGGCCCTGCCCGCTGCTGGCGGCAAACTAGGTTTAGGTTTTTATAATGTTTTTATGTTATTTTATATAAATATTGTAAAAACTTAGACTTAAGGAAATAAAGATATACGTGAATAATAATAATAATAAGCCTTTATTGTTTCCTTTTTTACATTTAACATAGTATATGTATATTATAAGGTTTGTTTACGCTAAGGACCCCTTTCGGGTATAGGCCTCCTCCCATTCTTGCCATTTTTTTCTGTCTTTGGCTCGGTTGTACCAGTTTGATCCTACTGTAGTCTGAATATCATCCACCCATCTTGTTTTAGGTCTTCCTACTTTTCTCTTTCCTCGTGGGCCTAACCATTTGGTGACTCTGGTGGTCCATCTATTGTCGGTCAATCGTGCTATGTGGCCAGCCCATCTCCATTTTTGTTTAAGACTGAAGTCGAGTGCATCTGCAAGGTCTGTTATAGACCTGATTGTTTTACTGTTAATTTTGTCTTTTTTCTTTATTTTCAATATGCTTCTCTCCATCGCCCTTTGGCAAGTTCTGATACTTAGTTTAGTTTTGTTGGTGTGAGTCCATGTTTGGCAGCCATAAGTTAAGCTTGGTAAAATGCAGGTGTCCATCACGGTTTTCTTTAGACTAGGGTGATACTTTCCCTTAAGTATTTCTTTAAGGCTCCAATACTTCTTCCAACTCAAGCTTATTCTGCGGTCTATTTCCTCTGTATTATTGTTGCTGCTGAAAGTTACAAGTTTACCCAGATATATATTGTGATCTACATATTCTATTTCCTCGTCATCAATTGAAACTTTATGTGGGCTGCTGTTAGTCATTATTTTTGTTTTGCTGTAATTTATCATTAAGCCGACTTTCTGGCTTTCATTATTCAGGGTGTTTAACATTTCTTTTAACTCTTCTACATGTTCAGAGAAAAGAGCGATGTCATCAGCAAATCTCAGGTGAGTTAAATATCTATCATATACTTTAATGCCTTTACTGTGCCAATCCAACTTAGAGAATATATTCTGGAGTACCGCAATAAAAAGTTTTGGGGATATTGGATCACCCTGTCTCACCCTCTTCGTATAGGAAATTCCTTTCCTCTTTTTCCAGTTTAACTTGGCTAGTGCTGTGGTTATAGATATTTTTAGGATGTTGATATACTTAATGTTTATGTTGCATTCATTGAGAGCGTTCCATATGGCATTATGTGAAATACTGTCGAATGCCTTTGTATAGTCAATGAACGCTATGTAGAGGGGTTTGTTGAATTCTTTGTATCGTTCTATAACCTGTTCCATCGTATGGATATGGTCTATTGTAGAAAATCCTGTACGAAATCCAGCTTGTTCTGTGGGTTGGTAGGCATCTATTTGTTTTGTGATTCTACTTAGAAGCAGTGAAGTGTAGAGCTTGTATATACTAGACAATAAGCTTATTGGTCTATAATTTGAAATGTTTTTAGAGTCTCCCTTCTTGTATACAAGGATGATGTCTGATGAGTACCAGTTTTTGGTACTGTTTCATTGTCCATAATCATGTTGAATAGTTTGGCCAGAGGTGTACAGAGCAGTTTGGCACCTACTACTAGTAACTCATTACTAATGCCATCGGGCCCCGGGCTTTTCTCAGGTTTGAGCTTCTTTATGTGGCTCAGTATGTCTCTTTCTTCTATTATGTCAACAGGGGTATTTATATGATCTGTATTTAACCGATTGTTGCTTTGTGGTTCGTCTTTATCATTGTCTGTAGGTGATGTTGCATATAAATGTTTGTAATAATTAGTGGCAGTGTCTAAAATGTCATTTCTTGTTCTAGCTTCTTTTTTGTTATTTTTAAGTTCTTGTATCCAGTTCTTTTTGAATCAAGTTCTTTGAAAGCCTTTTTTGTACTTCGGTATAGTCGTAACTTGTTTTCTATTATTTGATTTCTGTGATTACTGTAGTCTTTTCTTATAGCCTTGTTGGTTGTTTTGAATAAAATACTTAATTCCTTTTTTTCGTCTGTTGTCCGACTAGGGTTGTTTAGTAGTTCAGTTCTTTTATGTATTAAGTGTTTTGTGTGCTCTTGTAGAATTTCGGTCCTGGATCGAACTTGGTTTACTTAGTACTTGGAAGAAAAGTCCTCACATACAGATTTTACCCTTTTGGAAGAGACTTTCGCGCAAACTATTCAGTTTAGAAAAAAAATGTTAGGAACTTCAATACAATTTTGAACACCTTTCCATAGATACACGTATGGTTTTGTTAGAATTTTTTTTTTATTTCTTTTCCAAGTTTGTGACACCACCAAAATTTATTGGTTTTTCTTTTTGTTTTGTATGAAAATGTTAATATTGTTCATAGAAATTTAGACACTCGACCAAATTTGGTAAGAAGCCTTTTAGGCAGTAAAATGACTCGTAGAATTTAACTCTGCACTAAATTTCCGATTCGTATTTTTATATAAGGTTTAGAATCATTTCCTGAGCATAAAATCACAAAATAATAACAAATCCAGGTGGAGCTTCAAGCGCCAGCTCGAAAAAACGTTTTTGGCTGATATTCTGAAAAGTTATAAAGCCTATTATTATTGTAGAACATAAAATTTCCCATCTTTTGTTGCCAGTAAACTTTTTTTCGAACTTACCGATTACGATTTATTATGTCAAATTTGATGATAACAATGTAAAAATAATAAGATGTGAATTCTGTTCCCAGTAGCATAAACATGTCCCTTTTTACCGGAATGGAAGAAGGGTTATGTTTTTCGCGCGTATCTTTTATGTTTGTATATCTTTTATTTCCACATATCTTCCAAATGGCTGGATGGATTTTGGTAACTAAGATATTCTAAGACTAGTCTGACTCGCCAAAGTGTCCTTAGATAGTAGGTAATATTTTTTTACGTGTAGATTTTTTTGTAGTCGGGGTTTTTAAATTAAAGTTATTCTATCATATTGCTCGTTGCTCGAATAAACAGCACCGTTCATCATCATGATTGAAGTTGAACGAAGAGTTTGGTCTCCACTTTTGTAATAAGAACAACTAAGCTGTGAAACGCATTGCCAGAGTGGGTTTTTTGTCGAAGGTTCGAACCTTGGGGTTACGAGGTACACTGTGCTTGTTTCTATTAGAGAAACAAGTTCCATCGTAGACAACATCATTTTCATCCACTATTATCGGCATCATAGCAATCGTATCATTGAATGGGTTATAAATCGTAAACGGTAAGTTTTACAAAAAAAGTTTACTAGCAACAAAAGATGCAACATTTTATTTTCTACAATTATTGGCAAAATATATAGTTTCCAAAATATCGGCTAAAACAGTTTTTTTCAATTGGCGTTTGAAGCTCTACCTGGATCTGTGAGCATTTTGTAATTTTATGCTCAGTAAGTGATCTTTACCTCATAGAAAAAAATTGGATTAGAAATTTAGTGCAAAGTTGAACAAAAACCTTCTATTTTACTGGCCTTTCATTACGTTTCAGCACATTTTTTTAATGTTTGACGAACTTGTGAATTATTAGGAAACATTTTAAAAAGATGCATGAAATTGGAAAAGCCGTTCTCAACTTATATTGTGACCAAAAAGAAAAGGTTGAGTTTTGTATATCTACGAGTATAGATAAATTTAATATTTCTTCGTTCATATATCAAAAAAACTCTTATCACTATTCACAAAATTGTTATCACTAGTATAAACAAATCTTGAACAAAAAATGAGTTTAAATTACATAGTCAAATATTTTAATGTTATTTCTGCACTGTGGCACCGATTCCGCGGTCGGTGACGGTCGCGAGAACAAGACAGCGTTAAATGCCTAATATGACAGAACTACCTGGCCTTAACATAAAGCGAGGTTCTAATGCTATGTTTAAGTTAACAAAAATTAACATTTTTAATTATCTAACATTACTAGTTTAATCAATTAAAAATGTAGAAAAACCAAGTTTGTTTTCATAGTAGAAAGAGATTTTTATAATTTTTTTTTGTGTTTCAGGTCTAGAAATATATCTAAAAAGAGGGCAGCTGAATTACTGAGTCTGGGAAAGGTAACATTTGAGTTATTCTTTAAGTTTTAATAAAGTACTTTCACATAAATTGTCTAATAAATAACTATATAAACACTAAACAACCCACTCCCAGTTAATAAAATAATTTTACTGATAAACTACTGAAAACTAGAATAATTCTTAGCAAGAAAGCACTCAAATATATTATGCAGATTTATAAATAAAAAAATTAATGGTTGCACTTATGAGGTTGGTAAAAAAGAAGCAAATGAATAGCAAAGACTTTTAAAAGAAGAAATGCTGTTTTGGTATCAGTAGAAAAGGTAAAATAATTGAAAGATTGTTAAAAAAAATCTGTATTGTTCATGACTCACAACGTTAAATTATAGTATCTGTTTGTCTATTACTATAAAAATATTATACTACTATTATATTATTCTTTTTCTAAGACTAAAGTCTTTAACCAGTGCGTGTTGCCAGTGATGGCTTATGGAACTGAGACGTGGTCCTTAACTGTGGGCCTCATAACGAAGCTCAAAGTCACACAGCGAGCTATGGAGAGAGCTATGCTCGGAGTCTCTTTGCGCGACAGATTCCGTAATGAGGATATTCGCAAAAGAACGAAAGTGGACGACATAGCTCAAAGAGTAAGCAAGCTGAAATGGCAATGGGCAGGCCACATCGCTAGCAGAACTGACAACCGATGGGGAAGAAAGGTTCTCGAGTGGCGACCACGAACCGGAAGACGCCGTGTTGGACGGCCTCCCACTAGATGGACAGATGACCTCACAAAGGTCGCTGGAAACCGCTGGTTGCAGGTTGCGCAGGACCAATCCTATGGGGAGGCCTATGTTCAGCAGTGGACGTATTGACGTATGAATAGCTTTAAATAAATTGTTTGGCGAAAATAAATTATCCTGAAAATTTGGTACTACTACTAACTAATAATTAGTTTTAAAATCTACCTCTAAGCCTCTATTATTGCAACAAAGCATAGTGCATAAGCTAACATTCTTATAGAACAATATATTTTAACTTTCAGATAGACGAGGCGCGATCCTACATCCGTCGCAGTGTGGACATCACCCACGAGATGGCTTTGAACCTTATCAAAGAGTGCAGAAAGCGCAATGTAGATTGTATTGTAGCACCTTACGAGGCTGACGCGCAGCTAGCATACTTGAATATTAAGAATATAGCACATCTGGTCATCACTGAGGATTCTGATCTCATTCTGTTTGGGTGTACAAAGGTACGGTAATATTTTTTGATATTTTTTTTAAATGTTTTACACTTGACCGCCATCTCGATTGATGTTAAGCGATGATGCGGTCAACGATGAAGTGTGTTTACTTTACGAAAACAGTTATACCCTTGATATGAAAACACCAAGATTGGAACCATTGAGAAAAATCCACTCGAGGCATAGTTTTAGACGTTCTTATCACAAAAATGCCTAACGTCTTCGTTCGAGACTTGAAAGGCAACTATGAAACGATGTCGCGTTTTCGAGCAACGAGCAGGACGTCTACTTTCGTCCGTTTATGTTCTAACCCTACTCTAAAGACGCCTGCTCGTTGCTCGAAAACGGAACTTCGTTTCATAGGTTAGGACATAAACAGACGAAACGAGGGATCGAAGTAGAACCGGAGTAAGAATGTCGTGAGTTTATTTCCAAATTTATGTCGCGAGTTTTCGTTTTTTGGAGAAAGAGAGTACCCGCCCTGTTCTATTACCGGTTACTCACACCGACGTAATGCAAATTCGGTATTTGCAACTATGAGAGCGAAACGACAGTATGTTCATTTAGTATGGAAAACATTGTTAGGCAAAACGGCTTGTCCCAAGAATCTTTCGAAGTCATGCGTCGTTCACCAATTCGCACTGGGCCAGTGTAGTTGATTATAGCCTTGGCTCTTTCCTTGCGAGAGAAGGCCCCGAATCTCAGCAGTGGGAACTTTTAGTAGGCTGGTTATGTTTCCCAAAAATAAACATTGATTTGTGCTACAGGTTTTATTCAAAATGGACCTAGAAGGCGTCGGCACCCTAGTGGAGACAGTCAAGCTGCCTCTAGTAATGAAGTGCCCAATAGAACACTATTCGTTTGAGAAGTTCCGGCAGATGTGCATTATGTCCGGCTGTGACTATCTCGCCTCTCTCCCGGGGATTGGGCTCGCCAAGGCGAGGCAGTTTGTTACCGCTACACAAGACCCTAACTTTGCTAATGTAAGTAATGTCTCTTTTACACAATCTTGTAACCAACCAACTCCAGCTATTATATATTATTCTACTAGCGACCCGCCCCAGCTTCGCACGGGTGCAATGCTGATACTAAAAATGGTTATTGTGGGTTGGAATGTTTAAATATCTGTTGCTCAATCACGTCGGAACGCATTACGAATCGGATTTTGGAAGATTATAGATATTATCTATAATAGTTCAGAGGCTATATAGTCTAGAATAGTTCATAGGCTACCTTTCATCGCGGGAAAAAAACCGGAATGTAACTATGCGGGTATACACCGCGGCGCTGCTAGTCCTACTAATCTATATCTATACTAATATTATAAAGCTGAAGAGTTTGTTTGTTTGAACGCTAGGATCTCGGGAAGTACTGGTCCGAATTGAAAGATTCTTTTTCTATTGGATAGTCCTTTTATCGAGGAAGGCTTTAGGCTATAGAAAATAACTCTACTATTAATTGAAGCGGAGCATGAAACAAGAATGTAACAAAATCGGGCAAAAATATTCCCCTTTTGAGAGTTTTCGTACGTTTCGTGCTTTGACATGACACATGACAGCATGTGTCAAAGATTGCGTCATTGAATTTCAGTAATCTGTGCATTGAATATAAACCTTTGCTAATTTTTTTTTCTAAATCTGAGTTGGTACGACCAATTTCCGACAGGTGGTGCACCAGGTAGCTGAAGAGGTTTTTTGTTTGAAATCGATATTCTCAGGAATGAGTGAACCGATTTCAGTCATTCTTTCACCGTTGGATATGTACGGGATCCCGATGAGTGCTATATAATATACCACGGGCGAAGCCGGGGCGGGCATCTAGTATTAATTATAAATGCGAAAATTTTGATATTTGTTGCTCAATCACGTCGAAACGGATCGCGTTGAAATTTCGAACGCAGAATATAGTCTAGAATAGCACATAGGCTACTTTTTTGTAGCCGGGAAAGTAACGAAAACGAGAACTACGCGGGTGCAACCGCTGGGTGATGCTAGTTATATATCTATATTGTAATTATTTTCAGGCGTTAAAAAAAGCTCCCAAGCTATTTCAACCGTTCCTCGCTGACTGTCAGCGACGAATACAGAGAGAATTTTCTGAAAGCTGAAGCGACGTTCAAGCACCAGTATGTATACGACCCGATCGAGAGGAAAATGGTGCGTCTCATGGACCCCGATGACGAAGGTGAGAATGCTACTGATATTATAAACTAGCGACCCGCCCCGGCTTCGCAAGGGTGCAATGCTGATACTAAATATAAAGTACCTACTAATAAAATTCCGGTCCGGCGGCAAGACGTTTCGTTTTACTTAGTCACATAAGACACAGTTTTTTTGTGATGGAAACTGTTTTGGCGCGACGGACGCACCCAATATGTTGATTGATGGAACAAAACGTCACACCAAAGATGGCGACAGCGGTTTGTTTGTCAGTGCGCTAAAATTCTCCATAATCCGAATTTTGTGGACATGTTGTCGACTCAAAATAAATATTTTTTTTATGTTTTGTTATTCATATAAGGTTTCGATCAAGTCTACCGTACCCCTTGACGAAATTATTAATATAGATGTTTTTGAAGTGAAAACTTCTTTTGGCGCGCTACAGACAGACTTTTTTTTGTGGGCTGTGAATTGAATTCTAGCGTCACGCTCGGAAATGATCGCTAGCGGCGACGAGGTATATTGCGGTTTTACTTGTTTTGATTGTTGAGAACGAATAGCGATAGGTATAAACGTCCGCCGTTCACCGCTTCCTACAATCGACTAAAACGGAAAGAGTGAGCTCATTCTTCGCAACAATAACATAATTCCGTGCGCCTGAAGTTTGGGAGGGGCACATTCATTTATTTATATCGATGATTAAACAATGACTTATATTTTATATCGTGATTAAGCCCCATACAAAATAAACATTATGCTACAATGTGTTGTTTGAGAAATATCCATCAATTTTTTTTCCAGACGTGGAACAGGCTTTATGTGTGAATGCGGGTGAGCTGTTAGATGATAAGACCGCATTCCAACTCGCTCTTGGCAACTTGGACCCGTTCACTCTCCGGAAGATGGACGACTGGCATCCTGACATACACAGGAATCACTCTCAGGTATTCTTGCATTTCAATCGGATAATAGCAGCTAACTTAAAAACGGCGAAGGAAATAATCGTGAGGTTTCCTCACATGTTCCTGGATCTCCCAACATCACAAACATGTCATCCACCACCCGGCACTTGCCCAGCGTGGTGGACTACGGCCTAGACCTAGACTATCTCCTGCGAGAGAATATTCTGATTCCCAACAGCCAACAGTGAGAACATTTAGTGGGCTGTTTTTGGAGTCGTATAATGAACAACATTTACCAACCCTGAAATCCCGAAAAGATTGAATCCCTGTTTTATTTTCTAAAGGCGTTTGGACTGTTTAAGTTCGATTTTGAATGCAGCAGTTTAAACAGCCCACCAAATGTTCGCACTGCTGGGAGTCGGGACCTTCTCTCGCAAGGAGAAACAAGGCTACATAATCCACCACGTTGGCCCCCACGCACGCGGGTTAGTGGATGACATATGACCTCGACAGATTCTAGGTACATGTTTTTACCGCCAAGTAGAAACTGTTTTTTTTTCGACTCTAAACCACCATACGCCTGATGGTAAAGTTGACGTACGCTGAACTAGAAGATAACATGTTGTTCACGTTGGGCTCTAAAGTGTTCAAGATTGTAAATCTCAGTTGAGCGGTGTTCCGGATTTGAATGCCGATGTTTCTAGAAATACATTCAACGACGAAGAAATACAATGTTGAACTATCACACGTATTGTACATATTACGTTACGTTACAACGATACATGTTACATTAAAAGACATCTTTCTAAACGAGCTTGTACAAAAAAATATGACATTCCTCAGAATGGGCCCATAAAAACAGAGAGCTGGAATGAGAAGCCTTCCACCCACCCCAGCATTTGGAGCCCGGATTTCAAACACCACATGCACGAGCCGTGTGCCTGGTGGCAGAAGAAGGTCAGAAAGTTGGAGCCCATCTTCGCTCAAACTACCACCAGGCCAAGGAAGAAAGTCGTTAATTTGGTCACTAAATGTGTACCTGAGACTCAAATTCAAGATGAAAGGTATGAAAACAGATGTAATATAAATATTGGTGGACAATTCACACGCAACACCATCTGACCCCCGTGGTTTTAGCCAAGTAGTTATTTTACCGGTTATTTTCCCCCATTGAAGCGTAGGCCATTTGCTATTCCGGACTATAAATTATCTGGGTAGCAGATTTCGACCCTAACCTTTTAGCCGTTTTAACGCGATTGAGAAAAAACATCCGAATCGCCTTTATTATATTAGTAACAATAAAATTTGACAGTGACTTTGTTGTATAGTGAAAAAGATAAGTTTTATATTAATGATATTATTGTTCACTAAGGATTTCTGCACTTTACAAAATACATAATAAGTAGCATATTTGCTAATCCACATCATAATTAACTTCCAACCCGTCCATTTACTCATGATTGAGTAGGAAATATTCTAACATTGATAATTAATATATTAGTAGGTTAGGATATTCCAACCTGAAGTTTTATATTTCGTGTTTGTAGTTTTGATTTCCTGACCTTGAACTCTATAGAATGCAATGCTTTTCATGATCCTACCCCAAACCAGTATGCCCGATTGCCCACCTTGAACTACCCACTCCAAACCACGGATCCCACCCACTGCTTTCAATTTTGAGGGTGATTTTTCTAATATCATATTCTCGTTTAATTTACAGCCTATCAATACAGACACTGAGTAACATGTACTGCGTAGAATCGACAAACAAACGCCAAAAGACTGACACAGAACCCAACCAAACAAATGCACACAAGCAAAGCCCCACTGATGACATCAACGCACACAATAACAAATCTCCCTATACTACAAAACAAAGAACGATCATATAAGAAAAGCCTCAGAAATGGGGGTATGATTTTGAAAAGACTCAGTAGGTTTCCTAGAACTGTAGTAGGCGATAATGTAGTAGAAAGTAAGTTTTTTTATACTGCTGAAGAAACAGAAATGAGTATAGTCAAAGACAGTATTAAAACTGAAACTCCAGAAAAGATCAGTCGAAATCCTTTTAAAGTATCTAAAAGTCCCGAAGAAGGGTGCGAGAATCGAAGCATTGACGATGTAAATTACGACAAAGAAATTATTACTGATTGTCATACTGATTGTCATAATAATACTGACTCTCAGAAAGAGAACTCCCCATACAACAGTCCCGTGAAACGGCCAAGTAGTCCAATATTGGAGCCAAGTCCCAGGTCCAGGAATCCATTCAAAAGATTGGACGAGGTGTTGGATCAAAGTTTGAGCGAAGATGTGATAGAGAATACTTATCCTATGGAAACTTTGATCACTCCTGTGGATTCTCAGGTATGTTTTTCAATATTGCTACTGTTTTCACTACCTAATTACTTATACTTAGATAACTAACTAAAATTCGTAGGTAGGTACCTATTTATCAAAATGCAAATAGGCTAAGTCAGTTGCGCAGATTAGGACAAGACAAAAAATAAAATCGATGGTTATAGGGCCAGATGGTAGAAATGAAAACTTGTAACTTTGAATGTTCGTATTAAACAGTACTAATGGTTAGTTAGTAATTTTTATAAAAATCAAGGATATTATGTTATCACCCAATGCTAGGCGATACTGTATTTTGATAGGATGATACTGTGTTTTAATAGGATCATACTATTTTATAACTATTATTCTCATAAATAAGTTTGTATTAATGAATGCATGGATAACTCAAGCGTGATATGATCGGTAGGTCGGTACAGTCCTACTCAACTTTCAGCCGTGTCCGGCGGCCTTTTTCAAGGAGGTTGTATGCGCGTGATCGCGGTATCACTGCTTACGTATTTAGTATTGATGATTTATATTATCTTTCCTAGGAATCATTCGGCCAGACTCCACCGAAGCCCTCATTCTGGAGCAGCCAGCCACTCGCGAGCCAATTCTCTAAGAGCAATGGCATCAAGAAGTCGAACTGCAGAGTGCCCGGCTTGAAGAAGACGATCTCGTTGCCCACCAACCAACCGACGTTGCTAAGCAAATTCGGCTTTCAGAAGAAGTAAGTTTGTTAAAAGTATTGGAAATTAAACCTTATGTTTGTAGATTAAGCGCCTCGTCAACTATCAACATCATAAGAACCTAATACGGAATTAAAATGTATTTATGATAGAAATACGAATTCTACCGTCTTCGTTAGCAGACGTGTTATAGTAGACGTGTGTAATTTTTTTAGATTTCTCAATCTTGAGGTCGTAGGTTCGAATAACGGTTCCTTTTGAGTATTTTTAACTTTAGACCAAAAAGAGGGGTGTTATAAGTTAGACGTCGATATCTGTCTGTCTGTGTGTGTGACACACAGACACACCTGTTTGTGGTACCGTAGAGCTCAAACGGATCGACCGATTTCAATGCGTTTTTTTTATTTGAAAGTTGTTTCTAAACGGTGGTTCTTAGCTATGAAATGAAATGAAATGAAATGAGGTTTATTTGCGTAAACATATGTAGATAAATTAGGTGTAATTTGTAGAATCATGTCCATTATGTTTTCCTCGTGTGAGGTATGCAAAAATTTATTGAAACAATGTCAAAATGTTTGTTACTAGAAAAAAAATATTATACAATGTCAAATTAGTTGAAAAAAAATTAAATCAAATATTCAATGTCATTGTCAAATTAGGTTGAGACTTAGAACACCTATATCTAGTTACAACGAATACTGGTATGAGTAATTATAGTATTATAATATCAAGTATTTCATATTACTTCCTAGTTTGACTAACTGGAATACCACAGTACACATTCAGATATTCGTCTACCGAGTAATAACACTTGTCGAGTAGCCATTTATGTAGGTAATATTTAAAAGTTTTCTCAGACATTTCTCTGATTTCATCGGGAAGAGCATTAAACAATTTTATGGCCATGTGAAAAACATTCTTTTTTGAAATTTCCAGTCTGCAGTAGGGGGTTTCAATTATAGCTCCAACTTTAGACCGCATCTGTCTTTTGGATGCCTCCTGTCTTGTTATAAAGATGTCTGGGTTATTCTTGACAAGGAGGCATAAGCTCTTAATATACATGCACGGTAGTGTGAGTATTCTATATTTTTGAAAATTGGCTTACAAGAATCTAGATCACCAACACCTCTTATTGCTCTCAAGCATCTCCTCTGTACAAGGAACATCCGGTCAACGTCCGTAGAATTCCCCCATAAAATCAAGCCATTATATGATTGGTTAATATCGATTCAAGATGGCGGCCTCTATAAAACTGCGGATAAAATATGATTCCACAACCTTCCTCAATATTGGTATCAAATGGAAGGGCTTGACTAGTAAAATACGTTACACTATAACAAATTCCAAATCCAAGTTGGGCGCCACCAGAAAATGGCGAATTACTTTCACTACTCTCTCGATATGGGTATCAAATGAAAAGGATTGACTAGTCAAATACTAATAGTAGTAATTTAGGTAGTAATAAGTAATTAAGCAGTAATTTCAAATCCAGGGCAAGGAGGTATTTTTTTTTTAATTTGGTTCTTGTTTTTATATATTCTTGTTCCTATAATATAGAGTGACCAGACGAGCAGGACATGTAGCTGATGGTAAGCAACATGCCTACTCATAATATTTTTTTTTTTTTTTTTTTTTTAAACAAAGAGTGACGAGACGACCAGGACATGTGCCTGATGGTAAGCAACATGCCTGACACATAACAGCACAGTGACACGCAGCTATTGGAACATGAAGAGTCCAAATCATTACCTAGCACTGCACTGCGCTCGTCACCCAGAGATCTAAGATCTTATATCTCTAAGCCCTGTAATTTCTCTGGAAACATTGCCCGTTCAAACCGGAACACAGAAATGTTTGCACATTACTGCTTGGCGGTAGAATAACTGGCAAAGGTGTGGTACTTCCCCAGGCGGACTCTGCCAAGAGTCCTACCACTACTAAAAGCATAGTGACACGCAGCTATTGAAGCAGGAAGAGTCCATTACCTAGCACTGCACTGCGCTCGACACCCCAAGATATAAGATGTTTTATATATATGCCCTGTAATTTCACTGGAAGTATCTTTCCAAGTGCAAATTGTACAAGTTTGTTATCACTGCTGGCTTTTACGATGAAGGAAAACATTGTCAGGAAGGCAGAGTGTTCCAAAAAACATACTTACAGACAAACATCCATTTTTATATCTATATATATAAAAATCAATGCCACTTTTCGTTGTAAGTAAACTCCTCCTAAACGGCTGGACCGATTTGAATGATTTTTTTGTATACGTCTGGGTAGGGCCCTGGATGGTTTAGATTCACAAATCAGCCCGGCAGATGGCGCTCCACTTGGTATCTAGGTTATTATCCGAGCGAAGCTGGAAGGGGCCACTAGTATTATATATAGATTATTGTTTACTTTGTGTTGTGGTGTCAAAGTGTTTTATATTATATTGTTTCAGGCCGGCTCTGAAGAGGTGATAGTATTAACCACAGCTGAAAAGTGATAGATAGTATTAAGTATAGTCGATTTAAGCATTTAAAGTTAGCATTTAATTTTATGTTTTTTCATCATGCGGACGGTTTGCCTGTGGCAAGCTATTGTTGATTGTAATTATGTTGATATGTGATTAAAAATTGAGATTATGACTGTTTCTTTATATTTAATCATTCCCCCTTAACTGATATTTAAGAAACCAGCTAAACCTTGTTTTTTTTTAAGTTCTGGACATGATTGCGTACTATAATTTCAGATAATAATAAAATACAAAATTCGAAATTTTAAAAAGAGCCACGACAGACAACTCCAGTCGAAAAAATATAGCTGTTGCTTCTGTACCTACACTGATTGTTTGGTGGTTATGGCTAGCCGCACACAGATAATAATATTGACAATAAAGAACGTATTGTCAATAATATTGTGTCTACGCTGTACGGTCCATATTGCGGTGCTGTTCAATAATATTGTTAATATCCAGAAATTCTGATTTTGACCCTCAATATCGGGGTAGGGTATTGTTAATAATATAATGTGCAAGCGCGCGGTCATATTTTAGTTAAGGAAAAGATTTCGAAATAATGCAATACTCAATGTAACGAACTTTTTATCCCGTTCCCCATCCGTTATCTATATTAATAATTTCGTCAAGGGGTACGGTAGACTTGATCGAAACCTTATATGACAAAACAAAAAAATAAACAAAAAAAACAAAAAACAAAAAACAAAACATAAAATAAAATGTTTTTGAGTCGACAACATAAGTCCACAAAATTTGGATTATGGAGAATTTCGTTAAATTCTGATGGCACTGACAAACAAACCGCTGTCGCCATCTTTGGTGTGAAGCACGTTTCGTTCCATCAATCAACACATTGCGTGCGTCCGTCGCGCCAAAAAAAGTATCCATTACAAAAAACTGACTTATGTGACTACGTAAAACGAAACGTCTTGCCGCCGGACCGGAATTTTACTAGCATTGCACCCGTGCGAAGCCGGGGCGGGTCGCTAGTATGTATTAAACGCGCGCTCACGAATCTAGCTGCAGAGCGACTGAGTCAGGCTTTATCTTGAAAAAATATTATCAATATATATTATATATATATTGATGAAGATTTGCGACAATCTTGCATTGACATGGCTAGCCTATGAGTAGTGTTATGATATGATATCTACTATGGAGAAGTATCTACTGCCATCGACATAAATAGTCAGATATGCCCTGAGCATCGAGGCGGACGGATCGCAGCGATGGCTTCTATTGCACCTGAAAAGGAACAATCTGGGAGCGGTAACGTACCGGACGAAAGGGCTTTTTCGAAGCGCGCTCGCCTGGACGAGACCCACTCTCCCAGGGGCGAAGCCAAACGCGCGAAAACCGACCGTAAACCAACACGGACGGGGAGTTACGCAGACGCGGCTCAATCGCACCTGAAGGTGGCGATTATCACCGTCCCGCCGAAGGACTTTTCGCAGACCCAGGCGGAAGCGGTTAGGAAGGCTGTCAATGACAGCATCCTACAAGCCGTTTTGTCCCCATCTTCTTCAAGCGCGCTTGTTCCATCATTTCGCGGTAGACCCTTCCTAATGGACGGGGCTTTAGCGATGTGGTGTGAGAACGCAGGTGCGCTCAGCTGGCTGGAGGGTGCGGTCAAAACGATCACGTCACCAATTCCAAACACCACCCTGGAAGTCATCAGGCAATCGGAGATGAAGAAGAAGCTCAAGGCAGGGCTTCTTATTCATACTCCTATAACTGACGCCACCACACTGCATCGAGTCCTGTGTGCCCAAAACCCATGGTACAAAGTGGACTCGTGGCAGTGCTACGAAATGTCGGAGGACGATAAATCCCAGGAGCAGGATTGCGAGGAAAAGGTGGTCCACCTTATCCTCGGGATACCTGAAGACCAACGACAGTCCATCTTGGACCGAGACCGCCGGGTAGCCCACATGTCGGGTAGTGGGTATATCCACTTCTTCTCTCCGGAAGAAGCAAAGGCCGACAGAAAACCCGACTTACCCACCACAGCGAGTGAAACCATGGTAACGGAGACTTCGACTCCGGAACCATCCACCTCTGCTCCCCAAAAGAGTCAGAGCGAGGTGGTAGCAGTCTCACCGCTAGATATTGAGGGGTGCTCCAGCGACGAAGATGACGTCCTGCGTAGTCCTTAGCCCCCTCAATTTCATCCAAACCAACCTCCAGCACAAACAAATAGCGGCGGCCACGCTACGCAGAGTGCTGAGGAAACAACAAGACCGTCGCTATGATCCAAGAGCCTTGGATCAGAAATAACAGAATCTGCGGTCTAAATAACATCAACGGTAAGTTAATGGTCGACACTACTGTTGAAAACCCAAGAACCTGCATTTTTATACCTAAATGTATAAATACCACCTTGCTTAACCAATTCTGTTCTAGAGACCTAACCGCAGTGAAACTCATTACGGAAAATCAAACTGTCCTAATCCTAGCATCAGTATACCTGCCAGGCGAGGGAGAAATTCCTTCACGAGAACTAGCGGAACTGGTGCAACACTGCGAAGCACACGACTGGGATCTAATCATATCTGCCGACTGCAATGCTCATCACTCTCTGTGGGGAAGTAAGAACACCAACAAAAGGGGTGAGTCTTTAGCCGAATTTTTATTTCAAACAAATCTAAACATTATGAACAGAGGTGCGGAACCTACATTCGTAAGCTCCAGGTACCAAACTATCATAGGCATTACCTTGGCAACAAACGCGGCGGCCAGTCAAATCGAGGGATGGCACGTATCAGACGAGCCATCATTCGCGGATCACCGCCGCGTTTGTTTCAACTAAAATACAAATCAACAAACCCTGTCCCGTATCGTAACCCCGTAAAACTGATATAACAAGGTACACAAAACTACTGAACCAAGCACTAGGTGACATACATCCAACTCACACAACACTTAGTACAGACAATATAGAATCAAACGTACAGCTTCTCACTGCAACTCTCATAAACAGTTATGAATTAGCGTGTCCAACTGTTAAACCAAATGACGTAGGAAAGAGTTCTTGGTGGGGGCAAGAACTTGAAAGTCTACGCCAAGGACTTCGAGCACTTTTTAACCGAGCAAAAAATACCAGGACTAATGAGGACTGGGAAAAGTACAAACAAGCACAAAACACTACAAGAAGCGAATCAGATTCAGGAGAACGGAATCCTGGCACAACTTCTGTAGTAGCATAAACTCAACAAACCAAGCCGGAAGAATAAAGAAAATCCTATCTAAAGGGGAAACAAATTTTCTCGGATCTAAAAAAGGAAGACGGCACTTTCACAAACACAGACAATGAAACCAATACAGTACTTCTGAAACCCATTTCCTGGATGTCAAATCACAGAAGACAAGGAGTGGCCAGAAGAGCACTGTAGCACACCCACAGCCCATGAGTGGGGAGTAGCAAACAAAATAGTAACTGCAGACAGAATAGAATGGGCACTGAAAAGTTTCAAACCCTTCAAATCTGCAGGGCTGGATGGCATATTCCCAGCACTACTACAATGGCAACCAAAGCTAGCCATAAAGCATCTACTACCAATCTATAGGGCCTGTATAGCCTTCAAGTATATACCAAAAAGTGGAGGAGGCGAAGGTAGTATTCTTACCGAAACCTGGCAAGGAGGACTACACACACGCTAAATCGTTCAGGCCCATCAGTCTAACGTCGTTCCTTTTAAAACACTAGAAAGATTAGTGGACCGATACCTAAGAGACGGAGCACTAAAACACAATAAACTGCATCCTCAGCAACATGCTTATAGGAAAGGCAGATCAACAGAGTCGGCACTACACATGGTAGTACACAAAATAGAATCGGCTACCACAAACAAGCTTTCAACACTTGCTGCCTTTATAGACATAGAAGGGGCTTTTGATAAAACCATGCATAACAGCATAAACCACGCCCTCCGGAGACTCAAGGTGGAACCAGTCATTAGGAACTGGATTACCGAACTGGTCAGCAAAAGGGCGGTCCAGATAGTGATGAATACTACTACGAGAGCAAAAGTAGTCAAGGGATGTCCCCAGGGCGGCGTCCTATCACCACTATTATGGAACATAGTAGTGGACAGCCTCATAAAGGCACTTAACGAAAAAGGGTACACTACTATCGGTTATGCGGATGACCTTACAATACTGATAAGCGGGAGTGCGGAAAACATGCTATGTAAAGTCATGCGTTCAGCACTTCTGATTGTAGAAAAATGGTGTGACGAACATCAACTGTCAGTAAATCCAAAGAAAACAGAACTTATTCTTTTCACCAACAAAAGGAAGTTACCTGAACTACAACTACCAAAACTATTTAACACCAAACTCTCCCTATCACCTGAAGTGAAATATCTGGGTGTCACTCTTGACAACAAATTGAACCGAGATGGCTCGCCCAGCCATATCGATACAAAAATAAAAAGGGCCTGCATGACTTTTTGGCAATGCCGGAGACTTGTTGGGAAGAAATGGGGTCTCAATCCAAAAATCACACTTTGGTTATACACATCAGTCATCAGGCCCTCTTTGACCTATGGGTCAGTTGTGTGGTGGCCCAGAACACAACTGACCACAGCGAAAGATAAACTCCAGAGTCTACAACGCCTAGCGAGTGTAACAGCTACTGGATGCATGAAAACCACACCATCAGCCGCATTAGAGTATCTCTTAAACCTGAGACCTCTACATCTAGTCATACAAGAGGAGGCCATGGCAGCCGCCCTAAGACTAAGAGCAAACGGACTGTGGAAACAAAACATAAAAACACGACACTCAAAAGTTCTGCAACAGGTTTTGAAAGAAACACCACTTCTTGAGGCACCCATGGACAGAATCACATGTCAACATGTCTTTGATCGTAGATACAATATCCAACTTAATGCAGAATCGAAAGATAGCTCTGGCAGCAGAGAAGTTAGGATATATACTGACGGCTCCAAAACCGCATGCGGTACAGGGGCAGGTGTCTTCTCAAATGACTTAAACATAAAGATATCAACCACTTTGAGCAACCTAAACACAATATTTCAAGCCGAATGTATCGGCATCACCAGGGCAGCACAGGCAGTCGCAGCCAGAGATGTCGGAGACCTAAACATCAAAATTGTCTCCGACAGCGCCTCCGTGCTTCAAGCCCTAAAAAATAATACTTTAACCTCTGTCCTTATACTAGAGTGCCACAATGCACTCCAATCCATAGCGAGTACGAACAAAGTAACCCTCCAATGGATTAAAGTACACAGCGACTCACTAGGTAATGACGCAGCAGATGAACTGGCCAAAAGGGAGCAAAGACAAAGGTACATGGACCGGAACCACTAATGCCTATACCCCAGGCTCAAATAAAAACGTGGCTGCGCAGAAACACTGAAGAAGCCCATTTAACAGAATGGAATAACAATGAAGGATGCAGGCAAACAAAAATGCCGTTCCGGAAGCATCGAAAAAAAATTTGCCCGCAACCTCATTAGATTAAACAGGGACAAAATCCGTAAAGTTATAGGTATAATAACTGGTCACTGTCCCTTAAATAAGCACCTATTTACCATAGGTGTAACAGACAGTCCTCTATGCAGAGGATGCATGGAGGAAGAAGAAACGCCACAGCATGTACTCATGGAATGCGGCAGTGTGGCGAATCAACGGGCAGAATTCCTCCAATCTCCGCCGTCTGTTCCGGATGCCTATCGCAACCTTAATAGGATGCTCGCCTTCTGGGACGGCCTAGGCTGGTTGGAGTAGAAAAGGGAAGTATGAGTCACGCACAACGGCCCAATAAAGAGGCTAGGTGCGGAAAAGGCCCCGCTAAACTAACTAACTAACTATGCCCTGAGCATGTTAAAATTGGTAACAAACTGCGTCTGTGTGTAGCATGAGGGGCTTACACACCACCAATCTACAAATCTACGTGACCCTTAGAATCGCTAACGGCGAGGTAAGCTGTGGTTCTACTTATTTTTGTAGTTGACAACGAAATAACAAGACATCCACCTCGCTCTCGATGGTTATATGTATAAAAAGTGACGAGACGAGCAGGATATGTGCCTGATGGTAAGCAACCATGGCAGTATAATTGTTATAATTCGCTGTGTCACACTGATGCTTGATATTTTAAATGCAGTAATTAATCAATAAAAAACACCACGACATAATTGACGTCTTTCATAGCAAAATGTCAAAATTTAAGAATGAAGTTAGGAAGATAGTATTTACGTCATTTGTCCGCTGAAGTTGATTTACATTTTCTTTAATTAGTCTAGTAAATTATTAAATATTTATTGGTTGCATTTAGGTTTATACTATGAGTGACCTTTCGCTTTTACATAGATTAGTTGCATATAGGTATGTGTTAAGTTCATCTTATTGCTTTATATTGTTTTGTATTTAATTTGGAGACTGCCTCAGTAGTATAGTTAAGTTGTGTGTGCATGCTTTGGATAACAGTTTAGAACATCACATTGGAATTTATCAGTTTTGTTATTATAATTAACTGTAATCTGTTATGTGCGCCTAGTTAAATAACTAAATCAAAACAATAATAAAAATGCAGTACTTACACAGAAAATGTAATTTCCTAGTATTTATTTGTGTTTCTTGAATTATTAAAACATTTTCTGAAGGCACAGGAAGGCATATTTTTTATATATATGTATGTAAATAATGATCCAAATTAGTGACAGATAAAACGTCTGGCGTTCCCCGCGTCCTACAACCGACTAGAACGGAAAGAGTGAGCTGAGCTTACCAGCGATGACATAATTCCGTGCGCCTGAAGTTTGGGAGGGCACATCTTATGATTTAAATTGATGTCTACTACTCTACAATGTACGTGTTATGACATCAGGTTATTGCAGTGAAAACTACTTTACCCGCGTCGAGTACCTACTTTTGGTACGGGGAAATCTTACGGGCTCACGTCACTAACATGCTGATTTAGTTGCTTGCTGTTGGAGTGGCGGCGTGGCAGCGGTGCGACACGTGCGTATTAGACGATTTTCAGAAGGCTGAAATCTTGTGATTTTGTGTCACCGACACGCATAATAGCAGTAAATCTGTAGCTATATGTACCTACAAGTGCCGTTATGTGCAACAATAGTAGGTACTTACTAGAGTTTTATATTTTCACTTCTAACGGCTACCTATCTATAATCTATGACTACGAATTTTGAGTTGTAAATAATCAAAATCGAGAAATTACTCAAACATACGTTATTATAAGTACTTCTACAGATTTAGAAGAAACACCTGTCTCAGCAGGCGCGGTCCGAAGGGTTTCACAGGGGTCATGACCCCCCAAAATATTCGTTATATTAAAAATCTTAAAATTATCTAGTGGTAAGTACATAGACTATTTTGTAACGCGGGAAAATAACTGGAACGGCAAATACGCGTGTAAAATCATGGGGCGCTACTAGTAAAGTTTTTTTTACTCGATTTCTACTGGTGACCCCCCAAAATCTGAGGTCTGTCAGGAACGTACGTACGAAGAGTCTAGAGCTCTAGAGTCTAGTATACCTTAAAAATAAATGTACAATGTTTTTCAACTCATTAACAATGGACAGTCTACAAATTCTACTAACAATCAATGTACAATATAAGTGTAAACTTCAAACTTGAACATAAAGAAAAATCGGCGAAGGTAACTGTTATTCTTAACTAAATACGTAGGTACTCGCATAGGTTGAAAATGAAACTTCGGGAAAAAGTCTCAAGTTGATTTCCACGCCGCCCCAATCTTCGAGGGGCATCCACAAGTTCAAACAAACGCGGAATATCTGCCATAGGCCCCGTTCAATTTCATTTACATATGGGGTAAGGGAGCCTTTTCATACGTTTCTTATTGCAAATTTTATTAAAACTTGAATATGACGCTTAAAAAGTTTGATGTGTCAAAAGTGATGATTTTTAACCCCGACCAAAAAAAGGGGTGTTATAAGTTTGACGTCGATGTCTGTCTGTCTGTGTGTGTGTCTGTCTGTGGCACCGTAGAGCTCAAACGGATGGGCCGATTTCGATGCGGTTTTATTTATTTGAAAGTTAATATCCGTGCGGATGTTCTTAGCTATGTTTGGTTATTATCGATTCAAGATGGCCGCATCCACAAAATGGCGGACAAAATATTCCTTCACAACCTACGTAAATATGGGTATCAAATGAAAGGGCTTGACTAGTATAACACTATACACTATAAAAAAATTCAAATCCAGGATGGCCGTTACCACAAAATGGCGAATTCTATTATTTTTTTCTCTATTACCTCAATATGGGTATCAAACGAAAGGGCTTGACTAGTAGAATACATTGCACTATGACAAATTTCAAATCCAAGATGGCCGCTTCCACAAAATGGCGAAATACATTTTTTTTCACAACTCCCATAATATGGAAATCAAATGAAAGGGCTTGACTAGTAGAATACTGTACAAATAACAAATCCGAGGTAGTCGGGGGTTAATCAAATTTTTTAATTTTGTTCTTGTTTACAAATCTGCCAAGCCAAGTATAAGACTCGAGATAAGTGTAATTAAATTTCCATATTTACCTACACTTCTATATTTTTTTAATTGTGTTAGTGATATAATGACCTAATATTACATTTTAATCGTGATCTGCATATAATTATATTTTTTGTCTGTTATTATATGTGTGTTGTCCTATGTTTGTTTGTATTTATTATTAACGATTTATTTTCGAAAATAATAAGACAGAAGAAAATTTAGATACCGTCCGTTATTATGGTTTTAACACTGATGGAATTGGAAAGCTAAACCTAATATGACCTCTAAACTTTAGTTGAATAGCGATTATGTTTTTTGCTGAAATGTAAAACTTTACGGATATAGCAAACTTGCTTCAAAGTTGTCGTATCGTAGGTTATATTATATAAATATCTTCTCGCGACCAAGGCACGTCGGTTGTACCGCTGCCGAAACGTCGAGGCAATTAAATAATAATATTGATCGTGATTGGTTAAGTCCTGTGTCATCTTTACAATACGAGTTCAAATCTCGAAAGGTTAAAAACCATAGATAGGTATATCGTAGACTGGAAATCATACTCGTATCTTAATCGCAGTAATATCGATTTTAAACTTAGGTTGTTTGTTAAATTTTTTATGCGTCAATTTAAATTCAAATAATAATCAAGTTTGCTAGTGAACTTTCCATCTGGGTTAGGCGTATGTATACCTACCTATGTTGTGTTCCTTTTATTGTGAATGATTGTATGTGTTGACTAGACAAAGTCGTATGCATGCCTTAAAAAACGTAGAAAATAGCCCGACTCCCGACTACGAGGGTCAAACTGAAAGTTCTTAGAAAATCAAAAACTGATTACATTAGCCAGTTATTAGTTTTATTATATCTTTTCTCAAAATATTGTCCATTCACGTCAATACACCGCTGCATGCGATGGAACCACTGGGAAAAGCACTTTGCCCACTCGTCCTTAGGGGTCTCTTCAATGGCATCGCGATACGCAGCCACCGCTTCTTCAGCATTCATAAACCGCTTTCCTTTAAGTTTTTCTTTAATTTTTGAAAATAAATAAAAATCACAAGGCGCGAGGTCGGGGCTATACGGCGGGTGACCCAGTGATTCAACGTTTGATGTCGCCAAATAGTCGATCGTTCGCTTGGCGGTGTGCGATGAGGCGTTGTCGTGGTGAAGGAGGATCCTACTGCGAGGTCGTTTCTCTCGAACTTTTTCCAAGAGAAGTGGCAAACAATTGGTAGTGTACCATTCTGCAGAAACTGTTTTTGATCCTCTAACACAATTGTTGCGAAATGACCTATCCTTCCAAATAACGAGGCCACCATTTTTTTCCCCGCACTTCGATCTCTCTTCACTTTAGTTGGCAACTCCTCGAAAGGAAACACCCACTGAGCAGATTGTCTTTTGGTTTCAGGATCATAACAGTAAATCCAGCTTTCGTCACCTGTTAGTATGTCGAACACAGCATTTGAGTCACCTCCGTTAAATATTTCAATCATTTTACGGCACCAATCCACACGATGGAGTTTTTGAGCCTCAGTCAAATTATGAGGTATCCACCGGGCGCAAAGCTTCCTGACCGCTAAATGTTCGTGTAGGATTTTGTGCACTTGACTCATACCGATGCCTAAGCTTGTCCGAATCTGCTGATAGGTCACTCTTTTGTCAGTCTCTATCATACGCCGCACAACACAGATGTTATCTTCAGTCGTCGCCGTAGAAGGCCGTCCCTCACGTAAATCATCAGTGAGATTAGTGCGACCACGTTTAAACTCATTAAACCAGTTGTAAACAGTCGCACGAGATGGGGCTTCATCGTGAAAGGCCAATCGTAGTCTATCATAACTTTCTTGTTGACTTAAATGACATCGAAAGTCATAAAAATCATTGCACGAAAATTTTCTCGTGTTAAATTCATGTTGACGTGACACAGACAATTTTCAATTTGCCGCCAAATCGTAAAACAAATGACAAACGAATGAAGTATATACTCAGTAATATTGGCAAAGAGTTATATTTTCAAATTATAGAATCATTTTTTTATTATATTGTTTTTAAGTGGCCAGTTCTAAGAACTTTCAGTTTGACCCTCGTAGAACATAGCGTTTGAGATATGTTTTATTTTATTTGTGACGTAACTGCGTCTTAGGTAAGTGAGAACGCACCCTAAGGGGGTATGGGTAAATTAATTTCGTCCTCGGTATGGGCTCATGTTACTTTTAAAGCTTATTGGCTGAATACCTCGGAAAACTGAAGCTGGTGACGTAATCAGATTTATTCCATTCGTCCTCGATGCTTTTGACGTTTGATTTTTCTTTTTCCTAGTCGTTTTAAAAAAAAATCTAGTCAATTTTTATTTTTTTATTATGAGATTGAACATTTCCTTTAGAAAACGCGGCCATATATTTCCAGGACAATTTTTCGTAATTAACTCCTATGTAATCATTTCAATATGAGTTCAAATCGTCAATAACTAAAAAACGTAAAAACTCTTATATAAATAGGCATATCTGATATAAAATTGCTAGACATGAAAACTTAAGATAATTTGAAGTTACACTGGCATGCGTTTTGTTTACCATTATCTACCTGGACCGTTATAATAAAATCATGATTGGCACAAAAACTTTGACTCAAACACAGGTAATGTAATTAGCTATAAAAATCTAATAACCATTTACCCTTATCACAAAACAAGGCATTTATCTACTCTTGGCTCTCTCCTTTAAATATGTACCTGTCTGCCTAATTTTTAAACAAGAAAGGCAAACGATGTCACGCAAAATAAGACTTAATTTGGCCAAAGTAATGGATATTACTAGAGGTTTTGTCACCCTCGGCTTTATTTGACGGCAAAAATAGTCTAGACTTTTCTTATTCTAACTACGACTAGACCTATAGGTAAGGTAGTAAGTACCTCTAGGTAAGGTAGTAAGTTCCTCTAGTTTTATATCAAAAGTACATCTAGTTAAAATATAAAATTAATGAATTAGCAATTCAGTCATGTATTATATTTGTTGTCTTATATCTGTAAAATTAGACTTAATTTTTGGATAAAACACAAAAAAATTACACTAAAAAAAAGTTTCTAAATCATAGTTAGAATACAGCTGTACATGGTATGTGGTGTAATGTAGTTTTATTCTCTACTACTACCTACTACAATTAAACGTGGAATTTATGAAATTTTTAATAATAAACCCTGTCATCAAGGTATGTAAGTGCCTAAGGTGCCTAATGTTTTAGTTATTTGACAGTCGGATTTTGTTTGAGATAGACATTCCTAAACTTATTCTCCTTTCTTCTAATCTTAATCTTCGTCCGGAATATTATTGAGGAAAGGGTTATATAGTGACACAGTGATTAATTTTATTTCACTAAGTACCTACGAGTACTTACCTATTTTCATCTTAGAGAATCAAAGGGTTGAAAAAATGTCATTATATTAAAATTTATCTATTTTACTAGATATCTATATTATACTATATTTCTATAACTAAATAAAACTTATATGTACTATGTACTCATATATTTGCCATGTTATTTACATTTATCTGACTTTCTCAAAATGACTCAATAGATACAAAGTTTTGTCCGGACTCCGGATAGATATCCGGCCAAAATGAGGCTCCATATCTATGTATCAACAGTACCACTTCAGTCAGTTTCCATTTTATAAAAGTGAGATAAAAAATTCTTGTATTAAGTGGCTTAGGCAGTCGGGGTCGGCGGTAATTTTTACTCTTTTCGAGGATAATGGCGACGCAGTGTTTTGGCGGGAATAGCAAACGGTAGCGGTCGACATCGAGGGTGTGCTTAATTTATGGCGTCATTCAATTAGGAGGCATCATTTTAATGTACTTTTAATCGACTTCAAAAAAGGAAGAGGTTATCAATTCGGTTTCATGTTTTTTTATTGTATGTATGTTAAGCGATAGCTCCGCCAATTGATTGAATTTTGAAGGCTATTTTAACGAAGTCAGTGTGGTGCTTTTTGAAATATGAACGAAAAATTGTCATTCATCTCGATGCTCTGATGGCTTCTTACGAAATTTGGTGGCGTGTCTGAATTTAATGCCCGGTTTACATTATTCCAGTCAAGAGATCTAGCGAGAATCCAGACCAGTGCTATTAACGTCTACATTATTCCAGTTATTTAAAAGCCGTTGAAGTGTGAACACTACAGTGACGATGATTTCAAGAAGTTATCAGTGTCGTGAAGTACTGGGTTGGCCGTCTACATTATTCCAGTTGCACTGGACTGGTCACACTGGATTCAAAGTAGACGGCTAATCCAGTAACTGGACTAGAATGCTAGCTGGATTCATTGCTTTCCAGTGCCGGTTTACGTTTTTCCAGTAAGCAATCCAGCGCTGGATTCGATCTCTGGACTGGAATAATATAAACTGTGTTTATATAAATTGAAGTCGGTTTTTGTATTTCGGAGAAAATAAAGTATTATTTATGCACGTACGTCATTGTCATAAGAGTTAATGCAGTTAAATTTAGTGTTAAGCTAGTAAAGTGAGTAACCAGTAAAGTGTGGGTTGGCGGATGACATATGAAAATTAAACGAAGTCTTGAAATACGTCGGTTTCCTGACTATTTTTTCCTTCGCCGTACAAGTCAGTAGCGATTACAATCTGTTACATCTTAACTCGGAAAAATATTCAAAAGCGCTGGCGGGATTCGAATCTATGACCACGATCGTGAATCGTGATCTGTCGTTCTAGACCACCACGACGTAGTCTCATACGTTAGCTTCTTTCTATTCGCTATAGGTACTCTATGCGTTTGAAAGCCAAACATCAGGAACAAATAGACCGATTTAAAACAAACATTTACGTTTGGATATGTGATCCTTGAGTGCTAGGGCTATAGGGGTTTTTGTTTGAACGCGCTAATCTCAGGAATCACAGGACCGATTTCAAAAATTCTTTTACGGTTGCATATCTACACATATACGAGTAGGTACGTGATCTCCGAGTAGGTACCATAGGCTGCATATTATGTAACACGAGCGAAGCCGGGGCGGTCCGCTAGTCTTTCATAATTTTACTTAGCAGATATACTGAAGGCGACAAAACTATTAATTGATTTTAATTATTATTGACATCATTTTCACAGACTAAGTAGAGAGATCATTTTGCCTACATCGATCGAGATCGAGATCGAAGTACCTACTACTCAAGCATAACCAAACCTTTTTTTTTTTCAAATAATGATAGACGAGACGAATAGAAGTAAAACAAATAGTAGTTATCATTTTTTTTTATTTGCATGAATTCTACGATCTATGATTTGCATGTATTCTTTTTTCAATCTATGATAGTACCCATTCCTGAAAATGTTTTTTTCCTATCAATGTCATTTAAATATGGTATTTTTCTAGAAAATTCGTGTTTAAAACAACTACCAAAACAATACGGTATAATCCTCATAATAACCCAGAAAAATTGCATTGTTCATTAATACAAGAAGGCTCATTTAAAAAGGCGCGTGCCGTGTTAGAATTAAGAAAGCTATTTAAATTTTAAATTGTTCAGAAATTGGAATTTATAAGAAGGCGGCTAAGTAGAGCGGTTAGGTTAACACTTGAGGAAATTCTTCACTGTTTTCGCGTTAAATATCAAACTTAGCTAAGATTAAAATTATACTGATCATAATAGAGTGTAGATCAGTTTAATTCACCAATTCCTTGTGTACCTAAACATAACTAATTGATAGATACTACGCATCAATGAAGCGTATAAAATTATTACTTCGAGATTACGTGGATGTGATCGGTTTATACTAAAAATGATGATGATGAAATGCCAACTAAAATAGTTTGATTTAATTTTGATATAGTAATTAACTTGTGTAATTTAACTTTGACTACACTATGTTTTTTTTTCTAGTTAATTTTTTCCTATGACTGGCAATTTTTTTTTAAAGAAGCGTCGAGACTGTCTATAGAAGTGAAAATCTTAAGATTTGGTATCTTAGTACTATTTTAAAGGAAAAGTTATGATTTGGTACTTTAGTAAAAATATTAGAAAACAACACTATACATGTATCTATTATATTCTTTTTTTACGCATGTCGCTGACGCGAACTCCCACGATTTTACCCATTGAAAAAGCTCTACACGTACACGTCCCGTTTGGCTGCTCCGCCGCCGCTCCGGTGTTACGCTACTGCCATCAACGCCATTCGACATAAGCATGTCGGTGACGCGACATAAAGGGAAAATATAATAATAAATAAAATATATAATCTAATCTTGTGCTTAACATGACTACAGAAAATTTTACTTTAAACAATGGCAATGTTTCTAGTTAAATTACTGGGTATAGAGATAAAACATCTTATATATCTGGGTGACAAGCGCAGTGCAATGCTAGGTCATGATGATTCGGGGCTCAATATTGGAACATTGGAGCCCCGTGTCACTGTCACTGTGCTGTTATGGGCAGGTTATTTATTTATTCATTCAATGAGCACACAAAACAGAATGTATTAAAAACAAACTATAACATAAGAGTATACTGTAGAGAACTGTATTACATTCCAAACTATGTGGGCCTAGAAACAAAATTTGTTTAAATACAACTTATGTTATGTGCTTTGTTTCTTACCATCAGGCGCATGTCCTGCTCGTCTCGTCACTCTATACTAGAGATATAAAAGAACACAAAAAAGTTCTGAAGGAGTGACTATCTTCGTCTCACAGCTCCGCTAGGCTTCCTCGTACCGCACAGCTTCGTCCCACGCTCAACTGAGTGATCTTCTAATGAAACGTCACTTCGCATCACTCAAAATATTTTAAATGAAACATTTTCGGGCTCGCAGCGCACTTATTATTATTTATGTGCATATTTAAGAGGTATCTGTTACCTTCTTTGGAAGGAGTTAATTTTCTATCCTGTGTTAATAATTGTTGTTATTTATAATAAAGGAGGCCATTCATCTCTTTGCATTCGTCCGCTAAATGAATAGCATCACTTAATAAAGATCACAGTCAGGCTAGAGGGTTAAATAATGGATTTGAACAAATGTGCTCGGTAAAGGGTTAGATAATCAATAGTTGATTTGCCGTCAAACAGCTGTAATTAATTATTATTAATTGCAAAAATTAAGGATCTCTGGTACAATTTTTGCAATTGATTAGGTACTATCAAGCTAATTTTGCGTAAATAGCTTCATTTTGATGAGATGCTCAACAATTTCCTGTAAGAAACTCTTGATTGTGGTAGCTACCAGAGATTGATAGGGCAAAATGTATCTGATACATGTTGGAAGCTTACATTTTTTACTTAGCTGATATTGTCCTACAAATTACGTGGTACATTATTCCCGTCCTACGCTCATAAATACCTATTTTATCTTAGCTATTTCTGTTAGCTACCACAATCGAGAGTTTCTTACAGGAAATTGTTGGGAATCTCATCAAAATGAAGATATTCACGCAAAATTAGCTTGATAGTATTCAATAGTAAAAATTGTACCAAGAATTCTGGACTATGGACTATGGATATCGTCTAGTAGTGAAGTATTTTTTAACCGATTTATTGTATTTCAACAGGTGATCCCCCCTAAAATTCGAGGCTGGGATTGCGCCGGGCTTTCGGTGAATTCGGGGCTCCGGATCGGCAGTTGCCGTTCGTGGCCGTTCTCCCGACTAGGCCAGCCGTAACTTCGAGAATAGGTTGCTATAAGGCACCTACATGCTGTTATGTTGATACATATTTATTTAGTTTAGAGTTTAGGTAGGTAAACAACCAATACAATACTGGACACAGGCGCGGTCCCAGCCTTGAATTTTGGAGGGGGTCACCAGTACGCAGCCTCTGATTTGGGGGGGGGGGTCACCATAATGAATTATAGTAGATTATGGCACAAGTGTGTAAAGTTGGTGATTAGATTAGATAGCCGAGTACGGTAACCATCACTACACTAGTGGATCATACGACGTTTTTCAACACACTTGTGAATAAAATAAAAATAATAAAATAATTTCAACAATGAAAACGAGTTGTCAAACATGTTCCGTTATGGCGATCTGGCGGGAATTTGTACATTTTACTAATTCATTTTTTCTATTGAACACGATCTTTTTTGTATCGAATCTTTGAAAGAACATAACAACTCAACCAATAAAATAACTCTTTAACTCACTAGTGAGTAATAGTAATGAAAAAGTCACAGTTAGATTATAGGTGTCATTATATACCTGATTGCGGTGAAATTAGTCATTTTATGAGCAAGTGTGTTGAAACGTATTTTGTTGCCTAATTACGAAGCAAATAAATTCTAATCCCAGATACGTAATTGTGGCTTGGATTCAGAGCATCGATGTATTTAAATCATGAGATAATCCGGCAGGACGCCACGTTGGCCGCGCCTGTTACCGCGCTTAATCCCGCCATAAATAACTGACTGACGTTTTGTCTATGGCATAAAAAACACTTTTCAACGGTCTTCATTGTGTTTTTTTGACAACTTATTTTACTGTTGCTGTGTAAATGTAGTCTAATAATAAAGTGGTCAAGTGCGAGTCGGACTCGCCCATGAAGGCTTCCGTAGCTGCAAGAAACATAATATGAAAGTTCTTGTAGTTCGTTGTTACTTTATTCAGTGTTTTAACAATAGTCAATTTATGCCGTATTAAAATACTTAAAACTATTTACCAGATCTCATTCAAACCAATTTTCGTTGATAGTTTACATGGTAATGTTCATCATACACTTTTTAAATTTTTGTCATTCTCTTATTTTAGAGGTTACAGGGGGGGGTTAGGTACACACTTTTTACCACTTTACTCAGTTATGTACTATATATATACTATACTGGATGAGTTTCAGTTCTATTATTATATCTACATTATTTAGGGGTGTCCCATACTTAGAACTGAAACTCAATTTTGTTTTTAGCAAAACCATACGTTAGTTCTATCTATACCATTTAGTTTAGTTTTAGTTTAGTTTAGTTACCAGTTAGTTCTAGACATACCGAATCCATATATATATATATAAATATATTTCGTTTTTATATATATATATATATATAACCTTTATATATATATATATAAAGGTTTCGTTTTTAAGTTTTACTGCACCCTACAAATTTGCAGTTATAATTAGTAACGCTATCAACGTTTCTTTAATTATATCGATGGCTATCAATGTTGCCATATTTACGAGTATGGTGTTACGCAGCTATATAGTAAACTAGCTTTTACCCGCGACTTCGTCCGCGCCACATATTTATTAAAGTAATTGAGGCAGTACCTACTCGTATGTCTACTACCATACAAATTCACGTTTCCTAATCAAAATCGGTCTAAGTCAAAGTTTTATATTTATTAATAAATGTACAATTTACACGACAAATTACAAAGCAACTATGTTCTCAAAAAATTAATCAAAAACAGACTTTAATTTAAAATCATATTGGGACGTTCCACCAAATTTTATTAGAGTCTATTAGTAGATATATCGACTGATTACATGAACGCAAATTTTAGTTTGTTGTTCATATTTCAAAAACCGCCCCACTGATTTCGATAAAATTTATATGACCACCTCTGAACTATAATCTACCAACCAAAAAAATAACCATCTAAATTGATTCACAATTGGAAATACAACTGGATTGATAACCTCCTCCTTTTTTGAAGTCGGTTAAAATAGCATACAAAGAGTGCAAAGATCCTTCCATGCACACTTTTACTCCTGATTTCCACTCTTTTCAACTCTTTTTCTGTGATAAAAAGTCGCCGTTGTCCTTTCCTAAGTCTAGTCTATCTGTGCACCAAATTGTAACAAACTCTTTAAGTGGCTTAGGCGTTAGACGGTAACGGACAGAGAGAGTTACTTTCATATATATAATTTCATATTAGAATTGAAAACAGGTGTTCCTGATCATTTTATAGGAGGCAGTTGTAAGAGATTACCGAAAAGTAATACGTTTACTCCTCCAAAAAACTCATTTTCGCAGTTCTTAATTTGCCTTAATCGAGCGTCCATCATGCATAACATTTGATAAGACACCATGGAAATCTCGTCGACTATCAAAAATTCTGTCTGATACGCCATTTACTGGCTGCGCCCATCTTAAGTATTGAGGTTGTATAGTGCACTGTATTCTTCTTGTCAAGCCTTTTTATTTGATACCCATGTTGATGGGGTTCATAAAACCTAAGTTATCCGCCATTGTGTAGAGGCCGCCATCTTGGATTTCAATTTTTTATAGTATATTGTATTCATCTTGTTGAGCCCTTTCATTTGATACCCATGTTGATGGGATTGATAAAACCTACGTTATCCGCCATTGTGTAGCGGCCGCCATCTTGGATTTCAATTTTTTATAGTATATTGTATTCTGCTTGTTGAGCCCTTTCATTTGATACCCATGTTGATGGGATTGATAAAACCTACGTTATCCGCCATTTTGTAGCGGCCGCCATCTTGGATTTCAATTTTTTATAGTATATTGTATTCTGCTTGTTGAGTCCTTTCATTTGATACCCATGTTGATGGGATTGATAAAACCTACGTTATCCGCCATTGTGTAGCGGCCGCCATCTTGGATTTCAATTTTTTATAGTATATTGTATTCTGCTTGTTGAGCCCTTTCATTTGATACCCATGTTGATGGGATTGATAAAACCTACGTTATCCGCCATTTTGTAGCGGCCGCCATCTGGGATTTCAATTTTTATAGTATATTGTATTCTGCTTGTTGAGCCCTTTCATTTGATACCCATATTGATGGGATTAATAAAACATAAATTATCCGCCATTTTGTAGCGGCGGCCATCTTGAATTTATAATGATAATGAATAAACATAATTGTATTGTCATCAAAATCCAAAGTGTAGGTATACAACATTTCAGATTAATCGGTTGACAGGAAGAGGGTGAAATTTGAATTACTAAATTTGACCCAAGAATAAATACTAATAAATAATAAAAAAAAACCCAATTCCACCCCCGTAGGTATAGTTCGAAACTACAAAACTGCTAAAACATACATTTTATGGTTTCGTGTTAAATATCTAGAGGTAAAGTTTCATAGTTCTTCAACAATGACGCAGTTTTCCATATAAACTTTCATCCCTTATTTTAACCCTTTCAACCCTTTTTTCGGAACAAAAAGTAGCCTATGTCCTTTCTCGGGATCTATTTTATCTATGTATCAAATTTCATCAAAATCTGTTGGTTGGTTTAGGCGGTAAAGACGGACAGACAGACAGACAGACAGACAGACAGACAGACAGACAGACAGACAGACAGAGTTACTTTCGCATTTATAATATTAGTATGGATGTATTGTGGCATTTATCTCTAGTGTGAATAGCAATTTAGGTAGCAGTGGCATTCCAGACCGTTCTGTTATGACTGGATCATGCAAGTGTTCCGTGACTCAATCAACTAAGGAGGACATATTCAGAGAAGCACCTTTTAATCTATCCTTTATATGTTTACATTGAACTGATTGCTGTTGGAATAAATAGCGCAAACTAAATTTATATTCCCATTGCTTAGACTCTGGGCCTTCTCTCTTAGATAAGAAGGAGAGAGTGAAAGTCGTAGTCCACCATGTTGGTTAAAGACTTCAACCCTTGATTAGTGACCTAGATTAGAGATAACATAGATTTCTCTATATGGTTTAGCCTCACAAGTCCGCCATGTCACGTAAAAAGATAGACCATCAAACAAGGCGACTGGGGCCAGTAATTGGAATAGGTAATTTTTGGGGATTTATCAGTTTATCACGTGTTTTATGTTTTAGTCCTTTTAAGTAAAAAAATTTGAATGCTATCTACAGTTAGTTAATGTTACTTGTCCTCAAGCGATATATGTTTTGGAACGATTTGGTATTTGGAGCAGTTTCTTTGGACATTATCCACCCTACCTAAATAACTCGTAGAATGCTTGACACTTAACACCTCGATCGCAATTTGTATTCGAATAGCCGATGGCAGTCGCATATTGATACAGAAACCGCATCTCAAACGCCATCGCTGGTATCTCCGTTCTGACAATCGTACAGGATTCACTAAGGATTGTATAGTTCGTGGAATGTCACATACTATAATTCAGTAAAAGGAACTAAAAGTATAAGAGCTTTTATTCAGTTAATATACTTCATTTCACAAATTATGATTAAGGTTTTTTTAATGGATTTTTTTGTCATGCTTGACAAAAAAATTGTAAGTTGAATCCACGGATATCGGGTTGAATCGTAGTCATTACTCGTACCTACTGTATCTTGCTATTACTCAACAACATGATAGTTTCTGAGTATGAATGTGTGTTTGTTACTCTTTCACGAAAAAACTACTCTGAATCGGGATCTGGGTGAAATTTGCTTCATAAATAAATAGTAATCAGGGAATCTACCGCCTAGCGAAGACTTTCTTAGCTTTGATCGCCCTTTCTTTTCTTTTCGGTTCATACATACGGTTGAGGCAGCAATAGCAAAGCCATAGCCACGGATATCGGGCAATAACCGATTTAGTTAGACGGTAGAAGGGCTAAAATAACACAGATTCGTTTTTATAAGTTAAAATATTGCGCATATATAAATGCACATATCTATGCAGCTATTGGGAAAGCCACTGCAAGTTGTACATCTATAATATCTATAATATAAAAATGAATCGCAAAATATGTTGATAAGCGCATAACTCAACAACTTCTGGACCGATTTGGCCAATTCTTTTTTAAATGTTCGTTGAAGCCCAAGGATGGTTTTTACAGCATTTACAGCATTTATTTTAGCAGAAAAAAAATCGAATAATTGCTGGGAAAACTTTAAAACATCGCTTTTCCTATTCCCATACAAACGATTCGTAATAACAAGTCAATTTGAGCTTTATTTTAGCTATCATTAAGTTCAAGTGTTAGTTAGTGGAGAGGTTCTAGGAAGGCAAAACAATTGAGTGATGTTCTGATGTAAGCATCGTATACCTATTGATGTCGATATTGATATGATGGTAAAATGTCACTTAAAATATAAACGTATCTTTAATGTGCATCTATTTACAATATTAATATTATAAAGCTGAAAAAAGTTATTTGTTTGAACACGCTAATCACGGAAACTGATTGATTTAAAAAATTCTTTCACCGTTCTTTCGTAATCCTTGAATGCTGTAGGTTATATATATGTACCACGAGCGAAGCCGGGGGCGGGCCGCTAGTAAAATATAAAATAGTGTGGAAAATCCCTCACACAACAGCATCTAGCATGTGTAACTAATAATAATAATGATCTAGATTATCACTATGGTGTATTGATAACGTTCCAAAGCCTCGAAAGAAGAGGTTTGATTCTCCTTTTGTGATAAGTACGTCTAGGCTTTGGAATGCGTTGCTTTAGTGAGGTTTTCCCGAATGTTACAAGTGTTTTCAAATCGAGAGTAAATCTGTTTCTTCTAGGTAAGCATCGCACCGTCGCGTCGTCGCTTAATATCGAGCGATATGGAGGTCAAGAGGAAAGTATAAAAGTTAAAATTTATACATGTATACTGTATAGTCTTAAAGACTTGTTATCATTGAAACAATACTTAACTCGAGCTGCGCCATCGCCCGTGACCAGGACACCAATCTCACGGGGCACGTCCTCAGATATTATAATTAACGCCCAGCAATACGTATTCATTGTGCCAATTTGGGTCCGACACAATATTTGGATAACAAGATTACTCTGGTAAAATTAGAGGGAAGACATCGCCTGAATAAGAAATAGGAGGAATGTTGTTAGTTTAGTGCTACTGCCACTTAATTACGTGGTAAGAGATGAAAATTACAGCTAGTTTTTTACGTGTTCGTTCTTACGATATGTTTTGGTGACTAAACATCATCTTCCAGTCAATGGAAAACATTTTTTTGGAAAGAAGTTGATCAAATTAAATCAGTTCAAATCGTTTATTTGTTAGAAACATAGTCGATTGGTAATTTACTGCCGTGTACATCTGTAATTACATCTGTAATACAGATTTTGTATCACATGTTCTTGCCTGTCTCGGCGTGCAAATGTTGTTACGTGAATGTTTACGGCAGGTTGATAATGGCAGGCTTGGAAGAAATAGATAAAGATTTGCTGCACGAATGAACTAAAAAAGACGTAAAACCATAACAAAAATATATAACGGAAGGGACGCGTATAAACTTTATTTTTCAGACGATCGTGCCATAAATAATAATAGTAATAATAAATATTGGTGGACAATTCACACACAACACCATCTGACTCCAAACTAAGCAAAGCTTGTAGGTACTATGGCGGCCAGATAGCTGATATAATACTTATATAGTTTTAAATACATACTTATTATAAATAGAAACACCCAGACACAGTGCAAACATTTGAATTCATCACACAAATATTTGCACTAGGTGGGAATCGAACCCTTGGCTTTGCAGGCAGAGTTACTACCCACTGAGCCACGAGGCCAGTAATTAACCAATGTTTTGCAAATTGTGTGGCTTCTATATCCGAAGCAACTTTGCTCCTACCTGAGGGTCTACCGCATAACTAACGCTGTCTTACCTTTAATATTGCCATCTCTTTTCTTTTCACCTGAAATGATAGAGACAGCAATAGCAAAGCCATAGCTGATTTAGTTAGGCGGTAGAGGGGGGTCGGTGTCCCATGACATTACATCTTTTTAAATTACAGAGTAACGAGATGAGCTTGAACATCTTGATTATCTGTAGACCTACAGTGGTTTATGGATAATTCAGGTGTGCTTAGTGTTAGTAATTAGTTAGGTAGGTTTGTAGCGTAGTGTAGTTCTCATTGTATTTTAGTTTTGTTAATAAAGGCTCTGCCCACTATAAAAAAAAACGAGATGAGCAGGACGCAGGACATATGCCTGAGCGTAACAGCACAGTCTCACGCAGCTATTGGCACATGGACAGTCCAAAACATTGCCTATCACTGCACACTGCACAGGGCTCGTAATCCGGAGACAATATGATTTATCCCTGTAATTTATCTGGAAAAACTGTCCTCCAAACCGGAACACAGCGATCTTTGCGCATTCCGGCTTGGCGTTAGAATAACTTGCATGTTATTTCCCCAGACAAACTCTGCAATGAGTCCTACCGCTACATACGAAAACCATACTACTATATATTTTACATGGTCGTTATTTGCTTTATTAGTTCAAAGTAAGGCATGTATTCTTGAAACTTGGTTACATTATTAAGCTGATCTTGGTGTATAACGATAGATACATAAAAATGACCATATGAGAGACGGTCGATTTTATTATAGTTTATTTTTAATAAAAAAAAATGCTAGGGTGCCTATATGTCCGATTTATTTGAAGTGACTGATTTTTTGTGGGCTGTGCAATGAATTCTAGCGTCACACTCGGGAACGATAAGAAACCTTCGGGTAAACTCAGGACCATGGCCATTGGCCATCGATAAGTACATCAGCATTGCTGATGCATTTCTAGATGGCCACGCCCTCCTGTTTCACCCGCGTTGTTTCCAAAGTAAGCTATCTAGTTCAAATTTTCACTACTATCGGCAGTTTCTATGACTGCCAATTTTTTTTATAAGCCTATAATACAGCGACGGGACGAATACGAGGACGACTCACGATGTTTTCCTTACCTGTTGAAACCGGTGGTGACGACATACTAGTACAAATGCACTTGGGAAAACGCTCAGAGGTGCTACTAGCTATTAGGCTACCATGGACTCAGCGACTAAGCTACCGCGGCATTATAATTTGTCATTTTTTGACTACCATAATATTTAATTAAAATGAAAAAGTTTAATTTACAGCGTTACGGTTTGAAGGCTTTGAAGGATATAGCTAAAGCATCTTATATCTCTGAGCGACGAGCGGAGTGCAGCGCTAGGTAATGAAGGTAATGCAGGCGCGGTCCCAGCTTCGAATTTTGAAGGGGGTCACCAGTACGCAGCCTCAGGTTTTGAGGGTGTCACCAGTAGAGATACAATAAATCGAGCAAAAAAATACTTTACTAGTAGCGCCCCACGATTTTACCCGCGTAGTTCCCATTCCAGTTGTTTTCCCGCGTTAAAAAATAGTTTATCTACTATTCGATTTTTTAATTTTCCTACATTTTTAGTTTAACATATACGATTTTGGGGGGAAGGGGGGTCATGTCACCTGTGACCCCCCCTTCGGACCGCGCATGAGGTAATGATGATTTGAATTTAGGACTATTCATGTTGCAATAGCTGTTTCACTGTACTGTTATACCCATAACAGTAGGTACAGTGTCACTTACCATCAAGCACATGACTTGCTCGTCTATAAAAAACAATATTAAAGGTATGCATGTAAGTTGAGTACTTCTTAACAGTGAATTTTCATCCGTCATTCCCCAGTAAAATGTTTCAGGAGAACAACTTACTCTTACGTGACTTTATGAAAAGTATACTCTACCTGTATACGGCGAAGTCAAAAGGAAAACAAGTTTTAAATGAAAAACTTTATAATGGTCTCACATAAATTTATTTCTTCATATACATATGTATAATTTTGCGAATCCACTGTGCCCGAGGCGCAGCGCGGGTTACTTTACAAAATAATTAATATTCGTCTACAAACACCTACAATTACATTCACTCTTCCCGCCAAAACTGCGCCCGCCATTTTAATTGCACTAAATTAATTATCATTTATCAAGCTACTGCGCTTTATATTCAATTTTTGTTCAAAACCACGCAAATTAAAATTTAAAGGCTAAATGGCGAGTCCACTTTTGTTTACTTCCCTATCTTGTACATGATAAAAGTATAAACACGTCATGTCACTTATAGCCAAGGAATTATTGACAAAACTAAGAGTTAAGTTTAATATTTGTCTAGATCAAATAGTACCACGCAAATTACTTACCTATAATAGACAAGTTGTATAATTTTATATACCTAAATATTGTCTAATAATTCCTTGACTTATACGGGCCTTTGACTGGCCTCGTTCAATAGTTAAAATAAAAATACACCTACAAGAATTAATTCATTAACGTCACATTTTAACAAATGATTTCAAGGAAAAAAATCGGTTATTTCGTATTACGATTTCACAAAACTTCATTGGAATAATTAATAACCCAAAATTGTGTTGTAAGTGGGTACGTGGGTAGGTACTGGGGATAAATCAGTCTTTTAACAAACATTTAACTCATGGCTTGTCTATGATACCCATAGGTTTAAAATCATGATAACAGCTCTAAAAATGTTTTGTTGTCCTTGATATCTTTGCAAATTTCATTAATGAAAACACTGTATACACTTATATCTTATTCTCGTAAAGTTAATAAATAAACAGGGAGCGAAATTTTTCAAAATCATTGGTAGTTTCATGAATTGAGAGCATAAATTACCATAAATCAATCTATTATCAAGGTCAACAAAACCATTATTGCCCAGTGAAAATGCAATGATTGCTGAAAACATAATAAATAAATAGTTTGTACTTAACAATGGAATCAAGAGCACCTCGTTATGGCATGGCGATTACGTATAACATTTATTGCAATAAAATTGGCTATAAGAATTGATAAAAATAGATGAGCTGTCAGAATATAATAGAGAACATTACAAGCCTACGCCATTATCAAATACTGTACAAGAGATCGTTATATGTGCGTATAGAAAAAAAATAAAACACGCGTACAAATAATAAATACACATATTTCAAACAAAAAATAAGAAAAAGGAATGATAGTTACTAAATTTCATTGAAAGAATTATCTAAAAGTCTCGTTTTTAATAAAGCTGCCAGCCAGCTCGAGAGAGCTGACACACACTAGCGTGTATATGCTCCGAACCCGCTAAATACATGATTCATCAACGAGTATTAAATTTTTACTATAACCTCAATTTAACAATAATTCTCATTAATATCTACGTATGTTTCGTATTTGAATGTTTATCAATATATAAATGAAACGATTGGCAGTAACGAATGATATCGATCGAATAATCGAAACACGTTAGCGACAACATTAGTTTTGTCATCTGTCAAAAATTTGAAAAACTAAATAGTATCTTATTGTTTATCTTTTAAAATTGATTTTACATTGCGATAACAATATAGCAGACGATAACTAGTGTTGTGTTGTCGATCACTATAATTAAGAGTACATTTTATTCTGATGATTTAAGTTTAGTTAAGTTCGCAATAACTATGATTAACGTATTGAAGACCGCGACTTTACTTACTAATTTACATACAAGCTCATTAACTTATACGTAATTAGATCGATACAATAGTAGGTATAGTTGTATAAAACGAGTGAAAAACCTAAAGAAATCTTAATATTCACTAGGCGCAAGGGATTACTGTAAAATAGGTATTAAAATGTAACGAACTACACTTAAAGATAGCTTAAAGTAGTGTGATAGAGATGTGGCAGTCATATTTCACTTTTAAAATATAAATGAAAATAAAGCAAGGATTAAAATAGGTAATTAATTTAAAAGCCACACCCGAAGGTCGATCCAGATTTTTGCGAAAACATTCCTGTTGAATTATGTACGTTTCAAATGAAGTTTATTCATTTTAATGACGTCACATTTGCATAATATATATACCATAAATTCATCACAATACTGCAACAAAATTTGTATGATTTAAAAAAGTTCAGAATTGGGACAATAACAGTTAAAATCAGGAATCAACCTTCACTCATACATTTAACACGTCGACTTCATACATTTTATTCGAATAGTTACGAATCGAATAAAGATTCGCACTCGTCTACATCCCTGAGTTATAATTTCATACACACAGACCAAACCTCTACCTAAAAGATATGTAATCGATCACGATCATACTCTAAAAGCAAGCAGTGATTATAAAAAACTTAAAAACTAACGTACTTACAAAATAAACATACAAAAGTCTTACTACTAAGACTAAGTACCTATTAGAAACTTCATAAAACATGTTTCATACGAGATATTGCCATGGAACTGATGTGTACTTCAAGTACTTATAAATTACTTTTCTTGTACACATGTAAAGAACAGTTTACTTTTATCTGAAATGGTGTCGTCAGAGCTTAGACGATAACAACCAGGTGATTCTGAAAACATAAACTCGACGCTGACAACTTTAATGATGAACTCGTCTTTGTTATAGAAAGCCCCGAGCCCCAGCAGAGAGAACAAAAAGTGGGATGCTTATATTAGAAACACTATCCACTTTATAGGCTTAAACAATCGAATATTAATATCAAAAGTTCATTTATTTACAACCCAAATATGAACAAGTCAATAGCTATGTGTGAATAATCGTCACGGGTTATAATGCAATGTGAAATAACCAGGACTCTTTTGGCATCTCTAAATTTGTTTCTTGTTTTACGCTTTTCAAACTGTCATATTTATACAACTTTAAATTGGCATGCCCTAGGTACATCTTGGATTTTTTTTATAATATAGTGATGGGACGAACATGAAATGAGATAAATAAGAAGAAAAAAATAAGACCTTATTGTATTTACACAAAATCGAAAATCAAGTAATTATTTATTGATTATGATTCCTGGGCTTAAGTTTACACAGGTGAGTTCATCATCGAACCTTAGGAGTGCAGCTACTGCCTAAATAAAACGGTATTTATGCATCAATATCGTTCTCTCTCTATTTTCACTTAAAATTAAAAGAGAGAGGGATATAAAACAACCGTTCTAATTAGTGCGAAGGCAGTGGTATCGAGTTCACTTTGACAAAATCTCTACCACCTAATTCAAATGGTTTTGGACATAATACTGCCCACTCTTTCTTATTGTTTGAAATGAAAGAAAGAGCAAAAAAGAGAGCAATGTCAAAGCCATAACCATTTTTGTCAGGCGGTGGAAGGGCAGAAACAAAGACGCATCATACAATATTGGAACAAACAGAACAATGATCTGGTAATACAACTAAGTATATACACAAATTATGTACTACACACATATTAGGGACTGACACAAGAATTCACACGACACAGCCGATTCGTCTAAATAGTCCGATAATATTGCAATAATGAAGTTTACTTTACACTACTTAAACATATTAACATCAGATATGAAAAATAAACTTCTAATTACAGCAGTAATAACTATTTATACATTTTACAATATGTCTGTATATGTTACGATCAGAATCGATTAATTATATCGCATAAGTTTAGTCTAAGCGCACTGTTTTCATAATTATTTTTATATTGATAGCAAATTATACATATACATGTGTATATTCGGCGTAATTATACATTGACCGTTATTATATCGAAAATTTCATAAATGCATCTAACTTTCAACCTTTAATATGGACTTTAACTTTAGACTGTTCGATTTAAAGACAAAAATAGCGTGAACAGCTGCGTTAGGTCTATCATAAGTTTTTTTTATAGGATAATAATAGTTATTTACCCTTTTAGACTCACAATCATGTTTGAATGGTCATAATGTTATATATATCATAAGTAGCGTTCGTAGGCACTCCTATGTTAAGCCTCTTGTGGAACAATCGAATTGTGTGAGTTTTTCTTCGATTATCAATATTTTTGTCGAATAAATTATTCGCAGTCAGTCGATGTGTTAGGGCACATCATATATCGAGTGAGGGTTCTGTCTAGGTCAGTCTAAGTGGAATTGTCGTGGATTCGAGGAACGTGGGGATGTTTCACCGATTTAACAGATACTTAAGCATCGTAATCTTTAATTTACTTATCACTTACGCAAGGCTTAAACGAGTTAAATTTTTGAGCTACTGAAATTGGTTTAACATCTGTTTACTTTTGTGATATCAGAAGTGAAGAACTTTACCTTAGACCTTACCTATACCCTGTGTTATTTGGTAAGATGAGGTCAAATGTAAGCCTATTAAAAAATATTGAAACTTTATAGAAATATAACGAATTGACTGTTAATACTTCTAACTTTATTGTCATCTAGAATGGTTTATGTTTCCGCAATTAGGCTGTACCACGCGTAAAAAAAACATTTTTTTAAATTTTAATGTATAAACTCATAAAGAATATCAATTAATGCAAAATGCTTTCTCATGAGATTTGATAAGCTATTAAGGAATAAGACGATACGTTATTTACAAAAAATGCTTGTTAGTAAAACTTTGTTTATTTTTATTCTTCATTTTTGGTGTTTCGCACGTCTTACGTAATTTCAAGTTACGTAATTATAGTTATAACTTTAAATTACTTTATTATTCTCTTTGCTTCTCTAAACAAAAAGCATACTCATGGATTTTATTAACGCTCAACTTGATCTTACAATACGACAATTTTATAAATAGAAAGTAGTGATGGCGCTACGATCGAAAAGAATTACCACCCATTACAGAATTAAACAACTTCTGTGTTCTTTAATACTCGTAACTGAGCAGTTCTACATTTGGCCGTTCTAAATATAACTTGGTAGTACCTACTGTAAAACAAGAAGTGTAAAAGATGGCGGACATGGCGGTACAACCATAGACAATAAAAATACGTTTTTAAATCGCGAATGTCATCCCCAAGCTCGTCGAGAGCACAGATTAAGTACATATAGAGGCGATAGACAGAGCCCGCGGTTACACCAGCCGGTCTCAGCGACAGTTGGTGTAGTGGTCGAACGAGCCAAGGTACTCCAAGGCGGCCCGGTAGCAGAACTCGTATTGATCCTGTAAACATTATTTGAATTAAACACAAGTATATAATATGTAGTTTACACCGTATAGTCTATAATATATGTTTTGTGGTAGAGTCCCACAGGTTTATCCGCGCAGTTCCTGTTTCCGTTATTTTTCGTAGTAAAAAGTAGTCTGTGTTCTTTCAGAGTATAATTTAACTGTCGTCAAGTTTCAACCCGATCCTTCGTCTAAACATTGACATCCTACTAATATTATACATGTCACTGTATCTATGTTTGGATAATTGTTGCTCAATCACGTTGTAACATAAAACGGATTCCGCTGAAATTTGGAACACATATCTATATTAATAATTTCGGCAAGACGGTAGACTTGATCGAAACCTTATATGAATAACAAAACATAAAAAATATTGATTTTGAGTCGACAACATAATATGTCGACAACAAAATTCGGATTATGGAGAGTTAAATTCCGATGGCACTGACAAACAAATCGCTGTCGCCATCTTTGGTGTAAAGCACGTTTCGTTCCATCAATCAACATAATGCGTGCGTCCGTCGCGCCAAAAAAGTATCCATCACAAAATTGTCGCTGGACCAGAATTTTATTAGTAGATAACTTATATTTAGTATCAGCAATGCACCCGTACAAAGCCGGGGCGGGTCGCTAGTAGATTATAATCTGCTACTTTTTTATCCCGAAATAATAACGGGAACGACGGGTACGGGAACTAAGCGGGTAAAATCGTGGGGCACTGCTAGTTTACAATATTATTAGGATAGTGGGGAAGTAGGGATTGAATACATAAGTAGTACTGTCGTTGTTGTACTGTATACGTACGTCGAACTTGCTATTCTGTTGTTGTACTTGTGGTAGTGGTACGTTGTGTTAATGCTACGCAGTAATGGTGCTACGTCGTTTTAGTGATACATTTGGTATTGTGGTGCTACCTTGTAATATTGCTACGTTATGGTAATGCTACGTTGCACTAATGGTTACCTTGTATTGTTGCTACGTTGTAGTACTGCTAAATTTGATTAGTACTACGATTTGCTGATGCTACGTCGTACTAAGGCTACGTCGTGGTAGTGCTACGTTGTTCTGGTGCTACGTTATGGTAGTGCTACGTAGTGTCAGTGCTACATCATGCCATGCTATGTTGCAATTGTATTACAATTCAAATATAACATTACACTGGCACTAAGTCAAGTATCGCTGCACATTATTTTGTAGATGTACGTACAGTATAGGCAGTCCTTGAATAGACAGTTTTAAATTTGCATTCCGGAAAGTTGTTTATGTAGTTATCAATATAAATAGTTAAGACTTACTTGTTTTACCTACCTATTTTTGCAAATAGAGTTGTTATAATACTAGTATATACTGACCTCAGTCTGCACCATGGCGGGGCGCTGGGTGCGCAGCGTGCGCACTGTCTGGAACACGTCGACCACGCCCTCGTACTGCATGCGCTCCAACACCGTCGACAGGGTGATGAACACGCCGGTGCGGCCCACTCCCGCGCTGTTCCAATACAAACACGGTTAGAACGAGACAACTGATGATTACTATGGCAAGGTTTTTGCTGTCAATGTTGTGGGCACTACTGTATTTCTGCTTAATTTAATATAATAATTTCATGTTCTCCTAAAAAACCGACTTTAATTTAATATTGAACTCAAACACTCGACTGAATTTCATATTTTTCGTTAAAGCTATGATGACGTCATCCAGACAAAGGTAAGTAAAAGTTTAATTTTTTGTTGAAATTTCAAAAACCGCCACATTGATTTCGAATAAAATTTATATGGTCGCATATAAATTTTATCAATTTGCACTCTGATATCATCTACTAAACCAAAAAGGACCATCAAAATCAAGATTCACTATTGGCGAAGCTGTCGCATAACATACATACCAAAAAACATGTCGGTTACATGTTTTTTTGAGAACCTCCTCTTTTTTTAAAATCGGTAAAAAAACAGATTTCTTTATATTATGACAAAATGTTTGTCAATCTCCAAAGTGAAACTTCATGTCAATATCTAAAAACAATGATAAATTGAATAAATTTAGATTTTTAGTATTAAACGACATTAATGTTGCACAATGAGTCACCTGTACACCTACATATTTACCGCTATTACGCGTGTCGGTGATGCGAATTCACATGATTTATTCCTAATAAAAAGTACTTAACATGGCTAAGCAACATATCACTTAACAAAAATAACTACACTTTTTAATCCTGAATACAATCTCACCTGCAATGCACAGTGATGGGTCCGTCTTGACCGAACTGCTCCTTGGTCTTGTGCACCTGACCGAGGAAGTCGATGAAGCCCTCTCCGCTCTTAGGCACGCCCTGCTCCGGCCAATCCGTGAACTGGAACTGACGGACCGTCCGGGAAGCCCCGTCGCGCGCGTCCGTTACCTGACAAGCAAGTGATTATTGAAGTGAAAACTTCTTTGACGCAACACACAAAGACTTTTCGTGGACTGTAAAGCTCATCGTCACGCTCGGAAGTGAGAGAAATATTTATGTGAACTCGGAGGCGTCGAGTGTGCCAGAGCGAGAAAGATAGTCAGGTGTTGTAGGATTTAGTCAGGCGGAACAAGGGTTGGAGAGCTGAATAGGTTCCTGAGACAACACACTGTTGACTGACCTTGAATTCCCTCAAGATGTACTGTGGCATGTTATACTCCGCAATAGGGTCCACTACGAAACATTGGTAGCGTACTGAACGGTCCGACGGCCAGTACTGATGGCATTTTTCCTGAAAATAATAACAAGTTAGAACAGCATTTCAAAAGATATAAAAAATATATTGACAGTCTTAGGAACTGCCGATAGAAGTGAAAACTTATGACTTAGAATTTCAGTATTAAACATCAATGATGTTGCAGAATACATCACATTAATAGCAACAGATATACTGCTATTACGCATGTCGACGACGCGAAACTATAAGATTTTCCCCAACTAAAAAGTGCTCACCGCAACTAAAGAACTATTAACAAAAATGATAAATGAGTGAAAGAACTTACTCGGCCCATCTCTTTCAATTTCGTCAGCATCACAATAATGGTTGAATTGTGCTCCCAAAGCATACGCCAGAAGTCGTCCGTGGTATCAGGCAGCGGTCCTTGAGTCGCGATGTAGTTCGCCCTGTATCTGTATCCGTCAACGAACGAAGCGTTGATGTAGTCCGATCCGTCGCGAGGAGTCAGGCAGACGCGGGTCGATTCATACGGCAAGATGTGGACCAGTCTATTTTTATGCTTGTTGCAAGGCAGACTGGCTGACACGAAGCGACTTGAATCAGCTTTCATATTGGCAAGTTTCTTAAATTCCAACTCCATACCCGTTATATTTTCGATGGAGTCAATGCGCATGAGCTTCTGGATGTGTGCGTGCAAGTTGCGGGCCGGGACCTCGGTATCGCCGCAGACGACAGCTTCTAAGAGTGCGTCGTGGATAAATATGTATTGGTCCTCTGTTTGCACCATGTAGTTGCGTTGTGCTCGTAAGCAGGTTACGTGGCCGTAGATGTCAACGGTACGTTCGTGCCGCGCTCTTTCCAGCATCGAATCGATAACAATGAAGCATCCCGTACGGCCGACGCCAGCAGAACAGTGCACCACCAGAGGACCAGCGTCGGGTGGGTTCAAAGCACGAACGCGTCGTAAAAATTGCAAGAATGGCGCAGGGTGATCCGGAACCCCGTGATCAGGCCAGGCGGTGAACTGCAATTGCTTCACTTCTCGCCTCTCAGCGGTCTCTTTTCTCGTCACTTGGAATGTTCGAATGCAGTAAGTAGCCAACTCTTGAACTTCAGCGATTGTGATAGTCATCGTTCCATAAGTTTCACTTCCACGGCTCGGCCAATACTGATCGCATTTAATTCGCGTTCGCTCTTCTAATTTAGTCATCATTACAATAGTAGACGTCCGCAATTCCCAACACATTCGCCAAAAGTCAGCAAACGTTTCCTGTAAGGGCCCTTGTGTGGCCACGTAAGCGTTATGTTTGCGGTAACCGTCGCAATAATTGGCATTGATATAGTCGCTTCCGAGTATCCCGTCGATGGGCTGTAGAATTACACGACTGTGGTCGTAAGCTATAACATTAGCATAACGGTTCTTAGGCTTGTTTACATCCATATTAGAATGGTCCCACGTGAATTGTTGACCGGGCTCGATACTTTCGTATTCCTGTGAAAATTTGAGATTGTCGTTGGCTTTTAACCTATCAATGTGCTCTGCTAGCTCTGAGATAGGAATTGGCGGATGGGAAATCATTGCAGGGGTTTGGAAGTTCAGTCGTCTCATTTCAACAGGATCGGACGGTGCCCCAAAACCGACATCAGCGGACATCAGTGGCCGAGTCACAGCGGCTTGATCAGGCGTTTTGCAAGGTTGTCTTCGTCGCTTTACTATAAACAGTAGGACCAACAGCAATGAAAGCATTAAAGCTGCGATTATTGGACCAATGACCCAGATCATACCAGCCTCTTTTCTATTTTCTTCTATTCTAATTTCTGGGTCACCATTGTTCTCTTTAGGATCAGGCCTGCTAGGTTCCTCCCCAGGAGGTGCTTCACGCATATCTAGTGATAAATATTCTGAGAATGGACTCGACGTGTATAAGTGCTTTTGCGGAGTATCTACAACTGCTCTAACGAACACGCGATACTTTTTGCTAGGATTCAATTTTCTATTCAAAAAGCCTTCATACATCTCGTCGTTTCCCAGATGGAACGTGTATAAAATATTTCTTTGTAAGAATTTCGCAGCGATGTAAGGTGCATTCTCGTCATCTGTTCTAGCGTTATTCTTTATTAAATCTTCAGTTAGGAACTGATCGGGGTTATTATGATTATGAGCCTTATCATCAGGCACTACAACTAAATAATAATGCGATATCGGCCCGTATTCTTCCGAAGCTTGGGGTAAAATTACAAGAATCTCGTTCTCAACGACACCATAAAAATCTGGTTTTACCATCGGCTTAGGAGCTGCCATTTGCGTAGTAACCGTGATCTTAGTTGGTGGTCGGTAAGAATCGTCGTTAGGTATCGCACTTACGTTTACGTTGTACGTCGTAAAAGGTGATAAATCATTAATAGAAAATGACGTTTTATCATGTTTTACGATTTTTTCTCTTCTAGGAATTTCTTGAGTTTGAGTCATTCCAAGAGAATCGACGAACTCCTTAATTGCATTATACGAAATCTTATAGCTAACGGGGTTCAAGCGTAATGGGGAGACCACGAAAGTGTCATGGAATGTGTGGAAACGTCTTGAGCTCTTAAATGTAAAGGCACTTCCTCTGGTTTGACTTTCACAGTGACTTTTTCCGATAACCTTCCAAGTCCAAGCGCAGTTTTGGCAGCTACAGCGATTGCGTACTCTGCAAATTTTTCCAAATTCTCCAAGTCAGCAGAATGCGTAACATGCACATTCTTTTGTTGCCATTCATCTAAATCCTCAACCGGCGTCATGGTATAAAATATGACATAACCAATAATTTTCGTTCTGGATCTAAAAGTTTCCCACCAGACTTCAACGCCTGATTCTGAGGTGGCTACAGCTTTCACTGACATAGGTGCTCTACCGATGTCCCGCTCAGTGTGAGCCGTGACATCTTTGCTGTAAGGTCCAGCTCCTTGATCAGTGTACGCTCTGACTTTGAAAATGTAATGAGCGTCTTCTTCTAAGCCAGTAAATACTGATTTAGTTGTTTCAGTAGTCTTTTCAACCATCGATGATTGATCGCCTCGTTTGTAAAACTGCACGTCATATTTCTTAATTTGTCCACTACGATCTGCTCTTATTGGGGTTCCCAAGTAACGCTGATAATATCTGGGGTCTGGAAATGGTATGTGACGTTCGTCGGAGGTCCTTTTGGAGCACCCTCTGGCGTCAGCCAATATTTTATCGCCTCCTGCCCGAAACCTATGTGGTTTTTACCCGCTATTCTAAATTCATATTGTACACCTCTTTCTAGGTCTTGCAGTTTGTATGATGATTGTTTGACAGGGAACAGAAGCTCTTCCAAAGGAAGTTGATCTTTGTTGCCAAATCTTAACCTATATCCAAGCAAATCTCCGTAGGTTTGTGAGGGTTTTTGCCATTCTACTTCGAGCGAAACTACTGGTTCTCGCTCTAAAACCCTGAAACAATAAACATTCATAAAACAGGGTCCTACTAAATTAGCTTATAAAATTCGAAATATGTTATAATTGAAGTATATGTACAGTAACATTCATTATTACTGCTTTTTAAACGAATAAGCCTGCGTTTAGTTACTACTCGCCTGTCAGTAAGAATGATAATGATTTTATAATAATAAAAAAATTAAGATTACTGCTTCAGTAGCAATAAAAAAAAAACTGGTAAGCTATTTTTAATCATTTCATTCATATTGAAGTCACACAAATGTTATATTGATTTTTCAGGGATGTTGGTTATATCTGGGAAGCGAGAACTTTACGTATTTAAAAAAAAAATTTTATAGGATTACACATGACCGCCATCTCGCCTGATTTTAAACGACGATGCGGTCTACGATGGAACGTGCTTACCTAGAAGATCCGATTCACTCTCGATTTAAAAACATCAAGACATTATATTCGATATCCTATTTGGTAACGTCGGAAGTCGGAAACTTACTTCAGGGTAACGATGGGTCTATTTGGCACTCCGCCAGGTGTCTTGACGGTCACTGGCGCACTGCGGTCGCCGTCGCCTTTCCTCGTCAGGGCTGCCACCTGCACGTTGTACCTTGTGTCCGGTTGAAGACCTGTCACGTTCAACTCTAGTGTGGTCTCATCCATGACGTTGAAACGCATCGGCTCGTTGAGGAGACCCTTGCCCTGAGAAAACAGTGGTACGTTAATTTACAAGGTTATGCAGAGCATCTTCGCGAAGTCGAATTGCATTACAATCATACTAACAAACAATTTTTATGAAACACTGAAATAGCAAAATTGGAACCTTATGAAAAAAATAATTGTGTTTATCAAAGATGTCTGAGGAAGTCCTGTTTTTTTTGTTTGTTTTTTTTTTGTATTAATAGCGCCTTGCGATACTCGCGTAGTTCCTGTTCCAGTAATTTTTCACAATAAAACGAAGCCTATGTGCTATTACAGACTATAATCTGTGTTCAGAATTTTAATCTGATTATTTCAGCCGTTCCGGCGTGATTGGACCACAAACGTCCAAGCTTTCGCATTTCTAATATTAGTACCACTACGTAGCTTATGACTCTTAGAGTTAATACGAGTATTATGGTTTTCTTGGCAAAAGATTTTTCAAAATTGATTCAGTAGATCCAGAGATAACAACCTCACAAACTTTGTCTCTTTATAATACTAGTTCAGATAAAAGAAAATAGCACGAGGTTGACGAATTTTTGATACTCTATTGCATCTTAACTGATATTTTTATTAGTGTTGTGTGTGAATTGTCCACCACCAATATTTATTTTAGGGTTCCGTAGCCAAATGGCAAAATACGGGACCCTTATAGATTCATCATGTCTGTCTGTCCATCCGTATGTCACAGCCACTTTTCTCCGAAACTATAAGAGCTATACTATTGAAACTTGGTAAGTAGATGTAATCTGTGAACCGCATCTAGATTTTGATAAAAATATAGAAAAAAAAACAAAAATTTTAGGGGTGTCCCATACTTAGAAATGAAACTCAAAAATTTTTTTCCATCAAATCCAAACGTGTGGATTATCTATGGAGAAGTCTTTAAAAATGATATTGTGGTTCCTAACATTTTTTTTCTAATCTGATTAGTTTGCGCGAGAGATTCTTCCAAAGTGGTAAAATGTGTGTCCTCTAAAATAAGAGAATGACAAAAATAAAAAACAGTGTATGATGTCCATTACTATGTAAATTTGTATTGTTATCATACGTCATAAATGCACTATTGTTAAAACACTGATTAAAGTAACAACGAACTACAAGAACTTTTATATTATGTTACTTGCTGCTATGGAAGCCTTCATGGGCGAGTCCGACTCGCTCTTGACTACTTTTATTATTATTTTCAAATACTTGATAAATGTATTAAACGGTTCCAGTGAATAAGGTAGTCAAAACATAATATTCTACCATGACTTTGATTTTCTCGTAATATCTTTATTATCTTTGATTTTTGAGCGACAAAAAAAAACATATTTTACATTTAATGTGTTCCAGCAAAAAATTAAAAATATATCGTATTGTACAAGACCCGGTAAAGTTACCTCATCTCTCAGCTCCTGCACGTGGACATGGTATCCCCGAATGATGCCGTTTTTCTCTTTCTCCTGAGGCGCCTTCCACGTCACGTGGATGGACGTGGAGTTGATGGCGTTGATCTTCACGTCCTGAGGCTCTCCGGGCACTGTGAGCACACAAACTCAGTGTTACACATCCGAACCGGACCTGGCCACCTTTAGCCTAAAATGCCCTATCAGCATCTACGGGAGCACTAGAAAATACTACCTTAAAGCGAGATCTTAGGGACTAAATCGGAATAAAGCTCTGCAAAGTTCTTGGGGAAGCGGTTAGTGCGGTCGGTAATCGCCGTCGCAAATGCTGATAGAGTATTTTAGTGAGCGACTACGCTCGCTCTCAGCATCTCGATCGGGCATTTGAATACCAACACACACTGAGACATGTCATTTACGCCCTTTCACATCACCATAAACCAATAAAAACGTTTACCTTTCAATCCACATCGTTTAGAACTAAAATCGTCAAGCATTACAGAGAGTCAAACATTTAATTAGTCACTATAGGTTATCCAAAGCAGCATGTCTAAATCTAGAAACATCATTAATTCACACACTGCAAGGGAACAAACATGCTTCGGGACGTTAGACGTTGGGAGCTCGATTGATTAGCACAACACACCAAGTCTGGTGAATTCATTAAGGTTTCGTCTACGAAGTCATGCCTCAGGGTACCTCTTGCAGTTTGCTCCAGAATAGTTAGAGTATCACTAGGAAGATACTACGTAAAGCTTAGGCACAAGCACAAACGCACACCGATACAAGCACTATAGTAATTTATACTCACTCCTTATAGCTGTACGGGTTACCAGCGGCCCATACAAAGTGACGAGAGAAAAAAAGAGAAAAACGCATTCAAATACATTTAAGACAAATTGTGCGAACATTGCAGGGCGAACGGAACTACTGAGTGAGAGATTACGAGTCGAACGCTTGTCGGCAAATGGGGGCTCTTTATTTTCCTCGTGTATTTTGAGCTCTTTAGGAGGCGCATTCGGTTTAAGCCGCTCGGGACGTCGTCGGTTTACTTCGTGCATCGCCCATTTCTGTTCCCAGTGCAGCGAAAAATACGGATTATTTTCTGAATAGATTCTAAAATGTGCAGAACGTTCTCGCGAGGAACCTTTTATGTGCAAAACAGCTCCCACGAGTTATATTAAGGATCGTCAGGGGTAGAGCAGAAAGAGGCGTGCGCGGCATCTTGGTCCCACGTAGAAGTCACTCACACGCACATGTATTGATTAACGTGGCGCCAGTCTATGTGTGTGTGCTTCTGTATGTGTATTCTCGTACCTCGTGTATCTTCTGTGTTGTCAGTGTGTGTCAGTGTCCATTGGTTCTTCTAGTTCGTAATTAGGTAACTCGGTGGTGGTATCAGGAGTGGGTGGTGCCGATGTGTCCGTAGCGTTCTGTCCCGCTCGCAGGTTGGCAATAGCGAACGTTAGCCATAATAGTTTATCTGTGACAATATCTAGTGTGCATGCACAGAGTCTGATAAGAGTTACAGAAGAAGGAAGAGAGGCGAGACTGAAACTCCTACTGCCAAGAAGTCGTAGCGAGAGCAAGTGAGATAGACAGAGAGATAGAGAAAGATAGCGCGTAGTCTAGTCGAGCATTCGGGGAGTACAGGCGAAGATGGTCGCGGTTCACATCCCTCGGATCTCGGGCCAATGAGGGTAGGAAAAGAATTTAGATGATCCTCGGGATCGCTTCGGCCCGTTCCCCGCTAATAGTATAGTAGGTAGAGAGTACAGTGAGTAGAAGTCGTGAGTAGTATAGCATGCGCGCGTGTCGTGTGGATACGGTATTGGTATTCAAATGCGGCGCTCGGGCCAGGTGCGTGTCAGGGCGCCGGGCGAGGGCACTCACTCGCCGAGGGCCGGTAAGGGCCAGCCCTCTGGGCGACGGACGCGGTAATGAGCCGCGCGGCCGGCCGGCCCTTGTTGTGTCACGCACTCGCTCTCTCACCTCGTGTCGACGCTAATTGTGCAGAGTGCGCCTAAAAAGTGCAGCGCTTGCATTGCGACATCCAACGATAGCGCGCCGCAAGCGCCAACCTAACCGGTGCGGTGAAATCAATTGAACGAAAACGGTGCTGTGTTGAATAAAGCATGCAAAATTGTGTCCATCGCTAAATACTCAACAACTGTGCGCCAAAATCAATAATAACGGTGCTTTCGACACTATACCAGGTGCATAAGGTTTGCATTTCAGTGAGTGCCTCTTAGCGATAAGACGAGTCGATGGGACGCGTCGTCATAATGAAATCATTACATGTGACAGTGAGTGGAATACCCAATTCTATGCCGCTGAGAAAAGCGGTCAAAATACAGTGAAAGTAAAACCTGTGACATGATACATAATTCGGCAAGCATAGTAAAATTTCGTTACGAGAATTAACCTCCTTGTTTAGAATCCTGCTATATGCTCACAAAAAAGGAACAAAAGAAAAAATGGTTAGTATCTCGGTAATAAATAGCGCATTTAGGAAATTATGATTATGACCTTTACCGTTATGATAACGTATAATGAATATATTATAATCAACCCATCATCATTAGCCCAAGTAAATAATTACCCAAATTGAAATTTACTATCAAAATGGAAACACATGTAAACTGTATACGTAGTTAATTACTGAAATTTAAGATATAGTATTATTGAAATGAAATAAACAAAGTCGCGCACACATTCTTTAGCAATAGTTTCCATTCTGATTATTGCATCCAATAAAAGTAAAATTATCCATATCATTTTCTTCAGAATAACTTCGATTTTAACCAATATAACATGAATAATTTCAATCAAACACCATTACCAATACCATCATTGCAATCCAATGAATTAAATGAAACATATTTTTAATTGTTAGTTGCATAATCATTTCTAGGAATCATATTCGTTTATTAATAATAGTTAATCAGTTGTAATATCAAAGCTGGTCAAGTGTTTCTTTATAATGATTAAAAAAATATGTAACCACATGGATACATTTATTGTTGTTTAATTATGAATTTGTGATTTAGTAAACGTAATAGTAGTCACCTCTTTGATATTATTTAGCCAAAGAATGTTAATAATTTAAGTTAATTTTAGACCAGTTAATCATGTTATGAAAATATACATTTGGCTAACATCGCTCGATTTTATGATAAATATGAAGTATAAAAAATATTTTGTGGGTCTTTAGAAAATTTTAGCATGTTTATAATTAATTTTTAGACCGTTGCTAGCTTTCTTTTGTCTAGAATTACACTAATTAGACTTCACAGATTCATTACGTGATGTTTTATTATAGCTACGCATAGTACATACTCAAATCAACAGGTACAAATTTATAACAAACTTGCACAATGTGTTATTTTTGATTACTTCTGTGAATTTACAGAACAATAATCAAGAGTCAACTCAATTCAATATTGGTAACTTCAGAGACAAATAATGTCATAGGATTTTCCATTTTTTTTTGTATAGTTTATGTTAATCCACTGAAGTGTATTGTACTGTTTATTTATCTCACGAATGAAGTACATAGTAAAATCGATAATCGTTTGCCGAATATTTCATATTTTAAGTATATCATGAGTGATAATGTTCGATTAAAATAATTTACATTCAAGTGAATTGTCATTTTTTGTATTAGATATTTTAAGTAAGATAGATTGCTTATATTTGTACCTATCTAGGTTCGGACAATCACAAAATCGAGCGACTGTATTGTAATTACAATTGATGAGTATCCGATATTAGTGACACGTACCGTCTTCATGCGTGCGAACGGTGATAGGGTAGGAGGCTGGTCCGTCCCCGACGCTGGTGCCGGCGAGCACCCAAATGCGGTACTCCGTCCAGCGACGGAGCTCGTCCAGGAGAAACGACGTCTGATTCAACTTCACAACAGTAGCTTCGGAATCCCCACGCCCAGACTCCACGCAAAGCAGCTTGTAGTACGCGATCCTCCCGTTCGCCCGCTCAGCTGGCGGCGGTTGCCACTACGCGAATAGCAGTAGGCGACACCGCGACGGCAGTTACATTCATCGGCGGCGCTCCAGGAACTACACAGTCTCATGTTATGCAAATATCCTGCAACTCAGATCCGTTATCCTAACCGACGCAATCACTGAATGCGATAGGTGCCCAGAAATAAAACGTGTAAGCATGCAGTGTAAGATCCGCTCGCCCATACATCTCTAATTCTCATCCGTCACTCTTTTGCCTGTTGAAAGAAATCTGTGATTATCACGCTCGCGACATAAACAACACATTCCATAAATTACTACTTACAAAAATGTTCGCCACGTTATTTTTTTAACAAATTACGTAGCGTTTTTCTTTGAGACTATTTTTATTGTTTGATAAAAAACGTTGATCATGTCGCTAGCAATAAATAAATAAATTATTTGTCGAGGTTTAAGCCTCGGGACTGTCCTACGAACAACATAAAGCTTAACTACTAAGGTACAGTGTACGCTATTTCAAAAGATTTTTGTAAAGGCAATCGGAAAACGTGCGTACACTTTACCGTTTCATACATTACGTTACAAAACACATATTGTGATTAAAAACTTGGTGCTCAGTGCTGGATATACTGGCAGCGTGCCGGGCAGGTGCTTGTATGTAAAATATAGGGATGTTTACCTTGGTAACCCACACAGGTCATACACTCACACAACTCCACAAACATCGGCTGGGAACGAGCTTCCTACGGTAGCCAGTTACACAATACCGTACAAAATTAAGCAAACACGTAATTTATAAAATGACTAAAACAAAATAATACCTAATACATTTGGTGGTTAGAATATTCGTGTTCAGTGATTTTTCCTTCAGGTGACGACAAAAAATCATTGATATTATTTCTCAATACTCATCCTAATTTTCCTACTAATAAGATTTACTATACTATAGTAAAAAATACAGTGTATTAATTACCATTCTTTTTTTTATTTACTCTGAAAATAGTGATTTTATTTCATTGATTGGTAGTTCAAATGTTTTGTAAACATCTACGTTTGAACGCTTTAGGTTTGATAATCTGTGCAATAATTATAATAATTAAATAATTTTGATAATAAAATTTCATTAATTAAAACTTCTATGCGGTTCAGCAACTTGAAAACTAACTCACTTGTTAATAAATTCATATAATATTATTTATTAAAAACAAGTCTTAACAAACTTGGAAAATACTTAATATAACTACACAAAGACAAAAGTTTCTTTTGTTTATAAGTGAGTAAATGTGTATGTTTGTCCTACGTCTATCTATAACAGCTGAACAGATTTTAATGTAAGTAAATATGTACGTAGTAAGTACATTATCTGAATTAAAACATAAGATACTTTTTTAGCTTTAAAACTAGACCAATAACAACAATGGTTGTTAAGCCGCAATTTTACTTTCTTAAAACTTGAATTATTTGATGAACATATTTCCGATATTCAGAGTTCTACTCAACCGAAAAAGTACGAGTACTCAGGTGAGGTTCTAATAAATTGAACCAGAAGCTACATTAAGCCCGAGTAATTTTAATTCTATACAGTTAAGTATTCCCACAAAAAGTATCACTTGTTTTTACTACGGAACATTCACTCTTTATACCTCTGTTGTTAAAAGCTTACGTAGCTTTCGTAGTGACGAGACATAAGAAGTGGTATAGCTATGGCGGTACTAGCAAAGTCCAAGACTAACGTACCCAGCAGTGTTGTGAAAAATCACCTTCTATGTACGATATATGATTCTTCTATATAATATCTCGCAGTATTTACAACAGTATACCTAATTGTTAATTGAACTTAACCAATTTTTCAAATAAAGTTTTACAGATTTTATAAATTAATGATTATAAAAAGGTCAAGGTCTAGGTCTAATAACTATATAGTCCTTGAATGTTACTACCTGTTACCTGTTATGTCTCAAATCGAGATTTTTTGTTTTCAACGGCCAGAGCCTTTCTTAACAAAACTCAATTACAATGACAACTACACTCTACTACATACCCATAGATTAAGTAATATATTACATACCTAACTACTCACACGAAGTATACTTGAATTATTCAAAGACCAATGAAGGCACAAAGGTAATTGAAGAAAAGATTTAATACATAGTTGTAAAATGCTGAATAACGAGTACTAAATTCACAACCGCGTTAAATTTTCACTAAATCCTCATTTTTGGGTAGATTTTGTTTACTAGCTTAAACTACACAAAGAGTTCTACATGATTCAAACTTTCCTGTTTCTCGGGCTAGCGGTTAAATTGTGAAATACAAAGCGATGTGTATTCAGTAAGGAATTTTATTTTATATGTTTAAAAAGATACAAATAAAATTCCTTTTGTCTACGTTTAAATAACGTAAAGAGCAGATGATCGTGGCTATCTAACTCTTTGAACTCTTCCTTTTCTAAGCTAAGCAACGAATTTGGATGTGATCTATAAAGCATAAATACCTATTAGTCGACACTGCTTCACAAACATCACCTAGCCCAAACTATGCGTATTTGTGCTAAGGATTATATAATACATACATTTGTTATTTAAATATGTATGTTTGAAATGTTATGTATATATGAAACATACAAACACCCAGACAAATAATCCTCAAAGTACTGGATGGGAATCGAACCGATGACCTACGTGTCACTAGACAGACTCGTTCCAGACTAAGCAACGAGACAAGTCGATTTAAAATTTGATTTTTAAGTTTTAGCATCTTTTTTATGCAGATGTCACCGAAAAATAACAAAAACCGTAAATTAATAATTTTCCTAGGAAATTGATAAACCTTCGTAGGATTCTAAACGGGAACTAAATTGTATTATTTTACGCCAACATTTTCGTAAATTGATAAACTTACCAATCTCACGCGGAAAATAATAAATAACCAATAACGGACCGCCATGTGCGCTCTGATTGGTTGAATAAGTCACGTGCTCTCTCCACCGGCATTGTTCGCCGCACAACATTAACAAACCGGTTTGCTCCTGTGTTTTTGTAAAGTTTTTAATGTTATAACCGTGTTGGAACTGTGAAAATAGTTTTATTTTGCTAAGTTTATTAAACTAAACCCATAATGAGTGACCTACAAGCTGCGGACAGCCAAAATGGTGAAAATAGTGCGGTAAATACTGGACTATTTGTTGACGAAGTGAAATTTACTACAGAGCTACGAAAGTTTTACAGTAAAAAGTAGTAAAAAGTCGGAATGGACAGAGGAAAAAATTAAAAATGTCATTATAATGATAGAGAATTTTAATAAAGCTAAAATGTTGGGACGTCGGCCCACAGACAAAGAATACTATCACGCTAAGAAGTACGATATTATGACTTTTAGTGACGAAAAGTCTTGATTTTGAAAAGGAAGTCTCAGCAAGATCCAGTAGTACAAATAGTTCCAAGCAGTCAATACTATCAACGAATTCTCGATACACATGTGGCTACAGGTCACGGACGGCGTGACAAAATTATTTATGCCTTGAAAGACAAGTACATGGTTCCAGTATTTGCCATAAATATTTTTCTCCAATTGTGCAAAACTTGTCTTTCAAGAAAAGTTTCCCTAAAACCAGGATAGTCGTAAAGCCACTAATTTCAGATGACTTTAATAGAAGAGGACAAGTAGATCTAGTGGATTTTCAATCATCTCCAGATGGGGAGTACAAATGGATGCTTCAGTACCAAGATCATTTGACCAAATTTTGTTTTTACGACCACTTAAGACTAAAGAAGCAAAAGAAGTCGCAATAGAGATTTTGAAGATATTTCTAGAAGTCGATTGTCCCAATATCCTCCAAAGCGACAATGGACGAGAGTTCACGGCATCAGTATTGAAAGAAATTGTAAGCTTATGGCCAGCTTGCAAAATTGTGAATGGAAGACCCAGATATCCCCAAAGCCAGGGCAGTGTAGAACGCTCAAACCAAGACGTGAAGAATATGATTCAGGCTTGGATGGTGGATAATAATTCCAGTAATTGGTCAATAGGTTGTTACTTCGCTCAGTTCCAGAAAAATTCATCATACCATTCTACGATTGCAAGGACACCGTTTAAAGCCTTGTTTGGAGATGATCCAAGATGCGGTCTAACCTCTACGCATTTGTCTAACAATATTATTTCTCAGTTTGAAATGGAAGAGGATTTGGAGACTTTCTTAGAAACTAAAAATAACAATGAACATAAGACTGTAAATGACGATGAAAATAGAACTTCCGATCAAGAAAACCTTTGTAAAACTGTTCATATTGCCACAGAGTCAATTGTTATGATAGAAGGCGTGACTGAGACTGAGCGAGTCAAAGCAAGTAGTGAGCGAGTAATCGTAGTTGGCAGTGAAAGCATAGTCGCAAAACGAACGATATTTGGCACGACTTTGACAATATTGCACACGAAATCGAGAATCCTAAAACAGTTAGAGAATCAGATACATTGTTTTGTCACATATGTACCAAGGAGTCATCTGGGGCCCATACTTGTATTAAATGTAAACGTATTACACATGTAATCTGCGGAGAATCAACAGAAAACAATGAAGAAGGATATGGTTCGCAGTTGATATGTAATTTGTGCGCTAACGAAATAAAGATTCTGAGAGAAAGAACAGACTCCGTAGCCCGTAATAGAAACGGATAGTTTGGCATGTCTAATTGTACCTAAGTCTATGGACACAAGCATTGCCACTATGAACGTCGACCAATCAGAGAGCTGTGTGTTATTTTCCGTATTTTAAAGAAGCGTAAAATTAAAAGCTCTTCTATGATTGGTTGGACCGTTTAGAATCTTACGAATGAATATCCGTCAGTTTATCAATTTACCATGAGACGTTGCAAATTGTTAAATTTACGAAAATGTTGGCGTACAATAATACAATTTAGTTCCCGTTTAGAATCCTACGAAGGTTTATCAATTTCCTAGGAAAATGATTAATTTACGGTTTTTGTTATTTATCGGTGACACATACACTATACAAGGTTCATCGTACCCGTGTGAACATGGGGCATTATTCTGTAACTACGATCAAAATAGCTATCCAGATTAAACAAAAAAGTGAGAATTTTCTCTAAACATTAAAATCAACAACAAAATACAAGCAACAAACGATTTAAAATAATCCTACGAGTCTAGTATTGTAAAATAAATTCGTATGTGCAACATTCACTTATATTTCGACGTAAAACTCAACAGAATCATCCATTTCCCATGACTACCACTCAGCTTCTAAAACATCTCCTTGAAACATCTTCATAACTGTAAAATTCCCAGATAGGAGAGCGCTAAACAATTTATGGGGAATGTCTTTCAACTTTTCGGGCTTTACGGGGATGATTTCTCGCATAGTTGCTGAGTTTTTGAGACGACGGAACCGTCTCTATACTGTAATTGTAACCTGAAATTGCACTTACACGATAAAATGTTTCAATTTTATAGCAATACATATTTTTTTCTGGATTGTTTTAAGTGTATTTTAGTCAGACTTATCTCTGAATTACTATCATGTTATCTATAAATAATTATAAGCTAGGGTAGGCCGTAAGGTATGATGGGTATAGTAGCGTAGTTGTTAGAACCTCCGTTTTTACAATACTGAGGTCGAAGGTTCAAAACCCGTCTACACCTCTGTGAAGGAAACCAGCATGATCCAAAAAAAGACGTCTGTCAGGGACGTAGGCCAACCCGCACTTAGCCAGCGTTGTCGTTATGACCGAATCCCAGCTGTGGGGATATAAAGTGGGCTGTTATTTAAGCATACGGTGTATAGTAGAGGTCATCTGGAACCAAAATACCATAGGCCCTTTATACGATTTTTTTTTATTTAGATGGAGTTACATTATTGAATATCAGCTGCGCGATACGCGGCCATTCATCGACCAATAGAGTGGGCACAACAAATAAAATAGAGTGTTCCTATTGGTGAATTATTTCTTTGCGCACCGCGTAGTAATCTCGAGCGTATATGTCGATTCTTTAATATGGGCAAGTACCAACACAAAATAAAGAAAAATATTCTAAAAAGTTTCAACTTTATACTATATGAATACAAAATACCGAAGCTCGTTCCCAGCCTGCTACGTACTCTCTCACCGTCACAAACCACATACCATATTGTTTCGTTCTGACAGCTATAGGTGGCGTTGTAGCACCTTCCCCTCTCTGCGAGCGGGCGGCCAACCAAATGTAGTACAGCGTGTTCGGGTAAAGACCGTTTAGAGTATACGTTTCCGTGATGGGGATTCGCCTGAGAGAAATAACCAAGTTTCAACAATGTACTGTTTTAGTATGTAATGATATTATATGAAACCTCACGTAGTTATTACACATTACAAATAAATACACGGGTAACTCACGTTTGATATAGTCAGTTTAGTCCGACTCAAGTTTCGATCGCATCTGGCGATCTTTTTCAAGGAGAGTGCGTGCGCGTGTTCGCAGCTCTTTAGTTAGTTTAGCTCGTCAGTGCTAAACGAGGCGCGAACACGCGCGCTCTCCTTGAAAATATCGCCGGACGCGATCGAAACTTGAGTCGGACTAGACTGACTATATCAAACGTGAGTTACCCGTGTATTTATTTGAAATGTACTATGTTTTGGTATTCTTATTGAAGACACGAACACCTAATAGTAAGCAACATATCAAATCAACGCAACTCAATTGACCATGGAGTCTAAAATTCTGCTTAGTACTGTACTGTCATCGGGAAATTTACGATGATTCATCTCTTTGATCTCTGAAAATTTATTTATTGATTAAATGTTACAGAACTTGATAAGGCGTCGTACTTGAAATGCAGAAAAAGACAATTCAATTTATCAGTTCTCGTACATTACAACTTAGTAACACATTTTAGGTCTGCATGTGAAATACCTACTAGCCGGTCAAAACTGGTCACGTTTCGCAGTTACGCAGCGATGTCGTATTGCTTCATCCATAGTTTGTTATTCATCTAAGGGTAATAATAATATTGATAAACTTACTTTCTGTGATGTTGTTTGGCATAAGTGTCGTTCCAGTAGAGTTCATAGGACACGATGTTATCTCCCGCGTGAGCTGGTCTCCTCCACGATAGCGTTACCGAGGTCTCTCCAGCCTCTACGGCTACTAGATTGGACGGCTGAGACGGTACACCTAGCGAAAGCGAAATAAATATTGGTGGATAATTCACACACAACTCCACCTGACCCCAAACATTTTAAAACATTTTCTGACCGCCATTTTAAAAGCAAAGCTTGTAAAATGGCGGTCAGATTGTTGACTATAGTATACTTTATAGCTGTAAATACATACTTAACATACATAGAAATACCCCGACACAGTACAAACATTTGAATTCATCACACATATTTGTGCTGGGTGGGATCGAACCACGACCCTCGGCTTTGCAGGCAGAGTTAGTACCCACTAAGCCACAAGTCCAATATTAGGGCTATGTCATGGTAAAATTTTACGGTAGGCTAGGTAGTCTATAATCTGACGTCGTTAGATTATCATTTTGTTTTCATCTTCTTCAAAACAATACCTATTCTATGTTTTAATTACTTTAACTCTAACACAAAATAATCCATAGCAATATAATAATCCTAGAAACATTTTGCATCAAGTCACGAAATAGCATGTATGCCTACATTTTTTGTGGGTTGCCTTGTAGGACTCAATGTAGTGTCTATTTGATAAAGATTAAGTGTTTCTAGTTCTAGTGCTGTGTTGATGAGAAGGTCCGATTTGACACACGTGAGGTTTATAGGTTCCAATCCCGTCTACAACACTCGCATTTTTTCAAAGTGATGATATACTTTTTCGTCACCACTAGCTTTAACAGTGAAGTACAATATCGTGATAAACAGACATGGCTTTCAAAACATTTAGACTGTACATATTGTGTCATTCAAATTTCGAATCCAATACTGGGCCAGCGTTATAGCCTAGGCTCTCTTTTTGTCTGACATAGTCTTGAGTTCCAGCAGAAGGAAACTAAAGAGGAATGTCTACGTATATGTAAGGTATTTATGTAATATCTCACATAAATGTACATAGCGATCTACTATGGCTCAAATGACATGTTAAGTTGTAGGTCCTAAATCACTATAGGTTTACAGTAAATTGAAATTTTAACGGTGAAATGTTTTTTTAATAAACTATGTAGTTTCATAAATTATCGATAGTTGTTCCAGTAGGCGACCAGCAATATTATATAATAATTTGATATTTGTATGTCATTATCAACAGAAAAACATTGTCTGTTTTCACAACGTCTATAACTCTACATGCATTAATTAATTTGTAGAGTAAATTGATTGATTAATGTTTTTATTAATGGATGAGAGTTACTTTTATAAATATATTCGATTTGATTTCATCGTTTGTGTTGGCGTAAAAGTCTAGTCTAGCCGTATAAAAAGATTAATAGGTTTTGTGAAACCTCGAGGGCTTGGAACGTATTGCGTCAGACGTAATAGTAAATTCATTATACGACCCGTACAGAAAATAAAGATTTTATAAGACGTGCGATGGCTAGTTTAGTCTGGCTCGGCAAGTTACGTATAGTAACATTTCTTTTCTCTCTCTCTATCTTCTTATTTTAAACCCGATAAATATTTTCTCATAATTTACGTGAGCATGAGACTCAAATTTGTCAACGTTTTGAGCAATGCCAAGCAATATTTTTTTATTAGTGACGTAAAACAAATGAAAAAGAAAGACAAAACTGTACTTAAGACATTTTTTAAGCAAATCAGCAATTGTTTTATTAAACCGTTCATAAAACCACTATCCATTGGTTCAGCAAAAGCTGAAATGGCTGAATGAATAGACAGTTTGAAAAAATAATAGTTTTAAAATATATAATGTTAAACAATCCCCACACAAAACTAGCTAGCTCTACATTTAACAACGCTTGTATTGTGGGGGCCAGATAGCTGTCATATTGCTTAACAAAATTATAATTAACTCTAAATAAAAAAAAAAAAAACTAAAATACTCATGATATATAGAAACACGCAGACACAGAACAAATAATATTTGTATTCATCACAAAAATATTTGCCATGGCGGGAATTAAACCCATTAGGTTCCACGAGGAGACTTACTACCATTTAAGGCACAAGGCCAATCAATGTAATTGCGACGTACCTTGTTGAGTCTTGACTTGCACAGGCGGAGAAATAGGTCCGGGTCCGACCGACGTGTACGCTTGTACGCGGATGGTGTAGACAGTATGAGGGGTCAGTTCGCTGATGGTGGTCAAAT
>CM029777.1:21669270-21779957 GCA_017562165.1 Ectropis grisescens
TGTTGCTTACCATCATACACATGCCCTGCTCGAATCGTCACACTTCATTTAAAGAAAAAATCATTTTAAAGTTTAAATCAAACTAAAAAGTTAACCGTAGCCCCAATGAAGTAGGAAAACTAATGTGTTGTACACATTTTAAAATTAAACAAAGTGGAACTCACGTGTAGGTACTAAAGTCAGCCCAGGCCGACTTAAGTTTCAACCGGATCTGGTGTCCTTTTTCAAGGTGGACACGCGCGTGACGGGTGCTCGTTTGGCACTGTTTGGGTGCACTCTACTTGAAAAAGTCTTTCGGACGAGGCCAAAACTTAAGTCGGACTGGACTGACTATAGTACAAGTGAGGTAACCTTTTGATAATTTTAAAAATGAAGAAGCTCGTAGTCCGAACTCCTACGTAGTCCAAGTTACAGATTGAGGAACCTCCTGAATCTCCTGATGACAGCCGCCGTGTTGCTGTTTCGGTATTGTTCTGATGTAGCTTGGCACTGTAAGTTACTAGACTGTTAATGTTGGCTAGTGAGCCAAAAGTTATTGGGTAAAGCAGAAGAAATTACGCGTTTCCGGGATTTAAATAATCTAGTAAAAGAGAGTTAGACAATTTTGCCAAAGATTGCATCAAAGTTCCATTTAATAAAATTTCTGTAACAAAACTGCCTTTGACAGCCTTTGTGAGACAAAACTTGTAAAGTTTTTGAGCAATGTCTTATGACATTGTGTGTACGTAGGTATTAGAAATTTCCAAATATTTCTGACGTCAGACGAAGTCAAAAAGAAAAGATTGAAATTAAATAAAGTGTTGTAATAATTGGCTGTTAAATACACAATTATGTATTGTAAGCCATCCAACAGAAGAATATAATTTTTAAGTTGTTAAATCTCTAAACACAGTGGACCCGACTTTCTTTGTTTTCCACAATTAACGTGATAATGCGGCAACAGCGACGTTAGATAAACTCTTGCGCAGATCGCATCTCCGTTTACATAACGTTATTAACGTACAGGATGTTAATAATTAAGTTAGCAAATACTTCAAGTGTAGATGTATTATTTAAAAGAGGATATGAATGAGACGTTTCGTCATCATCTCCCTAAGGGTCATAGAAAACTAACTCCCTTTAGGGGTACCGGTCGGTACTTGATTTTGCCTATCAGTGAAATTCCCAGCCGAAGTCGTACCATCTAAGGTGCCCTTGCACTTACTTGTCTTCGTAGTTTCGTACCAGACGTAGTGCTCGTCGTTGTAAGTCCGGTATAGTAGTAGTAAGTAACTGCTCTCAGGAATGCTTCGAATTTTTTTAGCGAATGTAGGTTAATAGGGCTTTGTGTCGCGGTAACCCGAAATTTGGTAGGTAGTAGGGATCTGATCTGCATTTGAAAAAATAAAGTTGTCTGTTAAGTCGGTTGGTTTACGGACAATAGTTTAACGTCATAACAAAACATCGATACATGCGGCGCAAGCGTACAATGAGCGTAACGAGATAATAGGTGTAACGGGACATAACGGGACACTTTTTCGTGCATGCAGCTGGCGTTCATCGATTTATTAGACGTTGTCACGTCAGAAACGCGTTGAATATCATATTCGCAACATCTACCAAGACTGCTTAATATTATGATACTAGCAGCGCCCTGCGATTCTACCCGCGAACTTAGTTTCCGTTCCGTTATTTTCTGGAATAAAAAGCTGGAATATTTCTGGTAGGTAGCCTATGTGTTCTTCCAGACTATAATTTACCTATATTCCAAATTTCAGCCTGATCCTTTTATACGTTACGATGTGATTGAGCAACAAACATCCTATTCACAATCATATTGTATTAGTATGATGCTGATATTATTGCTAGATGTTGTATGTGTTGGATAACATTCACACATTCTGCCTTATCGCCGGCTATACCAACGATAACAATTTGTGAACAATCTTAGGCCCAATTTAAAAATTGCTCATTGTTTATTATTGTGATTGTAAAATTATTATTAATGATAATTTTAATCATGTCGGTCACATGCATTAATCAAATTATTATCTCCTCGTTAAATAATATTTATTATTACATGATATCTATCAAAGTAATGGCGCTAACGCAAGAACTGATACTGGTAATATGATCCGAATCCGGTTCACAGACCGAAACATACTATTATTCCACTACGAATCGAATTTTAATAAGAAATATTTTACAACTTTTATAAGTTTTACTGATGACATTTGTCAAATAAGTTATACCGTTACCGATCGTATCATTTGCATCACAATAGTATTAAGCATCTGTTTTCTTATATCATGTATTTTATGGGTCTCTTCCTGTTAACAATTTTTTCAATTTGTTTGTGGTTTGCATAATATTAATATTTAATTATATCTATAGTAATAAATAACGTCCTTAAAGTTAATACAGAAGTCGAAACATTTTTCTTTCGTTAATAGATAGATACCAATTTAAATATTTACAGTTACTCGTAAAGATGGAGGTATTTTATGTCTTTTATTCGGAAGATCTGACGAACATCTCTGATTGTAAAGAATCAGGTCAATCTGTATACCGGTAGTAGTAGACATCGAAAGCCAATTGTCGAACGCACCGTAGAACTACTACTGCGAAAGACAACGAAAGCAAACAGCGTGGAAATCTGGAGTCAGTAGAGAAATCTTAATAAATAATTCCAAAAAATTCGTAATAGGCCCCATGCCCTTGAAGAGGAAAGCAAAACGGAATCAGTTACACCGATCTGTCTCCCACATATTTAGGCAGTGTGTACAAGACCTTGTCGCTTGTCGACCTTGTTTTTGATTATGCAGTGGTCTGTATGGTCAAAAAATACGTCCTTAAAGTTCCTACAGATATTGCTTAAATCAACTGTCATACACGTGTAATATTCCAATTCGAGAGCTGACACCAAATTTTGAGTAGGTATTTGATGTAAGCTGAAAACTTGTCTACATGATGCAAGACACAGATCAGTCTGTTAGGTATGTGTTTTATTTAATATTAGCGACCTGCCCTGGCTTCGCGCGGGTGAAATGCTGATTCTAAATATAAGTACTAATAAATATGGGTATTGTGCGTTATTCCTCAGAGATAGACATATTCTACTGCAGCCTTGTTTATAGATCATTTGAAGGGGTACAATATTGCTGCACATTATTTTGATCTAGTGCATAGAGTTCAGCCAGCGTTTGCAGTGTAAGCGCAAAAAATGTGTTTATTAGTGACATTACATTACAAACCTTTAAAATGATCCGTGTTTCTCTGTTATTTTATGCATGTATTGTACATACAAACCTTACTCTTCAATTACTCTATCTATTTAAAAAACCCGCATCAAAATCTGTCTGGTGATTTTAAAGATCTAAGCATACATATACTGGGACTACAGACGCGGTAAGTGACTTTGTTTTATACTAAGTAGTGATTTAATCTTAATACTTTTCATTTTTATAAACCTGTAAGATAAATCTCGTAGAATATACGTTCAGATTCCGGTTGTTCTCTTGATATAAACTATCTAGATCCAGCGGCTGGTGTCACGACAAGTTGGGCTCTAGGTTCCCACGATGATCATGATACCATGAATAATGTTTCGCTGCTTTCTTCACTCTTACATGACGCTTTCATACGATCTTTTGTTATGTATTCCATTTGACATATTAATATTAATTTATCTGATAAATTTGTAGTCATTATCGTTCAATATGAAATGCTAATGAAGTCATTCAAAACATTGAAATAATAATAATGTATAAGACATTAATTTATCGAAATACATTTATAAATTGTTATTTGTTTTGTGTTTCGATTCGGAAACAAATTCTAAGTATTTTTAATATATATTCTGTTTTAAAAATGGACAGGATGAGCATAACTTGCACCTGATGGTAAGCCACTCACCTACCCGTAGCAGTACCACACATCTATTTGAACATAAAGAGTCCAAATCATTCCCTAGCGCTGCACTGCGCTCGTCACTCAGAGATATAAGATGATCTGTCTCTTTGACCTGTGATTTCTGGATTACCCTTCAAACCGGAACACAGTCATGCTTGCACATTACTGATTGGCAGTAGAGTAACTGGCAATGATGTAGTTTCCCAGGAATAGGTACTCTAAAATGAGTCCTACCGCTACAAAATTACAGACGAAACGAAAGACGTAAATTGCAAATCGAATGTGATAATAAACAAAAAAATAATGCAGTAACACGTAAATAGACGCAATCGAGTAGTCTTTCACAAGAAATAATTTAAACTGGTATCATCTTCGTATTCAAAGTTTACTGCTAATGAGCTTTGGCAACTCGTCTGCGATGCGAAGGGTTTGCGGAATGCGACTAGGACATTTTATTAGCTCAACAGAGATATGAATGCCTCGATATATGCATCTAATTAAGATTTATGTATACATGACGTAACTCACTTATCTCGGCGTATCTCGTTCTACTTCAGACGGTAAAGTCCGGCTTGCTAATATTTATGTATTTTTTATAGTATAGAATGCCGAGACGAGCAGGACATGTGTCTGATGGTAAGCAACATGCTTGCCCATGACAACAGCCGTTAGAATACGCAGCCATTGGAATATAAAAGAGTCTAAAAGTCATGCACTGCGTTTATCACCCAAACGTATGTATAAGAGGTTTTGTGTCCATGTTCCGTAATTATTTATAGGCGGGTAATACTTGAATACGCTCTATTGTCTGTAATTTATCTGGAAACATTGCCCTTCAAACCGGAACACAGTAATGTTTGCACACTGTGTTCGCGAATGACTGGCAAATGTATGGTACTTCCCCAGGTAGACTCTGAAACGAGTTAAAGAAATTAAGTATGCCTCTCGATCATTTGCTTGTTGTGCCGGACTTTAATCCTTCTCCGCTTACCCTTCTAAATCTTTTATCGCTACCAAATCGACTGTCGTAAATCCCAACTTCTCAGCCCATTGTTGCCGTACACAGTACTTATATGGGAGCGACCAAAATAAATCACGAACGGAACCATATCGGCGCGATCGTAGACTATCTCGGCCGCATCGACCGCGGGGGACTAACATCGAGATACGGAGATATTACGCTATTGAATTAGCATTACCGCTGTTCCCCGATATTGTTCGTGTAGGCATGTCTCATTTTCATATTTCCGAAGTTATACTTCTTTTGGTGTACTCGGGAATGTTATGGAAGTTAACTTTTACGACGCGCTTGCACACCGTTACGGAAAACTGGCACCCTGAAGTAAGCATTGTAACTAACTTTAGGTAAATACTTTTTGCGTTGAAGATGTTGTCTATTCTGTGCATGAAGTAAGCCTTCTTAGGACGAGAGCGAGGAATACATAGAAGATGTGTTAACTTCTGGCGTGCGTTCATTTTTTAACTATTATAAAATTTATGTTTACACTTGACGGCAATGTCGCCTATGCGTTCTGCGGTGGAGCGTGATAACCTAAAAGAAACCAATCTACTCTTTGATTTCAAGACAACCATCTGGAAAAACCACTCAGACAACGCGCTCCACAGCCTAGACATTCTTATTACAAAAGTAAAGTCAAACCTTTTCGTTCAAGTCTTTGGAACGTCAAAGGAAATTTAACAGAAAATGATGTCGATTTTTCGAGCTACGAGCAGTCCGATAGAAAAAGGGCAAGATGGTATTAATGCCCACGCAGATCAGTTGCACACTTTCCGAAATGTATCCGATACGCTAGCAATGCTTCATGACTCAGTGTCGCATTATTTTAATTTTCGTCGTGCCGATGCCGCGGAGGGCCGCTGAGTCGTGCGAGATCTCGCCTCCAGATAGTAGATGCATATTCCTCACATCTCTGTTGAGTGCGCATCGCGTGCCGAGCGAGACACGTGCCTCGGCATCTCGGCTTCTGTTCCCCCATTACCGACGTAAATGGTATTCAGTTTGCCAGTTTGCCACGTCCTTCGTTCACTGTTATAACTCACTTGGTTACGTTATGACCTCAATTTTGTGTTTTGTTAATCTTTGAGTTTTCTGACATATGTGACTTTATTTTCATCATTTTAGTGGATATCTGGGATAAATTATGTTTCTCGTTCACTAGAGCCAGGTAATTCTGTTATCCCAGTACCACTGTAAATGGTATTCACTTTGCCATTCCTTCGTTCACTATTATAACTTACTTGGTTACGTTATGACCTAAATTTTGGGTGTATGCTAAGGTTGTGTAATCTTTGAATTTTCGAATATTTGAGACTTTCTTGACGTATTCTCGTAATTTGCAAAGGATAGAGGTGAATACCGCTTTTACTGGATTTGGAGCTTTTCTTATCATCTGAACCCGCAATTCTTAATCTGATGAAGAAATATCGCAATATAATTTTTAGATTCTTTGCAGATCCCATCTCGGGAAGTACCACAACATTTCGAAATATTTGCCGCCTAGCAGTACTGTACAAACTTTATTGTGTTCCAGTTTGAAGGCCAATTATTCCTTGCAAAATTACAAGGCAATAAGATTAATATCTTATTTCTCTGGGCGACAAACTCAATGCAGTGTATGGCAGTAGTTTGGTATCTTCATGTTCAACTAGTCAAGTAGTTGTATTGGTTATACTGGCATGTGGATTACCATCAGACGTACGAGTATATCTTGCTTGTCCTATCACTTTACATTGCAAAAAATATCAATAACTATATTTTTTGTTACAGGTGGCCAATCGACCTGAATGATCTTGACTGCAACCTCATCTAATAAACGTAAGCTATTAATATTAATTAACTTTTACAAGAAATATTCCATTGTTCGTATCTTACTGCCTGTTTACTTCCTCGTGTAAGGTCAATGATTTCTTTATTGAGTTTCACAACTGCTTGTAAAGTAAGTAGCTGTTTCTCATTAGCTCCGTATTGTTTATGTTTATCTTCGTTCAATTGACCGAAATATATCTTCTATTGGCGATAACTGCTTCACATACTAAGGCTGCTTTTCCACCTAAGATGTGTTATGCAGCAGTACAGCTAAGCTCCGAGGATGCGAAAGCTGAATTCGGAAACTATGTGACCGTTTTCACTATAACCAAGCTGTGTAGCTTGGCGAGTAAGATGTGTAGGTCGGTAGAGCTATATGATGCTGTAAAACTAGTCGGGCAACAGCTACGAGTATAATATCTCGCGTATAAAGATATACTTTCGCGCACACATATAAATTCCATCAATAGCACACATCCGTCCATATAAAAACAGCTTTGAATACGCTTCCACATGTTGATAGATATGAAACAACATTGTTACCTATAGGTAGTACCTTACTTAAGTAACATTTGGTCTAGTCTAGTTTGGGAGAATGGCGCCTGCCGATCTAGAACCCCGGGTTCAAATTTCACGGTGGTAGGACTCTTGGCAGAGTCTGCCTGGGGGAAGTACCACACCTTTGCCAGTTATTCTACCGCCAAGCAGTAATGTGCAAACATTACTGTGTTCCGGTTTGAAGGGCAATGTTTCCAGAGAAATGACAGGGCTTAGAGATATAAGATCTTAGATCTCTGGGTGACGAGCGCAGTGCAGTGCTAGGTAAGGATTTGGACTCTTCATGTTCCAATAGCTGCGTGTCATTGTGCTGTTATGTGTCAGGCATGTTGCTTACCATCAGGCACATGTCCTGATCGTCTCGTCACTCCTTATTTAAAAAAAAAAAGTACTCCGCTGTCTTTTCGAAGTAATGTGCGTAATGTTGCTAACTTAATAACTGTGAAGGAACACATCATGAGGAAAATGACATGTGCCTAGAATCTTTCGATGTCATGCGGCACCCACGAACCCGCACTGGGTTTGCGTGGTGGATTGAGGCCTTGACTCTCTCCTTGCGAGAGACAAGTCCTAGCTGTGGAAATATTTAGTGGGCTGTAGTAGTAGTAGTTTCTGATTGATATTATACTACTTTGACGTATTGTTTTGCCAAAATTGAGTTTTTGCTATTTATTTTTATGTGAAACGCACCCATAGCAATATCGCATAGCAAATGTTTGGTGGAAAGGTAGCCTAACTGAATCAAAAGCTCTGGCCTGGATGCTGGACGTTCCGATAAACCTGATTACTTTGTGAATGAATTATAGTTCAGTAATTATTAACATAACAAAGCGGGTACGATTTCATTTGAATATGCTTAAACTAGTTTTGAAAAATTAATAGGCATCGATTAGATTAAACTAATAATTGGGTTATAAATTAAAGTTAACCAAGAACCAGAAGCAAGAGAGTATACTTTAAAGGCACTGATTTACTCTGGTCTTGAAAATACCTAGGTAAATATACCCCACAAGTATTCTCCAATAAATAATTATTTGTGGACATTTCACACACAACACTACACAAGGCCCAAACTAAGCAAAGCTTGTACTATGGAAACCAGATAGCTGATATAGTACTTATATATTTTTTAAGACTTAGGTATTATACAACATGGAAAACACCTTGGTACAGTACGAATATTTGAATTAATCACGCAAGTATTTGCACTGGGTGGCGATGGAACCCACGGCTTCGCAGGCAGACTTACTACCAACTAAGCCACCAGACCAGCTGAATGTATGAATCACACAGTACTTTTGATCAAGACCTCTACACCACAGAACATATACTCACGGAGAAGAATGCCAACTCCATACTTCATGAAAAAGTAGCGCCATCTATCGTTTGCCCCCTTAAAACTTTTTCCAGGCTCAAGGCGGGAAATTTTAAAATCAAAAATTTGCGTAGGCGGGAAATTTCGAAATGTATTGTTTGCGTAGGCGGAAATTTCGGAATTTCGTTGGAATATAATAGGTAGTTTACGTACCACAAGGAACTACAGCCCAAATATAAACGAAACTTGTCTTGTTTATATTTATGGCCCGTAGCTCCATGTGGACCTAAAAACATGCGTTAAGTTTTAGTAAATTTATTTCAGTTCATTTATTTTTACAATTTATAAAGGTATTTGGACAATATGGCCATTAGCAAAATATAAATAATTTTGAAAAGTTCCCTCAAAGAATCTCTAGTTTTTAAGTATGTAAACGGCATGACTTTCTTATATAAAATAAGAAATCTTTTGTATCACATTCATATACAAAAAAAAAAAGATTTATGATAATGTAAAGAACAATCAAAAATGTTCCATAAGCCCATAAAATAGTTGCACATCTTACTGGGATCTATACATCTTACTTTCTAAAAAAGAGCAAAAAAAATTGAGCTCTGACATTAAAATGTGATGTTTACACCTTAATGAGACTTATCAGCCTGAGTCGCAGTCGCTTTTATATTATTTTCTTCAAACTCTGCCTTCTTCGATGGTCCTCTTTCTTGCTTGAAAAGGCTCAGCATCTGAAAGTTAATTAACATCAGCATTATAGATTTCATCATCACTTAGTTGAAAGTAATACATTTAATTGTTATTATTGCAATGCAAGGCTTTAAGGGTCAATGTATCCAGATAAATATTACATGGCAGAGATATGTATCGCTCCTGTTATGGACAAGCATATTGCTCACTATATCACTATCCGGCACAAGCCCCGCTCATCCCATCACTCTAAACTATTATAATTAAAAAACCATGGATAGCATGTAATGAGATATTTATAGTGTTATTGAATAAGCACAATAGTTAAATGTTGAGATAGTGAAACCTACACTAAATTCTAACACAATTACATTGTTAATTTTCCTGATTAGTGTTTATTTTTAAATTGCTTCAGTATACCAACCTCATATTTTTTGATGCATTCTAGTAGTCACTTGCTTTATATCAGCGGTCGCATTGTCATTTGTTTTGCGGATGGACCTGCATCATTTTCAGTTGTAGTAACCACTGCCAGTATTCAAAATGATGCGTTTTCTACTAGCAGCGGCTGTCTGCTTTGTAGATGGCCTTGCTTCAGGTTCAGTGCTGTTTAGCATCTAAAATGAAACAAATTATAAACTATTTTACCAAGCATAATAAGGACTTTATACATATATTATATCATGTTATCCTTTGAATATGATTAATATATTTATTTTATCTTATGATTCACATATTTACCTTATCACAGTTTTCATCTAGTCCAGCAGATCTTATGAGTTGTTTTCTATCATAAACAACATCAAGATGCTTTTTGTACAGCTGTTCTTGAAATGGGTTTGAAAACCATTCTTCTTAAGATAGCAATACATCGCCCCTCAACTCGCAACTGAAAACATAATTAAAAATGAACCCATATGTTTTAGTTTACACCAGGCGCTCTTACTATGTGATTATGAAAAAAATCGCAATTTGGCACTACATAGAACTTTTATTAACTAGGTACTTAGGTACCACATGCTTACCGTAGAGAATTCCTATTTCCAAGTCTAGGAGGCGATCTGCCACATTTTCTTTTCTCTTTCATAATGAAAAACATCAGAATACTTCGTTTAGAACAAAAACAAAGAAGGATGCAAACTTTTTACAACACAAAACCAAGAAGCCATTTTTTGGTTTTTGTGACGATTTTAGAGATGAGTATTTAAGTAATGATAAAGTTCTGTTTATTGTTATTCTACTATTCGATTTATCTTGAGATTTATACACGTGATAATAATGAATGATGTAATTGTTATTACACACTTTTTCAGTTGGATCCAAATGATCTAATAATTAGGAACGGACAAAGTAATAAGTTGTAGATCAGCCAGAAACTACCTGTGTAGCAAACTGTTATTAAAAATACACCTACGTGTTCAAACAGGATACAGGTTGCTACTTTACTGATTCTGATTTACAAGTTTAGTTTAAATTCAGGACCGAGATTCACAACGCAATCTGATTGATCTCGACACGGCATCAAACCTCTCTGTCTTTGGCCTATCCGTTTGGAATCACAGAGACAAGGATTGTCATTCCGTGCCCGAATCGTTTGGGTTGCGTTGCGAATACACCGCCCAGGGCATAAAAAGAGCTACTAAATTAATCATTGACTCAAAATCGATACAATTAGTTACTAAAAATCGTATATCGTAATAAATAAAATCTTTATTTTTTCACAGGTTACTTATCTCTAAAATGGAGCGTTAGAAAGAGACGCAAATATATGTTGCCACTCTTCGTTTGGGACCCCCACGTGTATGTACTTTTATCCCACCTGGCCCTAGAAGAGTCGACCACCCCTGCTCTACACTCAAGCAAGATAATAACAAAATCTATATCGATGATTCCTTAATTGAATCAATCATGAATCAATCGACGATCCTCAGAAAATTGTCCATTACTCAATTAGAGCTATTCTTTAGGTATTGACACTTGACCGGGCGATGCCGATCAAATCAAATGTGACCTGTAGAATATCCCACAGTGTAGTGAGATGTCCCACAGCGATAGTTTTACTTAAGGGGCGAATCAAAAGGAAGGATAACTCATACTACAAAATATTTAGACTAGTTCCATGTCACGGTTTCTCTCGCTATCCCCTTATTTTCTCGCGATAAAAAGTAGCACATTTGTTAATCCATAGGTACTATATTATTCATCCATGTATCAAATTTCATCCAGGTCCCCTTAGTAGTCCCCGTTTGAAAAAGCAACAAACATACGTGTACATACAAAGTTCGCATTTTTAATATGAGTAGGATAGTGGCATTTCACTTATCCGAATAACAATAGTATTATTAAGTAATAAGAACCTGATATCTCTCAATGCTGAGCAAAGGTATCTCTTTATAGGACTTACATACATTTTAAATGTTTTTTAACGGGCACAGCCTTTATTAACAAAACTAAAATACAACGCGAACTACACTACGCTACATACCTAACTTCTCACACTAAGCACACCTGAATTATCCATAGACCAATAAAGGTCTACACATAATCGAGAAGTTCAAAACCAGTCGGAAGCGTGCCCAGTATGCTGGCGGCATTACTACGCTGAATAGCAATGCTAATACGTTGGGCCAAATAAACGCCGGCATTTTGGTCACGCAACGCGTCGACCAAGCGCTCGGAAAGGCTTTTGAAGGTGCGATGAGCTTCCGGCCCCCACGGGCCCAATGTCTCAACCCCAAAGGGCTCAAATATGTAAATGTTGATTTTTATCTTTAAGAAAAAACAAATGGGGTAAGCTAAATAAAACCGTTTAAAAATGTAGTAAATTGCTGAAACTTCAAGGGAAGTTTGTGGTTTATGTGCGAAATTATCTATATAACAAACTTCAATCTCATTCACTAAATTTAATTATGTACAACGTAATATTCGCAGGAAGGAAGTCTCAAATATCTCATGTGAAAATGAGGATATGCTATCTGGCGTGGTTTTACGGTTTTATGGCGGATGTTGGTGGTGTAGTGTGGATTGAAATATGTTCTTATCATAATTTCGGCCATTTTTTTTCCATTTTTTCATGATAAAAGGATTTTACATACGCTACAAGTTTCAATCTAGTCGCGACTACGACCGCTCTACCTCGAAAATTTTAGGTGAATATTTTTTTAATTTCATTATTTCTCTATTAAATATTTTTCATAAGTTTTTGGGGAAAATTCAGGTTGCATCTGTTTGTTATTATTTTTAGTTAGCTTTCAAACGAATTTTAACGACAAACAATTTTTGTGATTAATTTTCTTTTGTCTCTTTTTAACCGACTTCCAAAAAAAGGAGGAGGTTATCAATTCGACCCCTATGTTTTTTTTTTTTTTTTTTTTTTTTTATGTATGTTACCTGATTGCTCGAGAACCTCTGAACCGATTTTAAAATTTCTTTTTGTGTTCGGATGGGTATGCTTCCCGAATGGTCCCATATAAATCTTTTTGAAATCGGTCAAGTAGTTTTGAAATATGAACCAAAAACTGAAAATTGCGTATCTGGATGACGTTGTAGATTTCACAAAAGTTATGAATCTCGACCCTGTCAATACAAAATTGTGTAAATGCTTTAATAAAACTTGTTTTTAACCCCGACCAAAAAGGGGTGTTATAAGTGACGTCGATGTCTGTCTGTGTGTCTGTCTATCTGCTGTGGCACCGTAGTAGAACTCAAACAGATGGGCCGATTTCGATGCGGTTTCTTTTATTTCAAGGTTAATACCATAGCAGATGTTCTTAGCTATGTCTGGTTAATGTCGATTCAAGATGGCCGCCTCCACATAATGGCGGACAAAATATTTTCACAACCTACTTCAATTTGGGTATCAAATGAAAGGGCTTGACTAGTAGAGTACTATGTACTATAACAAATTTCAAATCCAAAATGGCCACCACGACAAAATGGCGAATTATATTATATTTTCATTACTACCTCAATTTGGGTATCAAACGAAAGAGCTTGACTAGTAGAATACTTTTCACTATGAAAAATTCAAATCCAAGATGGCCGCTTCCACAAAATGCCGAAATACATTTTTTTTTCACAACTCCCTTTATATGGGTATCAAATGAAAGGGCTTGACTAGTAGAATGTTGTACAGATAACAAATCCAAGGTAGTCGGGGTTTAATCAAAATTTTTAATTTTGTTCTTGTACACTAAAAGAGTAAAATAAACAATTTTCGTACAAAAAAATTAAACCGACTTCAAAACCACAAATAGGCACTCAAAAGCGAAAAATAAACTAAAATCATTATTATAAGCGCTACTCACTCATCTATTTGAAGTCGGTGCCAGTCAGGTCAAAAAGTTAGTAGATTGATGCTATGTAGGCACAGGTAAGTAGTATCTATCCTATACCTGTTAGATTTAGCTGGCACCGACTTCAAATAGATGAGTGAGTAGCGCTTATAATAATGATTTTAGTTTATTTTTCGCTTTTGAGTGCCTATTTGTGGTTTTGAAGTCGGTTTAATTTTTTGTACGAAAATTGTTTATAATTTATTCAAATTTAAGTTTATTTAAAAACTAGCTGTCTCGCAGCGTTACCTATGTAGTTCTCTGTCTTTTTTACCTTAATAACCTATGTTCTGGGTCATTTATTTTTATTTTTAAAAAGCAGCAAAGTAGACCCAATAATTTGGATGTATATTATGCGTATCAATCAGTAGCAGCTACGGAACTGTTCGTGCGCGAGTCCGATTCGCACTAACTCTGTTTTTATTTTTCACAATAATTTGAAGGGGAATCTTTATATGGGAAGAATTCAATAAACGTTCTCCCATGATGGGCGATCTTAGCGGGTAACGAGCGCAGTAACTGAAATATTGAATAATAATTGGCGCACACGAGAGTCGATCGTATCGGGCGAGCGTGCCGCATCCATCAGGCGGTCGCTATCAGCCGCCCGCATCGGCCGACGATAACCATTGTCTTACCATTGCCGGGTGCCGTGTACCGCGGCGGCTTAGCTTCGGAAACAACCGACTTCAATTTAATAAACAAGAACTAAATATCAAATTTGAATTTACACCTGACTACCTTAGATTTGAAATTTGTTCAGTAATCTACTAGTCCAGCCCTTTCATTTGAGACCCAAACTGAGGTAGTTCTAAGCGTGTTCCAAATTTCAAGCCAATCCGGACGTACAGATGTGATTGAGCAACTAACATCTAATAATCCAAACATCCAGAGATTGATATACAATATTAATCAGATTTATCGCTGGTAGAATAACTGGGAAAGGTGTGGCAATTCCGCCTGGGGGACTATGCCAAGAGTACTACCACTACAGAATCAAAACAATTTAAGTATGCAATCCTGCTCTTTTATATTTTTTTTTAAATAAAGAGTGACGAGACGAGCAGGACATGAGCCTGATGGTAAGCAACATGCCTGCCACAGAAAAGCACAGTGAACCGCAGCTATTGGAACATGAAGAGTCCAAATCATTACCTAGCACTGTACTATGCTCATCACCCAGATATCAACTAAGACACGTTATATCTCTAAGCACTGTATGTAATTTCTTTATAAAGAAAAGCTAGTCTTAATTGCTGGTTTAATTTTTTCAAAACATTAGCTAATTGGTTTGGAAGTCCCTAGATTTGTTTTATTAAATGTTTGCCAAAACCCGTTTTAAATGCGTGTTTTGCCAAAAGTTCACTTTGTACGTAAACCTAATTCAATCTGAAATGTTCACAAATTTAGCTTCTTTTTTAATTTAATCTGTGCGTTGTGATTATCTGTATCATAAGTTACATTTAAAAATGCTAAATGTAATACTAGCAGCGACCCGCGGTTTTATCTACATAGTCCCCGTTTCTGATATTTTCCCGTTATTAAGTAGCCTATATGGTATTCCATATTATGATCTTATTTCGTTCCAAATTTCAACCCGATCGTTCAGACGTTCCGACATGAATGAGCAGCATACACCCAAACATCGAAACATAAAACAAACTTTATTTAATCGTATTTTGGCATGGCCAAATTTTGCTCCATTGGGGGACTGACAGTGGGTGAGAAATGTCCACACATATTTATTTAGTTTTCTTTAACGCTCTTTAAAATTGCAAAGTCTGTCTTATGTTTATGTTTATAAACATTGTAGGGAATAACTGTTAGAACTTAATTAAAATTATAACACCTCTGTGTGTATAGTTTCTACAATTCAGGTTATTTATTTATGCTATGCGTCTTCTACTTTTACACACAATTGTGTATACTGTATAGTAGATATGCTATAAAACTGTTACTAAACTGTTAAAACTGTAACTGATATGCTATTTTTCTACAAAAAAAAGATTCAAGTCTCAATTCTTCGGGATCTTTTTTATGTATGTTTTCGAAATCATCTGTACCGATTTGGAAAATGATGTTAATGCTTCAAAGGTTATATACGCTCCAAAGGGTTCCGTCATTAAATCTAAGTATAATGTCGTTATGTCGTTATGTTATGTCCTAACTTTAGGTTAACCTTGATACGCTGCTGAGAGAGAAAGTTTATATACCTGTATTTTTAAGGTTAAATTTAAATCAAATTTTAAGTGTTCGATTCAAAATCTCTATTACCAGATATTCTCTACTGTATCAGATCACATTATCTATAAAGATTTTACAAACTCGTCCACTACATATTTACAGTAGACAGTCAGTGACTGACAAAGTTATCTTTCGAATGTTAAAAGCCATTTCACTGCATTTTTAGTCTGTTGCTTTAGAGTGAACCTGGATCACTGGTCCACAATATGAAAGCACTGAACCTGTAGCTTTTGATACTACGATTATTCGATTCAAATAACTTTGAACTTTCTCGCATCGAAATTATGAGCCGTATTTACTGGTGATAAGGTTTGCGGTCCCGGTGCCCGAAATGTGGAGCGTCAATTGTCTCGCAATATCATCTTGAACAAGCTCATGGTACGGCCCTTGTTTTCTGATACCATCGGCAAAATTTGTGCGCGCCTCCGATCGGCCGTTTGTCTTCCGCCGCAAATGAGGCAAGTAATGGGACATGGCCGCATAAAAGGAGCGGGTCGCTGGCTAAACTTTTGCCTAGTCATTAATATGCCGTGGGAACGGCGACTGCCATCCGAACAAATAGCTGTTTCGATGATGGCCATGCTCGTAATTGGTAAGAATCGCTAAGTATGGGTAATCGAAGTATTGATAGTTGATATTTAAACTGATTTCCATCAGTTCAATGCGGAACTTTCTCTGGGCCTAGTGCAGGTAATTTACATAAAACGTTTTCATCAACTGTCGTTAATTTAAGTATGAATCCTGTTATAAACTTAATTATTTATAATTATGATTCTTAAATTTCTAAGAGCAGGTGAGTAAACTCATCGGCAATAACTACGAGATCACATAAACGCTCACTAATTACTATTCGCAATTAAAAGCTAGTTAAAATCTCAGTAAATGCTCTCGAATCCATTAATTTAAAGGCACCACGACCTCATATAAATCCCAGTTTAACATCGTCGATTCATTCTCGGCACTCGGCTGTGAACACGCGAGTGTTTAAGCCCCGTGCTACCTATTGCCACTGCGACCGCTTAATAGCATTAACGTCATTGTCTAATAGTCATTAATAAGTCGCTTGGACAGTTCTATTGGCCTCTACTCCATAAGGAGACGATGTTCGCTGGTATGCCCTGTCGGTGTCACGAATTTGTTCCCTAATAGTTTCCTCGACTTATGGTCAAGCTACGGCTTCGTTCCTGGAACCTCGATGCCCTCCAGACAATGCTTTGATCGAAATATCTCTACATTTACCAGTTTTATTATGCCTTTAATGGCTTACAACTGTACGAGACTTGGCGCACACGGTAAACTATGGCTTATTGCTCCGGGCTTTGATGTTATGTCACTAATTGTCGGTAGTGCTTTGAGTTAAACTTTTACTTTCAAAGTTTTGGTAGTAGAACAATTAAAAGTTGCTTTGAACTGTTGAAATTCCACTTTCGTTTTACCGTCACCTGCGTTCAAAGGCAGTTTCTTTTTCGATAGTTTTAATGATGCAGTACCTTCTCACTTGTGTTAATTTGTTTTTAGAATTTAAATATTCGATATACTCATAAGTTAGCATTTTTTACTTTTTAAGTGCAAAAGATTTTATGTAATGTTTTTTTCTGATAAAATTTAAAAATATTCTACTTTTGTTATAAAGCTAATGTGAATATGTTTAAGTCAATTAATTGTATAAAAACGAAACTAAATTCCGATAACGCAAATTAATTGAGTTACTAATACGTTGATACAGATTTCATTATTCTGTTAAACAATTGCTAAATCGCGATTCCAATTCCTCTAACTGTTAACAGCTGTAAATCCACTTAACTGCGTGAGGAGCTGCGCAAGCGCACGCGTCGTCCAATTAGGCACAATTAAACGAGCGCGTGTTTCGGATCCCTTTGATGCGCCGGATTCAACTTGACGCCCGGACACCGGAGCTAAAGAGACAAACCGTCTGGTAAAATAATTAAGTCCTCAGAAGGTCATACTAGTTTACCTATCACGATAAACTTTCTATACCCCGTTCATAAATTTCTTGCGATTTCACATTTATACTTTTCTTGGCTCTCGAGCTTGTACAGGTTTTTAACTTAACATTGAAATCTCGTCATGTCATTCAATGTTTTATTTATAGTTGCACTATCAAGTGGCAAATTACGATGATAAGCGTCCATTAATGGCTTTTCCAGGAAGATTATGACAATTATCTGCGCGCGAGCAGCTACTGGCTAGCGCCTCCGCTTGTTTGTTACACGTTCTAGATAAAGATGACGGTATATTTCTTAATTGCCTGCTGCAAGATATGACCACTATCGGGGCACTATTTCAAACATAATAAGCATTATCATAACAATAACAAGCTAGTAACTCGTGGCACTCGATGTGCTCATGACGGGACACGATAACGCCACTCAGTCCCTCGGTTTCTGTGCGTCCACACACACATAGCTCGCATATCCTGTGAACAGATCAGAATCATCTACAGATCCTACATCTTCGTTACTAGTGAATGATCTCGTGAAAGTGTCAGTGTTTGTGTTCAAGACTGTATTATAGGAGGTAGACACGGGCTCGTGAACAATGTAAGCTTGATTTACGCTACTTTCAATTAAACCATCACCGTCGACACGAGATGTCAATATGAAATCGATATTGGAACGATGGCACGTTTCGAAATGTGAGCCACATGATTGATGGCACAGGTAATTTATTTTCGAGCTGTATAATTAGCCTATTGTTGGTTTCGGTCGTTGAATAGGAAATTTTGGTGGTGTAAAATTTTGGAGAGTGCATCTCGGCCAGTCTCGAACTAGGTTCGGCTTCTCGGGTGAATGGGAACACATTACGAGTGGGCTCGAATTTCGTCTAAATTTCCCAGCGAGCTCTTTGCGATATCATTAATCACTGCTCATTTGTTCAAGGACGCACGAGTAAAACGTATTGTGTTAAAGAAAAAAATCAAAATCAAAATTGTGTTTACAAAAACTATGCTAGTGTCAATATCCCTACAGGGATAACGTAATTTTCAATCAATTTGATTTCAGTTTTTATTCTCGACGGGATTTACACTGTTTTTTGAGCTACTAAGTGAATGTATTGTGTAGTTCAAATTATTTCGAATTGAAAGTTTTTTTTAGCATCTGATTAATAAACTACCTCTGATGTTACGTATCGACCTGTCTATAAGATCTTGAGTAATAACCATAATTATTATAATATGGACGATAGGTACATTATGTTTAAAACATTCATTTTATATCAGAAAAAGTTATTGCTTCTCGTTATCTTCTGTCAGTTTGGTTATTATTTTGATTAATACTAGCAGGGGCTATATCAACACATTGAATAGCATCATAATGTTTAATATTTATATTGCCTTAATTATCAAGTATGTAGGTATTCATTACTTCATTAAAATACTAATTTGTTAATACAATTTGCTGTTAGATTGTGGTTGTTATTTTTTTAATCGTACCTACTCTGTAAACAACACATTGACTGACATTTAATTATGTTGCGTTCGAAGACATTACGACATTGTGAACGGAGATCGTTCGTTTGGTTTATCTATACTCTTAAATATTTGTAATTAGTAAACATTTAAAAACAATTGCGCAAAGTTTTCATGAAATTTGTAATTAGAGATTTGCATGTTTTTGATAATTGTCTGCACTGAAAAGCTGCCTTACATTAAGCTATATATTGTTTGTAATGTTATTATATATTCTGTCGGAACACATATCCATTAGAGTGCTACCAAAACAGAAAAAAGTTAAACGAAATTAAAGATTCGATTTGATTTAATAGTAGTAGTTGCTCGCAACTTTTCTCAGAATTGAGGTAAGGAATACTCCTAAAAAACTGTTTGTTTTCATAGTATGTGCTATTCCACTACACCGACAAGAGCGTCGCTAATAAATTATGAATGAATTAATGTGCTATTCCCGATTATTACGAGTATAAATACGTTTCGGGCTTCACAATATCACTTAGTACTATTTATTCTTACGACTGGTTTAGCAGTAAAGATTGAAACTTTTTTACATCTTATTATCTTTTAAGTGTGAAAGTTCGAAGAAATAGATGTACAGGTGTTTGCTCGATCCCATCGTAAGAACTGAATGGATTCAACTGAAATCGAGATAACCGGTAGCATATAAGAGATAATGTTGATCCCATAAAAAGTTTCTAAGGGAATGCTTCAGATATCTTCTACTACCTACCGAACTATGGATAGCGCATAAGGCTCAGGTACTACTAACCTGAACTCACTATACCTACACTCATAGGTAGTGATAGATGGATAGATACTCTTTATTGACACACCAAAAAAAAAAACGACGATACATAGCAAAAAAATAAACAAAACAGTAAATTAGTGCGACAGTGGGTGGCCTTATCACTAAAAGCGATCTCTTCCAGGCAACCTTAGGATGGAAAACAAAATGTGGACAAACCAGAAATGTATGATGCATAGGTCTCTCGAAGCATGCCTGAAACTTGTTATGTGTTTTTTGCATAAATCGGAGTATGACGCTTTGTCTTGTTCAATTCAATTATAATAGATTCCTTTATTGTATTTCAACACAATAATTATTCTCGTAACACTGTATGTATACTCTGTACCAATTACCATAATTTATGTTCTCACTTTTTTGCAGTGACATCTTCGACAAACTTTAATTAGCATAGCAGTTAGTGAGTTTATGTTTCTCCATGAGTTGTTTTAATTGCTTATTACTTGTCAATTTTATAGATGAGCCTTGACGATATGTTGCCAACAAAAAACCGTTTTGGGAACGGAAAATAAATCACATAACGTTGTGTAACTCTGAATGCTCACACTTACTCACGTATACATATGTTGCTGATGTTAATTAAACTTTATCATTGACGCGTTACTAATTTTGTATCGGTTCGGTAACTACTTTCATTACAATGTTTATATTACGTTAAATTTTAATCTACGTACAATGTGTGCTATTCAGCTATTTTAGGAACTTTTATGTAGGTACTCTCAGTTATCCCAATTTTATGTAGGTACTACTCAGTACGTCGGTAATCTTCTAGAAACATATACTCTCTTACAAATTTTTAATATTCAGTAAGGTATGTTCTAAAAGAGATATATTAGCCATTTAGCTTTCCTACGAAAACAGTTGTATCTGGAAAATCACAATTTTTAGAGCGTTCCAAAGACAAAACATTGCATTTAAACCGTCATTGCTTGTTATATTTTGTAAAGTTTGGTGTGTGTGTGTTTTGATACTCAAATTTTATTAAAATATAATAAGAAATTACGATTTAAATGCAATGTTTATCTTTGGAACGCTCTCCTGTAAATTCACGACTTTGAAGATACAACAACTTACGTGGGAGATATCGTATTTGTTAGTCATACAACTTCTTAGATATTTAGTAAAGTGTGATCTAAGAAACATAAATTCGTACAAATAGGTACTTACCATGTAAGGCTTACACATTTTTTAGATTTTCATTAACTTAGTGTTAAGAAACAAAAACACTAGCCTCGTATCGTCTGTAAGCTCAATAACGTCTTCGATTTTTGGTAAAATATGCCTTAACAACCAAAAATATTAGCACTAAATCTTCTCTCAGCCCTACAACTTCTTAGATAGTTCTCTCCTGTCTCATCTGTGTCCTAATCCTAAGAAAAGTATCTATTGAGTGATATTACTAAATCGCTGTGCGAGTTACCAGTTCCAAGGAAACTCCACTGCTTTAACGAACTTTAAAATATACAAAATGTTTTGTCGAGGGTGTCGTGTCTTTCGAAAGTTATAATCCAGTAGTTTCTAGCAGTAGTAGTACAAAAGACACGGGCGCCTGCACTCGCAGGTAATGTAAATGAGGCCGGGGTGTAAAATGGCTGCTGGTGTCAGTCGCCTGACCCCGAATACATTACCGCCGAGTAGACAATTCACAATTGAGCAAGCGGCACGTCACTCGGCGAACCGACTGTGTCCTCGTGCTGGCGTTTTAAATACTACCACCTCCTCGCTACTCTGTTTGGTTAAATTTAGAAAGCAGCTATTCGTTAAGAAACTGCGTTTTAAAAAAAACAGTATTTTAAGCTTACGTATCAGAAGGAACTAAAAGCAAAATTCCCTACATATTAAAACGACACAAAACCTAAATGACGTAATAGCAAAACGTCCTATTGTCAGAATAACTCAAGATCAAAACGACCGGCAGGTCTAGATAGATAGATAGATAGATAAACTCTTTATTGTACTAAATAAAACAAAAACAAAATCTTAAGAAACAACAACTTAAATAAGAAGTCTACTGCCAGATTATCCTGCTTTTTGCTATGCTTTAATTTTTAACCCCTGACCAAAAAAAGGGGTGTTATAAGTTTGACGTCGATGTCTGTCTGTCTGCCAGTCTGTCTGTCTGTCTGTGTGTGTCTGTCTGTGGCACCGTAGAGCTCAAACGGATGGGCCGATTTCGATGCGGTTTTTTTATTTGAAAGTTAATATTCGTGCGGATGTTCTTAGCTATGTTTGGTTAATATCGATTCAAGATGGCCGCCTCCACAAAATGGCGGACAAAATATTTCTTCACAACCTACCTCAATATGTATATCAAATGAAAGGGCTTAACTAGTAGAATACAATTCATAACAACAAATTTCGAATCCAATATGGCCGCCACAACAAAATGCCGAATTAAATTACTTTTTTTACTACTGCCACTATATGGGTATCAAATAAAGGGCTAGTAGAATGTTGTACAGATAACAAATCCGATGTAGTCGGGGGTTAGTCAAAATTTTTAAGTTTGTTCTTGTTGACGAAGCTGAAAGCAGACAACTACAACTGCTCGCTGTATGTAGCGGAACTGAATGTGTCTACTTTCAGCTGTGTCAAAAATCAAAGCATAGCAAAAAGCAGGGGAGTTAGGTGGTAGACATGCAGGTAGGAAAACGAGCTATTATTATCTAAATGCCCTCTATTTACAGTAAGAATAAAAAAATAGTTTTAGACATGACCATCATCTCGCCTGGTGTTAAGCGACGATGCAGTCTGCGATAGAGCATGCTTAGAAGAAACCGATTCACTCTCGATTTGAAGATGTCTGCATGTATTCCAGTTTATAAATCTAATAAACAAATATTGGTGGACAATTCACACACAACACCATCTGACCCCAAACTAAGCAAAGCTTGTACTATGGCGACCAGATAGCTGATATAATACTTATATAGTTTTAAATACATACTTATTATTAATAGAAACACCCACTAGAAACAACACAGTGCAAACATTTGAATTCATCACACAAATATTTATTTACACTGGGTGGGAATCGAACTCACGACCCTCGGTTTCGCAGGCAGAGTTACTACCCACTAAGCCACGAGGCCAGGCTAAGGTCTGTTTGATCAAATAACTTTTTACAAAGTGATTGAGCACTGGTAACACTACAACAAACTTTTATACTTTCGCATTTTTAATATTAGTAAGATTAGCTACACCTTGCAGTGTTAATCCCGGCTTAATAATTATTCACGATACTTGTATTGTAGGATTACTTTGATGTTCGTCAAATACTCTTCACTCAGATGAATAATTTCGTTAAATATCCAACGAACATTATTAACTTTAACGAGGTGAAAAGTAAGGCTATGTATTAACTCAGCTTATGTACTTACTACGTATTTAATTTCATTGTATTCTGTCTTGTAGTTACATAGATACATGTGGGAATAAACATACCCTCTTACAAAAACTGATTCTTGATTCTTTTACTTTGCTGTATACTTCGTAAGTTTGCATCAGATTGTTTATTATATTTTATAAGTGTTCACTTACAAAACTGATTCTTGATTCTTCCACTTTGCTGTATTCTTCATAAGTTTGCAATATATGTAATTGATTAGAATACTTACAACAACGGATTTTAATTCTTCCACTATTCTTACACTTGGGCTATGCTTCGTAAGTTTGCAGTACCTGATTAGAACACTTACAAAAACTGATTCTTGATTCTTGCATTTGTTGTATTCTTCGTAAGTTTGCAGTAGATAATTGCAATAAGACGGGGTGACCTAGCGTTGAGAACGTCCGATTTTATTAGCGTGACCTCGTAGATAAGTATGGACTCCGTTTGCACCTGTCTTTACTAAAGTCTGACGTGCAAGTTTGTCGCTCGGCTAGTGGGAATTTAAAGGGATCCGTCTATGTTTTATTATTACTATAGCTTTATTTTCCACTTCACATTTCTTACAATAAACTTATAAGTACAGTTTTTTGCTTCTATGTTTGTTATGTGGCTCTGTATGGGTAAAAGCCTCCTCCATTTTTACCACTTTTCTTTATTTTCTGCTTTTATCAGGAAAATATGGAGATGGATCCATTTTTAATGGATGGATGGAAATTTTTATTAAGTCATCGGCCCAGCTTTTCTTTTGTCTTCCTACTCTTCTTTTGTCTTTTTTTTATTTTATTTTTTTATTTGAATTTAGCAACTCCACAGACCTCTTCTTTTGACTTGTATATCCGTCTATGCTTAAGCTATGCTAATTGGGTGATTGTAGTCCGACTCGGCTTTATAAACTTTGCTGTGATTAAAAATTGTAATCGTGACCGTGGTATTGTTCCAGCGGTGGCATCATGGTGGTGGTGCTGAATGGCGTGCTGGCTGACGAGTGCCCGACGTCGGTGCGCGCGCTGCTGGCCGCGCACCCCGGGTACAGGGACGCGGCGGCGCAGCTGCTGGCGGCCGCCGCGCGCGCCGTGCCGCCGCCCGGCCTGCTCTACGTGGCGCAGCGAGAGCTGGCCGCCGCCGCGCCGCACGACAGTCAGTACCCCCCAGCAGTCTATCTTCTATCTATATTAATAACGAGCTGTACCCCGCCACGCTTCGCTGTGGCACATTGTTATGCAAAATTAGATAAAACAATCCTTGATGCGGATTATATATCATTCTTAAATTTCAGCTCGATCGGAGCAGAACTTTTTAAATTTTTGAAGCGTACACAAACCAACATAACATTTTTATGTATAGAGATTTCGTCAAGGGGTACGGTAGACTTGATCGAAACCTTATATGAATAACAAAACATAAAACATATTGATTTTGAGTCGACAACATATGTCAACAAAATTCGGATTATGGAGAATTTCGTTAAATTCTAATGGCACGGACAAACAAATCGCTGCCGCCATCTTTAGTGTTAAGCGCGTTCCATCAATCAACACATTGCGTGCGTCCGTCGCGCCAAAAAAGTATCACAAAAAACTGTGACTTACGTGACTACGTAAAACGAAACGTCTTGCCGCTAGACCGGAATTTTATTACTAGGTACTCATGTTTAGTAGTTAGTATCGGCATTGCACCCGGGCGAAGCCGGGGCGGTTCGCTAGTTAAATCATAAAGTCGTTCGACGAAGCCGTCTAGACGGGGCGATCGTGCGGGGCATGTGGGGTGAGACGCGAGAAGCGTGCCCCTGCATTGTCTACATTTCAATGTCAGTATTGCAGGAGCGCGGCTCAGGGCTGTGACGTCTTCCGTATGTTTTAATTTTATTTCGTTAATAAGCACTTTGGTTTATGACAACCCTGGCCTTGTCTAGACATTCTCGGCGTTTCTCCTAGACGATGAACTACTGGTAGTATTTCTTTATACTGTGCCCCCTAGCGTTACATGAACAGTGCATTGAGTGACGCGCTGAAAACCAGCCGCCACCGCTTTGGGAGGGCATTTCCCTAGATGGAGCCCCTAAACGCCCGAATGGTAAACGGGGTGCGAGCCAGAGTCATCTTCCTAGCTCGCGATCTTCCAGTCTCTCTTCCGGTCTTGAGACAACCACTACCTCTCATGACCTCTCACTGTCCAGCATCTTAACTAAGATGATAAACAGTGAGAGGTCCGACCCCATGACCGCGGCAGTTTCCTCCTCCCCAAACGTGCGTTGCGCGGTGTCTTCCGCGCAACTGCACCGGTGGTACACGGGGTTTCCTTCCCTCCAGCGAGTCTACACAGATAACTCCCGAAAGCACCATGTCTCGAGAGAGAGAGATGTGCGTAGTATGGAAATATAATAATACCAATGAAGATTACACTATTTCAAACTAATGTTTAGTGCAAGTGTACTTTTTTAATGTTGTTTATTAAGAACGAGTAGTAACGTATTTCTTCTGTTTCGTTTCAGAAAATGTCAGTATCATAGGATCAGATGACGCCACATCATGTATTATAGTCGTAATTAGGCATTCAGGTGAGGAACCTTTTCTAGTTATTACTTATTTAGATAATTAATAAATATATAGTGTAAATGGAATGATGGCTGGATCAAAAAATATACCATGCTGTCATGCTGCATGCATGACAGGTAGTAGATTAAAGGAAAACTATGGAGCACGCAATTTTTTTAATTATTAAACATCGACTAAGATATAGATCATCAAAAACTTCCGGATTTTGTGACGAAACTATATAGACGTGATGTCACTCGAAACTTCTAAGCACTATATCTTCGTAATTTTTGCTTATGCCAAACGAAATAATTCGTGTACATATTTTTTAATGAAATATCTGTTGGGCTAATTAGTTTTCTTTAGTCGCCATGCCTATTAAAGCCCGCAAACCCCTATAAACGGCCGTATTATCCATCTTCTAATCCAAGAAATTTGTAAAAAAGATAATTATAATGACAAAGGTCAAGGACCCCAGAGTCTGTGGAGCGGCAAAATAATATTTAAAAAAAAAACGGCCGTATTCCTTATATTATAATATTGCTATTTGTCAGAGTGTACAAGGGATAAAGGGCCGAAAAAACTATGCGTTGTTGAGAGGGCAACCGACTACCACTGTTACTACTTTTCAAATTACATCTTTTGATAGGCGGAAAAGTATAACATGTGGCCGATGGTTAGACGTGAAAGGAGCAGCTCCATCTAACGGTATAAAATCTGAATCCGTCAATTTTCGACTTTAGTGTTGTTGTAAGCTAAAGTACAGGTAATAAAATAGTTGGCAGAGATGATATGCTAAAGCTGTGACTGATATTTTCCAGGGTCGGGCGCAGTTGCGCTTGCGCACCTCGATGGGTCGGGCACGGACGAGGCGGCCGCCGCGATGGTCGCCAAGGCGCAGCAGCTGGCCGTCGGCTACCCCGAGGGCCGCCTGGAGCTACAACTAGTCGGGGGGTTCACAGACCCGCACAGATATTCTGATGAGCTGTTCGCTAATATTATGTGTAAGTATATTTTTAACCCCCGACCAAAAAAAGGGGTGTTATAAGTTTTACGTCGATGTCTGTCTCTGTGTGTCTGTCTGTGGCACCAGAGAGCTCAAACGGATGGGCTGATTTCAATGCGGTTTTTTATATGAAGGTTAATATCCGTGCGGATTTTCTTAGCTATGTTTGGTTAATATCGATTTAAGATGGTCGCCTCCACAAAATGGCGGACTAAATATTTTTTCACAACCTACCTCAATATGGGTATCAAATGAATGGGTTTGTTTAGTAAAATACTATACACTATAAAAAATCAAATCCAAGATGGCCGCCACCATAAAATTGCGTATTATATTACTTTTTTCACTAGTATCTCATTACGGGTATCAAAGAAAAGGGCTTGACTACTAGAATACTTTGCACCATAACAAATTTTAAATCCAAGATGGCCTTTACCACAAAATGGCGAAATACATTTCTTTTTTCACAAATTCCTTAATATGGTTATCAAATGAAAGGGCTTGGCTAGTAGAATGTTGTACAGATAACAAATTCGAGGTAGTCGGGGGTTAACCAAAATTTTTAATTTTGTTCTTGTTCTATTTAAAATTAGCAGCCCGCCACAAATTCGTTTGGGTTGAACAACTAATCTATATTATAGTCTATGCCATGGCGCCATCTGTTCGACTTATGAAACTAACGATAATAACAACAATAAACGTCCGTGATTTGTTACTTAGGTAATACTTAATTTTAAATCATTTAGACCATTGAACGAAGTAAAACTATTCTATCTCTCAAGTTGGACCAAATTACATATACATGCTAATTTTCGTGAATATCGGTTGACTTATTGAGCAGGTCATTGGCATCAGACATTATGACACTGAGCTTTTATATTTTAAGCCACTCCACAGACTACGGGTTCCCACTACTACGGGACTACGGGATACAAGAACCCAAATGACAAAGGTGACTTTTGTCATTTGGTTTTTTAAATAATATCTTGGGATAAGAGAAAAAAGGATAAATAACGCGAGTAGGGGTCGTTTTCAACCTAATTTTAGTGCTAGTCTACCAAGTCTAGCTAGCTGTTGAACCGATAATATTTTGTAAAATGGAAGTGTGACCACTGGTCTAAGTACCTTTGTATATTATCGTAAAAAAAGCTGAGGAATTGAGAAAATCTCCTTTTTTAAATCTAGTTAAAAGTCCAGGTACGACCGCAGGTGCTACTAGTGTTTTATATTCAGTGCTATAATGAAACTTGTAGAGTAAGATCCCAGGGCCGCCAGACGTTACGTATTTTCGGATGAACGAAAAGTGGACGATAGAGTAGAGTTAGACGTACTAAGAACACATGCTTACCCGTGAAAATACGTGAAGTAAGTAATGTTTTATGTATCTTCTGGACCCCGTATCTCGAAACAGTCTAAGTAAGTTAACGGGTAAGCATGTGTTCTTAGTACGTACTAACTCAACTCAATCGTCCACATTTCGTTCATCAGAAAATACGTGACGTCTGGCGGCTCTCGGATCTTGGATTATTGGTCAGTTTCGAAAATTAGCCACATTTAATTTCCAAGAAAACGAAAGTATCTCATAAAACGGACGCTCTTTCATCTCAATATATCTTTCGGATTACACGCGCGATTAGTCCGAAAGCCGGGGCAGTCGGAAATAAATAATGTTGGTATTGACGCAGGAGGTCGCCGGTCGCCGCGGTTTTTGTCACGCTGCCAGACCGCGAATTATTACCGGAATGGCGCGGAGGCGGCATTGTCCCATGCGCATTTTTCAGAGGCTTGGTGACACTCGTTGTTTCTTACCTTATATATCGATACTAGTATTATAAATAGCTGTTTTATCAACTCTTCCTGGTTTATTTTGGAGAGTCTGTGACTGATCTGTTTGATTTAATACCACGGTTAATACAAGTTACGGCTGGTCTAGTCGGGACAACGGCAACTGCTGATCCGGAGCCCCTAGTTCGAACAATGCCATGCCCCCCATACCATCGCTGTCTTTTCGAAGCCGTGCCTGTTCATGTTTTTGATGTGCTTAAAACAGTGAAAGATAACGTCGTAAGGAACGTTTATTGCCCGTCTTACTAACAGTAGTAACACGGGCAATTATTTGCCCGTGTTACTACCGACCGGTCCAGTAGTACGACGGGTAATTATTTTTGCCCGTCGTACTACTAGTACGACGTAGTAAGACGGGTAATTTATTTTTGCCGTCGTACTACTACACCCGTTTTCAGATAGGCATCTCTGTTGCTTAAACTACAAAATGACATCATTACTTGAATAAGACTATCATGCCAAACCCTGCCAAAAACCTTCGAGATATCCAGATATCCAGGGAGATTGCAAGTATTTCCCCGTGTTATTCAATAGCTTCACTCCAGCATTATGCCGACATGGTGCTAATCTGATGATGGAGCTAAAAGATCGCCAAATGAACTTAGCAATGAAAAACTGATTCTTTTGAGGCCATGCTTCAACCACCACAATCCACACTGTGGGCCACTGTGGTGGATTATGACCTTGACTCTCTATTTGTGTGCTGTGAGAGGGACCATTTAGTGGGCTGCTTTTGTTTGCCCTTTTTTCTATCGGACAACTCATAGATGTTAAAAGTGACATCGTTTTATGATTGACATTCCAAAGACTCAAACGAAAAGGTTTGAGTCTACTTTTGTGATAGAACATCTAGGTTGTTCAATGTGTCGCTCTATCGTAGACCGCATCTTCGCGTAACATCGGACGAGATGAAGGAAGTGTGAACCTATAACAGTTAAACTGTGTACTGTTACGGTGTTCCGGTTTGAAGGGCAATGTTTCCATAGAAGTTACAGGGCTTAGAGATATCTATCTACCTTTTCTAATCTATTATTCCGCAACGTCGTACAAAAATCATGCGACAAGGAGAAATTATCGAGATTTCAAATCCCCCATCTTCAATTGCACTCAGTTGGACAGCTTATAAGTTATTATTACTTTATACCCTGCTATCATCCTATATAGGTCTCTTGGTGGTTCATTTGACCCATACATTTTGTTCACGGGCCTGTAGTCTACTAAGTCACAAAACGTCTGAAATTTAGCCGAGTGTCTGATATTACGAGAACTGGCACCAATCTCAAAAAAGGCAGATCATTTTGATGTGACTTCGGGCCAGGTGAGCTAAATTGAGGGATTCATTTTGCCCCGCTACTCACCTGACAGGTATGCTTCTCTGTGTTGGGGCATAATATGAAGGATATGTGACAAGTTTTCAAATACCTACCCAAAATTTTGTGTCAGCTTTCAGAATACGAGTTCAATAAAAGCCGGCGTGTGTGTTTTCGGAGAAAGTTAAATATTGTACTAATATATTTTCAGTGTCATTCCACCGGCTGTCGGTAGAGATCGACCTCACAATGGCTTGTTGCTGTGAACTGAATACAGCCTTGGGGGGCGGAGCGCCTGCACCGCTCGTCTGCGGAGTCGGCGTGGACATCCGCGCCGGGGACCTCTTCCCAGCCGCCTTCCCGGACAAGGGGCCCGAGATGCCGCTCCGGGGCGCACGGACTATCACCGGGGGACCCAACTCGGCACAGGCAAGTGTCAGTACCAACCAGTCGTAGTATCGTCAGGATTACTGATTTATGGATGTTTTTTTTTGTAATTTTATGTTATTAGTTAAGTAGCGCCGTCGTTTTACATGTGCAGCTCCCGTCCTCGTTATTTACCCGTGGAAAATAGTATGAGTGTGTATGCCTATGAGCTATATCAGATTATACTAACTTTGTTCCGAATTTGAATCTGATTCGTTCAGCCGTTCAAAACAAAGCCAGTTACAAAATGAACATGCTTACCTGTATAATGGTGTCTTAGCACATCCGTTCCATACATAAATACTTGTACTGTGTCTGGGTGTTTCTATGTATAATAAGTATGTATTTACAACTATATAAGTATTATATCAGCTATCTGGCCGGCATATTACAAGCTTTGCTTAGTTTGGGGTCAGATGGTGTTGTGTGTGAATTGTCCACCAATATTTAAAAAAAAAACTAAGTTTCCTCGCCTGACTGGTAATTCCCAAGATTAGTGCGTTTAAGCTAATCTCGCAAATTATTTGTGTAGGGTTTTCTGAAAAGCATTTCAGAAGCCCGACACAGCGACTAAACTCTACACTCCGTAGCTTCCCACACATTCAAATGCCGGACGCATCATTTGGCGTCTGCCGAACACTGCAGTGTTACGTAAAATTTGAAGTTTTAATCTCAGGAGGATAGGGCATTGCAACTGGTATGTGCAGGCCTAACATTGTTCATGGTTGACGTTCTAAAGACTCGAACGAAGATCCGACCTTATCCATCAGAAAGAAGCCAAATCCAAGAGACGCGATTTTGATGCTGCGATAGTCGCCAAGACGCGATGCAGCGTCGATGCAATCGCAAAATCGTCGGTCGCCGATGCTAAACGTAACATGTCTGCTGAGGCCCTAACACATGATATTAGTGAATAGCTCATCAGAATATCTGTAGTGAAAACCTATGATAGTTAAAAAATAAAGTATCTTCCAGGTGTTGGATATCTACGACAACGCTGTGGGCATGCTCCGCATCGGGCCGTTCAACTACGACCCTCTTCGCGGGGTGGACCTGTGGCTGGAGCAGTCTGACGAGTTCATCCTCAACCACCTGAGCACCACGCCGGCCGTCGAGGCGCCGCACTTCGTTCACAACGTACGTGCAACAACGAACATGAAGCGAAACCGCGGCAGGAGACCGAGACATTTGTCGCGGTCGCGGCGCGAACTAGCGCCCATACAATTCTATAATGTCAATGTCAACCTTTGCGATAGGAGACCACGACACTTGACATTATTTGTAATTGTGCCTACGAATATGAGTCATTTGAAACTCGAAATAAATGAATTTTTTAAATTTTAAATTTAAATTATAGCTTTGTATGGGCGCCAGTTCGCGCCGCGACCGCGACACATTTCTCGGTCTCCTGTACAAGCCCACTAAATGTTCCCACTGTTAGGACTCAAGGGCTTTTCTGATAACGAGAGCGTCAAGGCTATAATCCACCAAGCTCGATGAGTGCAGGTCAACGGGTGATATAATATACATAGGTATCTACTGTTCTCCTTTTTCAAAAAAATTTATATAGTACGACAGTTTGCTTTTCATTCGAATTGAAAACTTATAGCGTATGCTTAACGTTTCAGATTCGTATGACGCTGAAATTCATCCAGCAGCACCCGTTCCCAGCGGTGACCGTATTCCCGGAGAACCGGCCGCATTACTACCGGCGCGACGAGCAGAACGGCTGCTGGATCCCAATGCGATTCTAAACCACTCCTGCATGCCCGGCAATCTATGCGATGCAATACTGAAAACAACATTCGAGACGCGACCAAATAGCCAAATACCAGAACAATCGAATCTTGATAGTCGCGTAGTTCTAAACCATTTGGGGACGACAGGCAATCTATGAAACATATCATTAAAAAGTCGACAGCTGAAAAAATGTATAGTCTAGCCTTATTTTGATGGTTTAGGTAATCCTAAATTTGATGGTGTCTCGAATCGTTAGGGTGTAACCAGCAATATAAGCAGAACAACAAAAATTAAACGTCATTCAAGTTACTATAACCAGATATAACCAGTATACAACCAGTAATAATTCGTTCAGCTGTTTTGGGACGAAATTCTCTGCAGCTGATTCGGAATTTTTAGTGGCACCATGCAATACTTTTAACAGAAAATTATGTATAAAATATTGACCCATTGTGGGTACAAAATTCTATGGCTATGGCGTGTTTAATATGATAATGCTTAAATGAAAAGGGTGAACAAAAAACAGATCTCGCAATACCACACCCATCATGTGAGATCTACGAATACAATTTGTCACAAATATTCAATCAGCTTTTTCGATACCAATTGACAGTTCCTTTTTGGACGAATAAAAATTAACCAGGCAGGCACCATCAAAAAAAAAAAACGTTGCAACCAGATAAGTAATTAAAAAACATTTGTAAAAATGAGAAATCAGATGAATTAGAGCTGCTGTATTTGAAGATAAAAATCGTATACGAAATTAACTATGTTAGTTCTTACGTAGCAACCATATATTTGTTTACAGGGTTGCCATATCAGAATAATGACATTTTTTTGTAGAAAGATGTAAAGTAAAAAAACATGTTTTAAAATATGTTTCGGTTTACTTAGGGACACATTGTTTCTGCACTTAAAATAGAATTTGCGCCATCACTCGAAAAGTTGTGCAAAAAATTGGCAAAAATTGTGAACTACGCGTATATAAATAAGAGCTATTGATTATTCAATGGTAACGCTACGCGTCATCCGACAAGAGTGGTGGTGATTATATGCATATTTTTATTTATAGTTTTATGAAGACTTTCTTTTAATAAAGGATATGAGTTCAAAGGAAGCATACTCAGTAACCTAGCAAAACAACAAGTTGCTAAATAAAAGATATTACATGTTTTCTACTTGACATTCACATGTTTTAGGTATTACAACGCCATCTAGTGAACAGTGAACAAAATAGGAACTTCTTTCGTTTTTTTTAAAGTACCTACTCTTATTTGTCAATCATCAATATATATTTTGGGTTCGTTTTTATGTTACATAGCGTAAATATAAGATTGACAGCTACAAAAATATTAGCATAATATTATTATGTTGAGTCGCATGACTTATAATACAAAAGTAACATATCTACTTATGCATTCCCAGTAAAATAATCTTTTTAATAGTATCTACTTGACAAATATTTTACAGATATGAGAGTTGTACTTCTTTTCATGATATTTAGCAATTATTTATTGTAAATTAGTCTAAATCCTTTAAGTGTAAAGATGTATTCCGTCAACCATACCCATCGTTTAAGCTGGTACTTCGTAACAAAGAATAACGTCTTGCTACTTAAAAATATCTTGTAACATGTTGCAATAAGGTACAAAATAGTCACGAATTTAGATTGCAGATCATATTCATTCATTCATAATTTAAGAGCGACGCTCTTGTCGGTGGAGTTCCTTCCATGTACTTCTACACTCCGCCTTCTTCTTGACTTCCTGATACGACACTACATTTATCTTCTCCTTCACTTGGTTCATGTAACTTCTCCTAGGTCTACCTCTCTTCCTCCTCCCTTCTAATTTACCTTCCATTATTGTTCTAATGAAGTTGTCGTGTCGTATCAGATGTCCCAACATCTTCCCTCTTCTGTTTTCTGTTTTTCTACTAATATTGCAAATCATATACTAATATAAATATGAAAAATGGGAGGTTTGGCACTTGACTAAACGATTGGACGCATCGAGTTGAAATTCTGGAACGTCGGTAGACAAATTATAACGTGGAATAAATAATACGTTGGCTTATCATCCCAAAGAAATTACTGCATTCATTAGAGAATATTCTTTATAATATTCTACACGATGGAAATGATACAAATGAAGGTATGGATCTTGATCAATTTCATATGTAAGTACGGTGGATTAGAACCAGATTGACATTTGGAAAGAACATGGATTTACGACTTGGACATGGACATTTGACATGGATTACGACGAAATACTGTATAAATTCCTTTGAGACTAAATTGGCTTGCCTAGACTCAAGTCACAAAACAATTCATTACTAAATTTTTTTGAATACTCATAATAACCATTTAAATTTTATACCTTATTGTACATTTTACAGCATAGATATTTTGTAGTATCTTCATGCTTAGACTGTAATGCCAATTTTGAATAGACGACTGACGGCTATCTGTTTTCAAATACTTAACTATAATGAGTTTAAGGTATCTGGCCGGCTCTTGCTTACTGTTGTATTCAAACACTTCACAATATGAAATGTCAATCCTTACATTTGATGGCCATATGAGGGTCTACTGTTATTAAAATAGTCATAGCTTTCATATTGCCCCCTCTTTCTTTTCACTTCAAATTAAAGAGAGGAAAATACTAAAGCTATAGCTGTTTTGGTCGTTGACCCCAGGCCTTCTACCGCCTAACTGAACCGGCTTTGACTTCTATTGCTGTCTCTTTTATCTCAACTGAAAAGAAAAAAGAGAGATAACAATATCATTGATATGACAAGTTATAGTTGGTTATAGGTGGTAGACCCTTAGGTCATTTTGTCACACCGTAGGTATAAATTTTTTCGTCAAATATGACAAATATTTTTAGTTTCATGGACCAAAGTCCAAATAATAGTATCTGTGAATGTATTAGTATTTACGACTATGCGAGTACAGGTCAGCTCGTTCGATAATGATATAACATTAATTGTATATTTTGAAACTAGCATGTAAACTGTATTTTCGCTATAATTATTTTCTCATTTTGACGTTAGCTGTCTATGATTCGTAACAGTAAATGATGATGTAAATAATTAGTGAGACATTAGATTTAGTATGACACGATGTTAAAGTATGTAGTTATTGTTTTGTGAAAAATATGAAATATATTGAAAGTTAAAATTTAAATGTAGTTTTATTGTTAAGTTCCTACTTTGTTATTTTATTACCTGATAAGTAGTGAGTAGTGGCCTAAGTATTATTAAAATTGCTCTAAACATAAGATACGGTGCACGAGTCCTACTCGCAGTTGGCCACCTTTAACTCACCTTTAACACGTTCCCAGTTCCTGTACAAAGTTTCAAAATTTATTAGAACGTCCACAAATAATTTCGCCCACTTCAAATCATAATAAGGGATGACTTTATACTAAAATACGGCCTGAAACAGGGTTTTTTTTTCAGGAAAATACATACTGACCAAAACATCAGTTAGGAACTGCCGATAGAAGTGAAAACTTATAACTCAGAGTTTGATAGCTTTAACGTAGCTACGTAACATACTTAAACTTGACAACGTATAACAAAACATTAACATATGCGCCGCAAGCACGGATATCAGGGGACAAGCGTGTAGGTAATGAACGTAACGGGACACATTTTGCGTGCATGCAGCCGGCGTTCATCGATTTATTAGACGTTGTCACGTAAAACACGGCGTATAGCTGGGAGTCGAGTGCTCCGATTACCACACCGGTAACGATATAGCGGCAGCGATAAGATCGTTCGTTTTGATCACTCAGCATATTATCTCTATTCTCTAGTCTCTAGGTCGTCGTCGACAGCGAAATTTTGTGCGATACTGTGATTTCGGGTAATATGTTGCTGTCAAAGCACCCAATAATGAAAATCTGATACATATTTGACAAAATGACTTTCAAGTTTATTGATCTAACAATAAATTATATTAAAACGTTTCAATAAATATTATATAGCTAATAGTCTAATAGGAACCGTTTCCAAGCCAATTAAAATAAAATCACATCTTTTGATGTTTTTATACTTACCTACTTGATATCATGGCGGAAGACTGATCACTTGAATTAAGAACTTAATATAACAAAGATATACTCAATGCGCAATGCTCAAACGCTGGAAATTGGCGAAATTACGGTGGCATTACCGAATGGCAGCCTAAAGAAAAAGTTGAAGTTGAAATCATGACAGCATGACTTTGACATATTAGTCGCTGTCAGCCAGCTGATTTGGTTTCCAAGCGGATTGTCGGAGTGAGATTGTTGTTTTGTTCTCTCGAAATCGTGTTATTTTATTGCTAGAACGCGTTCAACAGTGTGCAAATTGCGGTAATATGGAGAAACCTACAGTTACAGAGCAGCCGCCCCCGTACTCCGCAGCTATGCCGCCTGGTAAGTCTTCGAAATTTGGGAAACCTTACCTCTCGATCCGATGTCAATGAATCATTATAGATAAGCAGCTTTGTGAAGAGCGTTGACTGCGCAACATGAAACATTATATTCGAGAGCTGTTTATGCAAGGACGTGTGTACTTTCAATCGGATTGACGAAATCTAATGAAAGATTAACGTGCATTCCAGGTCCGCAGACGTATCCGCAGCCGTATCCGCAGCCTATGGGGCCTCCTGGAGCCGCATACCCGCCTCCCCTCCGGGTACACCCCCAAGGCGCGCCGTATGTTCCCAACTATGGAGCAACAAACATCATAATCCAGCCTCCAATCATTGCAGTGGGTGCGTGCCCGGCCTGTAGGGTTGGCATTCTAGAAGACGACTTCACATGTCTAGGTATCATGTGTGCTATCCTATTCTTCCCACTAGGAATTCTCTGCTGTCTCGCTCTCAAGAACAGAAGATGTTCAAACTGTGGAGCTCTATTTGGTTAATCAAACAATGGCCTTATTACTGTTTTGAGAAAATATTATGTTTAAGAGATTTAGATAGTTGTAAGTATAAAAATATTGACTAGGGTTACGAAATATACATATTTCTTTGGGTGATAATGGCCAAATTAAAATAACTGATTAATTACAAACAAAGACAAGATTTATCTGAGGTAATAATGACCATATTATGACTATTAATTATAATAACAGATTTGTATGTCAAACAATACATTCCTTGCAGTGTAATATCAATTGATAATGATATTCCATTGTTCTTTCGTTGAACTTACTGAACAAAACCAACATTTTGAAATATTCCTAATTATTTATGTTTGTAACAGGTCTGATTAATAATATGCTTGTAATGATTGTCTAATATGCAGAATGCTCCCGTTTCGATTGAACATAAGTGTTGTGGTGCAACCCTGTACTTAATACAATGCAATTATAAATTTGAAGTCAGATTTCAAACAGTGACATCAAAAATTTTATTCAACTTATTCAAATGTAAAACTAATACAAGCAAAATCACCCCTATGATACTCTGCCTTTTTTAATTTTAACAATAATAAAGCACTTGACCTCCCACTTATGGTAAGAAATGATGCAATCTATAGTTGAGTGTGCTTAGAAAGACGAAACCAATTCACTATAAGGCTTAAAAACACTGTGATTAGATCAATTTGATTCATTTATTCGAACCATCAATTCATAAGAACACTTCATTCACAAAAAGGCAAAGAATCTGTGTACATAAATAAGATAAAATAACAATGTCAAAATGAATAAAGCAGCTGTAGAGGGGGCTGACATCCATCATAAATAGCCACTCAGGTAACACATTCCACAGTCTAAACATTCTTATAATTAAAGAAGTCTAACTTCATTGGAGTGTTTGGAATGTGTACGGTCTGCTTATGCTCTAGCCCAAGATTTAAAGAGACCTAGGAAGGCCAGTTCACAGAACTTAAAAAATAACATCTTAATGGCACCTGTAATTTAATTCCTGTCAATATTAGGTTAAATGGATCACATACTGTATTGATACACTTACTGAGATGACATAGAACTTTATATTAAAGATATGTTTTTACAAAGAGAAAAGTAGTTTTGTTTGTTAACTCCTTACATACAAAATTTAAAACTTCTTGTGATACTTGTTAATATTATCATTTATTTATTAGTTGCCTTATAAATATTTTGATTTTCTTTTTAAAATGTATCAAAATGGAATGAAAAACAACAAATTTAGCGAAATACAGTTAGCTTATCATGTATACCAAACTTACAAGGTCAACAACCTTTATACTGAATTATTATTCATTAATAATCTGATGATGTGGTGGGACTAGTTTATACTAGAATTCAAGCCACATGTTTGGTTTTATTATAATGTTGAACTTAGTAGGTACATACAATATGTGTGTGTGTGTCAATGTAAAATTGTAAATACCATTGGTTTATAGTTTGTTTATAATCTTACTACATTATAATTATAAACTAATATAACCTTACTGTATGCATTTTCTTATAAACAGACGGTATTTATAATTTTATGGTGATATGTACAATTGTATAAGTAATGAGTCTTTCTACGAATGCAAAACCTGTCAAAAATAGTTAAAAACTACGCCATTTGTTGAGTCATTCAATAAAAAAGTGTGATATTATTAACATTTATCTATATCAATGTTAATAATATGACAATTTTTTGTCTCACTGTAAATGCTTCATTTTATAACTAGAAAAAATGAAAACTTATAACTTAGAATTTAGTATTAAACATCAAAATTGTTGCACAATGCCATTATATAGCTACTGATATACTGCTATAATGTAACACAGATTCTCAAAATTAAACCCATCCAAACCCGTCTTAAGGTACAAGTTCGCCCAGAGACCGCGACACGAGACCGCGACCGGCACTTGACTCTATGGAATTGTATGGACGCCAGTTCGCGCCGAGACCGCGACAGGAGACCGAGACACGTGTCGCGAGACATGTGTCGCGAACTGGCGTCCATACAATTCCATAAAGTCCAGTGCCTGTCGCGGTCTCCGGGCAAACTTGCACCTTAACTCGCACGTTCCTGTCCGCTGCTCCGCCGCCACTACGACGCTACGCCGCTACATTTGCATGTCGGTGGCACGAACCTATAATGTTTTCCTCTACCAAAAAGTATTGAACGCGGATAAAGAAGTTTTCACGTGTAAAAGTAGCAAAATTAAAAACATGTCAATAATTTTGTCAAGTCCAGCAGGTCTACTACGAAGTCCGATAAACGATACATCGGCCGAAGTTATGGACGTTTTATACCACGAAGCACAATCGGTCGGTTGATGACACAAAAACTGTCGAATCAGCGTCGGTCGAATGAACGAAACGCCCGATCAGATCAACCGACCGATTGTGTTTCGTGGTATGAAACGTCCATAACTTCGGCCGATATATCGTTTATCGGACTTCGTAGTAGACCTGCTGAACTCGATTTGAATGGAACAGATGTTTTTTTTTGTATTTTAGCTTTGGTCTAGTTGAAATGTTGTTTATATGGACGAATATATGTAACTCTGTGAATTTAACAGTCTTTCTGAGTAACCTTGTAATGTTACTAATATATTCCCTTATCTACATTGGTAAACGTCAAAGTAGATTAAGGTTGATGTTTTGTAAAATATTCATTTTAATAGTAGGTACCTACCTAAGTATGTTTATCAAATACTAATTGATACCTAGAACTGACTCATGTCATGAGTCAGAATGTGAAAATAATCTAGGTATTTGTGATATCTTTTACTTTCGTCTGTATTCAATATAATAGTATGAGTAATTTGTATATATTTTTCCATTTCATTTTTGGGGTGATGAGCTCAGTGGCAGATCAAGCCCTGACACTAGCCAAGTAGGATCTACAACTATATTGGGACACATTAACTCAAGACATAACCAAATGGAGGGAGGGTAGGAAGACCTTTTCCCAGCATTGTGAGAGTATAGGCTCCAAATAATAATAATAAGTAGGATATGGGAGTCTACTGCACGAATATAAGAAGAAATAATGTATATCTCCGTAAAACAAAAACTGACTTCAATTTAAAATAAAATTCAGACACTAGCAAAATTCATAAAAAGCCATTATATCATCAGCTAAATCGTCTAAATAAATTTTAATTTATTGTTCATATTTAAAATAACCGCCACGCCGATATCAATTAAATTTATATGGAACCACCTCAAAACTATGTTCTATCAAACAAAAAACACCATCAAAATAGATTCACAATAGGCGGAGCTCTCACGTAACATACCTGACGACTACATGCAGGGAGAGACGATTTTCTTAGCATTCCATGGATTCACCGTGCGGGTGCCGGGTCCATCGTGTGGCAGAGAGAGAAAACCCGAGTAGGCCCCGAGACTTGTGACTCGGGCGTAGGTTTAAGGGGCCCCTTTCTGACGTACATCAACACTCACCTTCACCACTCGTTTTTCTCTCCCTGCCCAGCCAAATCTGAACAATGATAACATACAACCGTATTGAGAACCTCTACCTTTTTTGAAGTTGGGCAAAAACTGTCCTTAAATAAGTATGTATTTTGTTAAGGCTATGTTTTATTTTCTATTTATAAATAATTTTAATAGAATAACACCTTAAAATACTTTAATGAAATAAATAACACTATGAGGAATGTAAAAACAAAACTATTTTGATTAATACACAATTTCTTCCATAAAAGCCATTGTCATGTTAACAGTGATAGAAGAGTTAATTATTATTAGTAAGTAACTATTATATTTGTAATCTATATTATTATGTTAAATATTTTGTATATTATATTTTCAAATTGTGATTGTGGCTGTAATTTGAGCAAATAATGAAACAATTGATTAGTTTTAAAGTCCAATAATGTTAATATTGATCAAGCTAGGAAACTTAAACATAACTGACAGACATTTTCTCTCCTAATTGTTATTGACTTACGATCATGTTTGTAAAGTGACATTTTAGCTAGTAGGTATACACAAGACTTGTATAAATTAGGGCAATAATTATTAAAACATCTGCTCTATATCGGTAGGTTGGTATATAAATTATTATCTATATCTACTTATTATGTCTTGTGAATATGACCAAATTTATCTATAGAGTTGTGCGATAGCCACAGATCGGTAAGTTTTAACAAAGAAGTCGTAAAAACAGTACTCCTATTGGAACACCTCTTCAGATAAATTGGTTTCGTTAGTATCTAGATAAACTCTAGAATAAAGTGAATCTAACAGCTAGAAATGCCTTACTTGATCTTATGTTAATATAATAAGATGTTAATTAAATGAAGTATACGTTAGAAGCGTGTATTCTGATTATAATATGTAGTTTATTTAAGTTTTGCAATAAATATTGGGTATAAACTTGTCTGTTTTTGTTCCGTTCTTATCTTAATTTAACGTTGTAGATAATTAGATGTGCAAATTGCCTAATTAAGTCGCGACAGATACTAAATTATCCCTACGTAATGAGATTATATAGTAAACTTGTATCTCATATTTAATGTTTCGTTTGCTATTCATAATATACATCATAATTAAGAATCAAACGAACTTACCTTGTGATGTTTGATGTCTAATTATACGAGCGTCTTGAACGAAGATGATTACTGTTTACATGCAGCAGCACGCGAGATGATGCTGTCCTTATCACACTTTTAGGGTTATTTTTATACTCTTTTAATTGATTAATCGATACATTAGTTTTTTTTTTTTTTTTTTTACTTGCGAATACCGCCACTATTTTACCCTACATCGCCATATTGGTTCCTGGCAACCATCATTTTTCAGAGCCTTATTTTTTCGATAGATCTAAGGAATCGAAAAAAAAAGGGGGTTGGTGTGTAATCATCTTCGTTCAAGACGCTCGTATAATTAGACATCAAACATCACAAGGTAAGTTCGTTTGATTCTTAATTATACAGCGCATCTTTCCGAAGATGATTACTGTTTACATGCAGATGTTTAGAGCATCGAAAAAATACCACAACATAATAGCGATCAGTATAACATTTATTCCCTTTTAACAATAAAATTGCTTAACAATGTAGGAATTCACATATTTAATCACATATCTAAAGATGATCAACATTAGAGATTTATTTAATACATAAGTATAGTCTTTAAGATAATTATCTATTATTTACTTGAACAATCATTTTAATTAAAAATCAATTATTGTCGAAATAAAGTGTCTACAAATTCGTTTTGCCCTGATTGCAATATATCTTTTTTATAATACTTTAAAAAAACCATTAGATGATTGAGACCAACCTGCTGCTTTGCGAATAACCTCAAGATTAACTCCTACCCTGTGAGCAGCTGATGTTGACGCATGTCGGGTACTGTGAGCACCAAATAATTTTGTATCAATGCCACTTTTCTCAAGAATTGATTTAACCCAATGCGATAAAGTCTGAGAACCAACTTTCTTGTGTGGTTTTTGATAACTGATAAACAGTAAATCTTCTTGCTGTCGTAGAGAACTAGTTTTATCTACATACATTTTGAGCCACAAAGCTGAACACACTTTAGGATTTTCTTTAACATATGGTAGTACAATCAATGGCTGAAAAGCATTTGGTCTTGAGGTTTTTACTAAATCATCCACTCTAATTTGAATTTGTTCTGAATCAAATATTATATTTTTTATTTTAATCAGGCTAAGTGTCTGCATTCTTTGTGCAGATGCTAATGCCAAAAGTGTAATTGTTTTAATGATAAATCTTTTAATGAAATCATATCATTAGGAAAATTATTACCCAAATAATTTAATACTAAATTGGGATCCCAGGTAGTATCGTATTTCGGTGCAGGGGGTTTTAACCGATAAACTCCTTTAAAGAACCTTTTAACGGTATCGTGACAAGTGATGTCTTGGCCTAACAGTATGGACAAAGCTGAGCGATGACTGTTGAGCGTATTGTAACCTGCACCGGAAATACATTTTTCTGTCAAGTATTCAATCACCTGTGTAATATTGGAATCACAATAATCAAGACCCTTGCTTTTGAAATATAGCCACCATGATTTTAAGGATGAATTATATTGACTTAATGTATTAGTAGAGAAACCGGCCATTACTATATCTAATGATGCGTTAGGTATTCCGCGTTTCAGTAGCGACTGCCTGATATTTTCCTGCCATCAGGGTCAGATCCGCATGAAGAGGATGCTGCTCCCTGAAAGGCGAGATTAGAAGGCTTTTATTAGGTTGAAAATATATTACTTCTGAAACTAGCAATTTGGTCCATACGGGATACCACGGTTGAGAGGGCCAGTATGGTAGTACAACAACACCCTCTGCCTTGTCATATTTAATTTTGTGTAAAACTTTAGAAATTATGCTAAAAGGTGGAAACGCATAAAAATTTATGTTATTCCATTTAACCGTAAACGCATCAATAATTTCAGAATTTGGGTCTAGCTTCCATGAAGCATATCTCTGACATTTGTGATTTTGATTACTAGCAAAAGATCAAATTCAGGAGTCCCTGAAATTAACCTTTATCTGAAGGAATGCATAATCTGCTAGTTCCCATTCAGTGTCGATGTTAAATTTTGACGCGATTCAAAATCTGCGACTACATTCATGTTGGACTGTATGTAAGACGCGAAAATGTGTAAGTTTCGTTTTCGCACCACTGCCATATGTCACGTGCAATTTCGTTTAAGTGTGAATTGTATTCCACCCATTTTATTGATGTAGGCAATAGCGGTAGTATTATCTATTCTTAATAAAATATTGCAATTACTAATCCGTGAGGCAAATGTTTTGAGACTATAGAAGGCTGCAAGTAATTCTAGAGTGTTTATGTGCAACAGTCCTTGTGAACTATCCCAATGGCCGTGAGCTGTTTCATCATTACAAGCGCAGCCCCATCCAGTATTTGATGCGTCGCTATATATCACAAGTGAGTAATCTCTATTTTGAAATGAACAACCTGCGGAGTCAATGTGGTTCTTCCACCATTTGAAGTCCTCTTTCAAATGTTTAGGTAAAGTCATATATTTGTTATAATTGTCAGAATAGTAGAGTGCCAAGAATTTTTCTCGTTCAAACATTTTCGTGTAAACCCAGCCGTATTCGACAGCGGGCATGCTGAAGTCAGCAAACCGACATAACTAGCTAGTTTTCTGATTGTGCATCGTTTTGTATTTAGTAAATCGTTTGTTAATAATTTTATACGTCTTTTCTTGTCATCTGGTAAAGTCAAGTGCATTTTGATGAATCAAATATAAAACCCAGAAATGTGCATATTTGTGTCGGGTATGTTTGACTTTTAGCATCATTGATCAAAAACCTAATTTTAAAAGTAAATTTTGGTTGTATCCACGTTATCAACACAACTGTCAAATGAATTTCCAATGCACAAGAAATCATCAAGAAAATTGACGGATAGATGACCTAAAGAACGAAGATGATGTAGAACCGGTTTTAACAACTTTGTAAATACATAGGGAGCAGTGCAAAGTCCAAATGGTAAAACGTTGAATTCAAATAATTGATTATCAAACATTTCAGAATCCCAACTAAAACGAAGGTAAATTCTATCGCTTCTAGCAACTGGCACAAAAAAATACGCATCTCTGAGGTCTATAGTATCCATAAAGGCATTTTCATCTATCAATTTTAATGCGGTACGATAGTCTTCCATTTTGAAATGGTCTATATAGATGAATTTGTTTAAATCCTTTAAATTCAAAATAAACCGATGTTTTCCGTTGGATTTAGGAACTGTAAAAATTGGTGAGATGAATTGTTTTTCACATGGTGAACAGGTAGAAATATAACCAGATTCTTCAAATTCAACATCTGTAACACATTTATCTATTATATCGATGTCTTTATTCGAATATGACCTATTTTTAGCCGTATGTATTTGATATGGGTCAGAATGAAAAGGAATTGTGTAACCATTAATCCACGACAAAATAATTTTATCATTCGTAATGTGACGCCATTCCTGTTGAAAGTACTGAAGTCTACCAGCTAAAGATGTATCTGTACTAAGTACCTGCGACGTAGAAGCTAGCGTCGTCGAGTTTGCGGGTAAGACCTCGAGCGAAGAGTCGATGCCGGTGGTGGTGCACGACGGTAATCGCGCGGCGGCGCCCGCGCCCGTGTCGGCGCCGGCGGCGGAGCTGGGTGCCGATACTGGTCCGGGTACACTCGCGTCTCGGCGACGGCTGGTGGTCGCGGTGCCCCCCGTGCGTTTAAAGCTACCCGATTGCGAGCCGAAGTACTGGGCTGGGAGCGAAGCTGATTAAATTTTCCGCTATTGAACCTTAACTCTGAAAGCGGACATTGATATGGTCTTAGATGACTTAAGGTGTTCAGATAAATTAGTACCGAACAAATGTTCATCAATTTTCGTATTTTTATAATATCTCGTTTTTGTTTGCTAATGGCATTTATGATAGCAAATCGTCTTGAGAGATTCTCTATAGTGCGTGTCGCATAGCAACCGCCCGGCGTCACTCAGGGTTTTAATAACTTCTTGTGGTATATTCTCTGTTTGTGTTAAAGCCAAGTTTAATGCTTTTCCGATTGCTGAGATACAGCTTGACATTTGATTTTGCTTTTGTTCACTGTATGAGTCCCTTTTTACGTTGATGTCAGATAATGCCGATTTTATCTCTGGGTTAAGAATGGGTGCCTTCATGTGTGTGCAATTTTCCGCAGGCAAATATTTCTTTAAAAGATTGACCTTTTCTTCTTTTGGCAGCCCATTGGTTAAAATATGTTTCCATCGTGTGGCTAAATCTTTGTGCAAATTATCGCCGTAAGATTTCTCTTGTGTTGGGTCTGACCCCAATAATTCTAATATTTCTGGATCCAATTCATTATTTTCGCCTATTAGATGTTCTTCTGTTGTTGCCTCAGGCGGGACCTCGTCTGTAAGGACGAAAACGTTACTAGTTACACTTCAAGTAGGTAAGTAGGTTAAATTAACTCCACACACGCCTTGCGTCGGGATAGTTATATATTTTATCCACACACAGTATAAGTCGGGATAGGTAGGTACCATGTAGGTAGATTGAATTAATACTATGAAATCCACACACCATAATCAGGTCGGGACATATTTTCCACACACGTTATACGTCGGGATAAATTGTAAGAATGTTTCATCAACATAGGTAATTTTATTTAATTTTACTTTATTATTTTATTTTAGAAGGTACACAGAGAAAAACTTGATCTAATTATAGACTCACCTTGAACTTCTTGGTCACTGGCTTGGGCTTCCAAGAAATGATTGGAATGGGCGGTAGATAATAACGAACTACCTCCCGATTCTTCCGAAGACGACGACGATGACGAAATAATTCTTCTTCTTTGTTTTTATTAACTTTTTCACTTTTTCTAAAACCCTATCAACGATATCACTTTCATCTTTATCTGATCGCTTTCTTTTACCCATTTTATTTTATTTTGCTGTTGGAAGAGAAGCAAATTTACGTGTGACTCGGACGACACAAAATCACGTAATGATGGTTGCCAGGAACCAATATGGCGATGTAGGGTAAAATAGTGGCGGTATTCGCAGTTAAAAAAAAAAAAAAAAAAAAAAACTAATGTATCGATTAATCAATTAAAGAGTATAAAATAACCCTAAAAGTGTGTGATAAGGACAGCATCATCTCGCGTGCTGCTGCATGTAAACAGTAATCATCTTCGGAAAGATGCGCTGTATAATAGCTGATATCACCCGCTGTTCCATGGATTGGTCAAAAGTTATGGGATTTAAAAGTAGATGATTTGCTATTCTTAACATTCCGTAAATAATTAGGTAGGTATTTAATTTCTTAATGTAACATTTTTGCAAAATCGATTAGATTTACTGACTATATAGATTAATGAGCTAATTACCCGTGAACGTGGTGCACGAGACTTCGATCGAAATATCGCAGAAGCGCGCCACTATAAACCGCGGTAAATGTCCCGTAATTAATTTTTGTAGTGGTAGGACTCTTGGCAGAGTCCGCCTGGGGAAGTACCACACCTTTGCTAGTTATTCTACCGCCAAGCAGGAATGTGCAAACATTACTATGTTCCGGCTTGAAGGGCAATGTTTCCAGATTACAGGGCTTAGAGATATAAGATCTTAGATCTCTGGGTGACGAGCGCAGTGCAGTGCTAGGTAATGATTTGGACTCTTCATATTCCAATAGCTGCGTGTCACTGCTGTTATGTGTAAGGCATGTTGCTTACCATCAGGCATATGTCCTGATCATCCGTCACTCTTTATTTAAAATAATAATAATAATTACTAAGTCGAAAAGTCTCGACCAACATCTCAAGAGACTTTCGCTAGACGGTTGGATCAAGGGTCAGATGCAGAAGGCGGTCATCCTTGACACAGCACACATCGTCAGGAGGTTCCTCAGTCTGCAGCCCTAACCACCGGTGGTAGCCTGGGCCCTGCCCCGCTGCTGGCGGCAAACTAGGTTTAGGTTTTTATAATGTTTTTATGTTGTTTTTTATATACAAATATTGTAAAAATGTAAACCTAAGAAATTAATAAATGAGTGAATAATTACTAATACTAGTGTAGAAGAACCGTAATGGCAAAACAGTTTAAAAAATATAAAACTTTAACCCAATCGCGAGACAGTGCTTTCAGCTCTAACCTACCGGTAGTGAGTGGTAAGGACTATAGAGAAATGGGCTCCTGGCTGTGCGATCCACAGGTATCGATTAAAACCATAGCGTGCATATATTATATACTAGCAGCCCGCCCCGGCTTCGCACGGGTGTTATGGAAAATAAGTATAAAACAAAATTATTAGACTTACACATTTTAACACACTCTTGGCAGAATTGCGATGCTTAGGACATAAGACAAAACAAACAATCCCAATCATCTGTTTATCATTTAAAACGCATGCTTTTTTGCCTATTTTACTTTATAAAAAAAATGCGGGAGCCAGAAGCTCAAGGGAGGTCCTGAGAGGAGCGAGCCAAGCGAGGTCGTCGCCGTAGCGAGAGGTTACACTCAAGGACATAGAGCTTCTGGCTCCAGGAGCTCACCCGGAGTCGTACCTCAGTGATAGACCATAATAGGACCAATTGTTATGTTTAGGTATTGTTATGCTTCTCTCAATATGTGCCTTTAAACATTATGCTAAGTTATGTTTATGCTATATACGGTAGCAAAAATTATGCGAAAACTGTTATGCGTTAGTTGTTATGGTATATTATCATTAGTCCTAAAACTTTAGGCGTGTCTGGCGTCGTTGTTATTCCCTTTACTTTTACGCATCAAATCAAAAATTAAATCAGTAAATATTTAATTGTTGTAATTTAGTGTTAAAATCTGCTAATGCCACCTACGACGTAGTTTATGGTTGTGCAATGTTTTATGTAGGTACTAAAGTCTATTAGTTCTAAATACGTACTAAATAGTTACGGCTGGTCTAGTCGGGAGAACGGCGGCGGCCGATCTGGAGCCCCGGTTTTAAATCCCACGTGCACCAGGCACCACTGTCTTTTCGAGTAATATGCGTAATACCGCTAACTTAAAACGGTGAAGAAAAACATCGTGAAGAAATCGCCATGTACTTAGAATCTTTTGAGGTCATGTGTCATCCACCAACCCGCACTGGGCCAGCGTGGTGGATTATGGACTTGACTCTCTCCTTGCGAGAGAGGGCCCCGAGTCCCAGTAGTAGGAATATTTAGTGGGCTGCTTATTGAATCTATTGACACAGCTAGATTTCTGATCGTCTCATCATCGTAGTCCTTAATGCTCCATTTTATTCTAATTTAGTAGGTAGAATAAAGGGGACCTTTGGGGATGACCTACATCGTATCCTATCCCCCAGCTCAAATTACACGCGCATCACTATTTTTCGAAGGCATGTCCGTAATGCCTCCAATTTAAAACGGTAAAAGAAAACATCGTGAGGAAACCGAAATGGAATAAATTTAATGTAATACTGTGTAGAAAGTGCGAGAAAACTTGAACAATAACAGTAAAGGTATAGAATAAACTTAAACAAAAGTAGTTCTGAAAAGAACATTTTGATAGGAACATAAAAAAGTGTTACGAAAAAATGTTTAATATTTAATATCATTTGCGTCCACTACCTACGTAGCGAGGCGACCACGCGAATTAGTAGACGCGCGCGGCTACTCGTACTTACCTATTTCATAGCTCTCTGCGAACACCTCTCCCCGTGCCTCGGTGTCCCTCTATCGGTGTTGCGCCGCGCGGCTCGCATTTTGATAGGATTGATATTTTTAATTTCGTTAAATATTTTGAATGGAATGTCCGACTTCAATAATTCAAAAAGTAATCAATAGGTATTAAAAGAGTCTTGAATAAGAAATAATTTATTTGGATAAGAATTAATACAAATGTGTTGATAACATGGTCTGAATTTGATAGGCATTTTACTTACTTTTAAAATGTAAAAAGTAGTTGTTGCGAGGTAATTACTGAAGTTAGACATATGGTCTAGCGAGGTTTTTGTAGATTTTAATACGCTCTATAATATTGTAGAACATTGTTTTGGTCTATCATTAGTACTTTCCGCAGCGTATGCGATGAAAGCCATTTTATGACTGTTTTTTTTATACCTTGCGTTAGTTTTAGTAAAAATTTCCGTAGATATCTCATTTTTTTTCGTGATAAACATAGCCTATGTTACTCAGTGATAATGTAGCTTTATATTGGCAAAAGAATTTTTGAAATCGGTCCAGTAGTTTTGAGTTTATTCGTGCCATACAAAAATACAAAAATACAAATCTTTCCTCTTTATAATATTAGTATAGACGAGTAGGTACTATTTTACGAAAGACTCATAAGATGTTAGTCCTGAGTTTTTGCTTTAAGACAATTTACCGAGAAGGCTCGGGGACTATGCTACATTTATAATTGCTGAGCTTAACCTTTTCGGTCTTCACTAGTTTCTCAGGGCATATCAATTTTGTCTTTGAGCAATTCGTTTATTCTGGATTAAAAGGTGAAGGAAAACATAGTGAGGAAACGATCATATTAATAAAATATACCTACGTGAAAAGACAAGCAGGTTAGCTGTCAATCTGCACTTAGCCAGCGAGGAAAGGCCCCGAGTCCTAGCAGTGCAAACATAGTGTGTAGTAAACGTTGTTGCATTTGTTTGTAAAACAAAATAGTAAAATATTAGTGTCTAGCCAAAGAACCTAATTTTTTTTAGGTTTCCCAAGGGGCCTATGACAGACGGCATCCATTGATGAGATACTGAACTGTAAGCTAGAGCAGAAGGCAAAAAGTCTAAATACAAGCGCGCAAGTTAACGAGTATAGAGTATACCACAAGCATACTAAACATACCTGAAAGAATTCCAAATATTTAAAATACTCGCATACAGACCATAAGCTACGGCTGGTCTAGTCGGGAGAACGGCGACTGCCGATCTGGAAGCCCCGGGTTCAAATCCCACTCGCACCACTGTTTTTTTCAAAGTCATGTGCGTTATGCCGCTTACATAAAACGGCGGAGGACCGGCCATGTACCTACCAGAAAGATTTAATTTTGGATGCGTCATGGGCATGTGTCATCCACCAAACCGACCCTGGCCCAGGTGGCCCGCCGTGGATTATGGCCTTAACTCTCCTTGCGAAAGAAGATCCCGAGTCCCAGCAGTGGGAACGTTTTATGGGCTATGTATGCTTTACGCTTACAGACCATGCTCACCGATTATCCCTAAGTAGGTACTTATTGTTTAGGTATCTAAGAGTTTTAACGCGGATTCAATAAAAGCGAAGCCAATAGTTACACGAACAATCGATGGCGGGTAGGATTGGCGGAACCTACGCAACAATGCGTAGGTTCCGCCAATCGCCTAGTGAATATTTCTTTCAGAGCCTGAAGAGGGTTTCATGTACATGAACGATTTAACACAAATTAATGAGCAATTTTCTCTTTTGCTAGCGTAGAAATAAGTGCAAGTTATTGAAGTTAGTTTTGTAGTTATAGTAAAGAATAACGGAATGATCTGGATATTTGCCTGATGCATTGCAATGTGATGATCACCCAGAGAAATAAGAGTTAATTGGGTGGATGAACCCAATTATACCTAATATGTAATAGGTTGTATTTTTTTTACAATGTATTAACGGTATTCCGGCGTGTGGAAAGACAACATGGGACATACCAAATACTTCAGTGTGGACAAGGACGTTATCATCACGACCACATCAAACAGCAAACAATTTGAGGGAGATACTATCTAGACGCATTGGTAACCAGGTGAAAGCTAGTGTGCGTACTATGGCCTCGGTCCTCAAAAATGGATTCGACAGTGTTTTCAGCCGCCTTTTGGTAGATGAAGCTCTAATAAACCATTTCGGAGCCATTAAATGGCTTCGCGGCGGTCCAGTGCTGGCGAGCTTGTACTTATAGGCGACATAAACCACTTGCCTTATATCGATAGAGACAATCTCTTTGATATGAGATACGGTCACTCTAACCTGGTACCGTAAAACGGGGTGAATAGAAACGATTTCCAACTTTGAATTAAAATTCGAGTATGTTTTTATTACATTTGGCAAGTATTAATGACTGTATCGTGTGAGTTAAACTGTAATTTACGGTTTGTAATTAAATATAAATTGATATTACTTTTAATTTGTTCAATAAATGACGAAATGTAGCCGTTTTCTATTTACCCGCAATGTGGGGTGAATAGAATCGAGAAAGGGGTCATTCGAAAAAAACGCTAGGGCTGTCAAATTTATTTTAGATAATAACCTGCATTGAGTGTCAAATAATCTGTAGAAAATAGTAAAAAAATATGTGTTTGCTTAAAACAGTACGGCAGAAGTGTAAACTAAAATAAAAAATAATGTTATAAACCATTTGATAATCGTATTCATGAAAAATAAATACAATCCCTATTTATAAATTGAATAAAGTAAACACAGCGATACAAATGATAGGACAGACACGGCTGAAAGATTTAGTATACATGGCCAAGAATAAAAAAAAAGACAGTGATATCAGCAGGTAGACAAAAGCACCTGACTAACTTTCTCGCTCTTGCACACTTGGCGATCCTGAGTTCACCGAAGATTTCTTTCATTTACGATCGTGACGCTAAGCTCAATTCACAGTCTACAAAAATATGTGTTAGGTACATCAAAAGAAGCTGTCACTTAAAAATCAATAAATATTTACCATTGGACGTTTTTTTTCAAAACAACAAAACAGTCTTGAAAAAAACTATACCTACGTAACCTTTAGTGATGATGGTGATGATGATGAGTTGTAAATTTTAGTAGCAACCCTAGCGATTAAAATTCCATTCACCCCAAGCGCGTTCCTATTTACCCCCCACGCTTCTCTATTTAGCCTTTCGGCGCTTCTATTCACCCCATACGTCAATTCTATTAACCCCTCAGGTAACTTCTTTTTCACCCACATGAAATGGAAATTCAGGTAGTTTTATTTTCAGGCATGTTTAAAGCATAATTAAGCTTAATTTAACCTACTCGTGTGTTTTTATGACAGATGAATAAGTAACACTTCCAATAAAGTGAAATTCATAGCAAGGTTTGGCTTGAATACGCAGCAGAACGAAACGTTTCAGACAGTTTAAAATCGCAACCGTTGACTACTCACTTTGGTTTATAATTTTTCGCATTTAGAGATAACTTCTATACGAGAACGGAGCTGTCATAATAGAATGGATGTTGCTCTTTCTAAAAAAATCAAAATCTGCTATTTTTATATAGTAGAATAAAAACTACAACGCAGCGCACAAAAACAGTATTTTTTTTTCTATTGCCCCCTCGATTTCTATTCACCCCGTTTTACGGTAACGGAAGTCTGCCAGGAGTTGTTGTACACACACCGATGCCCAATGGATGTCGCGTATGCGCTGAGGGAGATTTACTCCGGGTTATATTCCTCAGTTCCATGTTTGATGTTCCTGGAACCGAGTGGAACGGTACACGGGTGCTAACATTCCGCGCACTCTCCCGAATACTCTCTATTTGGTTTACACCCAAGAAGAGAAGAAGACCCTTATCAGCCAGGGCTAAGGGGAGGACGCGGGGTCCTACGCACTGACAATCTAGGCTTCGTAGCGGTTACTACTTAATTTACGACTCTATACAATTATTTAATAATTGGGAGCCTGGCCTTGAGCATGGCCATCTAGATATTATGCTGACGCATTTCTACATTTCCAAGGGCAACTGCTGACGCATTTCTACATTTTTTAGATGGCCAATAGCCATGGTCCCGAGTTTACCCGAATATTTCTTGTCACTCCCGAGCGTGACTCTAGAATTCAATTCACAGCCACGAAAAATCCATCTAAGCACGAAAGCACGCCAAAAGAAGTTTTCCTTCAATAAATGTCCAAGATCGTTTTAGTCAGGCAGCAGATTCCATCCTAAGATCGGATTTTGGAGAGGGTCATCAATATTTAAGTTACGGCTGGTCTAGTTGGAAGAACAGCGACTACCGATCCGGAGATCCCGGATTCAAATCCCACACGCACCACTGTATTTTTGAAGTCATATGCGTAATGCCGCAAACTTAAAACGATAAAAGAAAATATCGTGACGAAACCGACATGTATTTACCTACCTAGAATCTTTCGAGGTCATGTGTCATCCATCAACCCGCACTGGGCCTATATGGCCTGGCCTATCTTCGCGCGAGTGAATGCCCCGAGTCCAGGCGGTGGGAACATTTAGGCTCCTTATGACCTAATCCATACCAATATTAATACAATATGTTGAGTAAAAGAGACTTAACAAGCGACGCCCCGCGGTTTCACGTAGTTTCCGTTCGTTTATTTTCCAGCAATAAAAATAGCATAATATGTGCCATTCTAAATTCTAACTATATGTATTACTCCAAATTTCAACTCGATCCATGTCGCCAGTATTGAGCAACAGACATCCAAACTTTAACTTCAAATTTACTAGGATTGCATAATTTTTGACACATATTTTACACAAATACAAGCATAGCAACCAAGTTAGCTGACTCTTTAAGCCAATCGTGCCCCTTTATCGCTTGTTCCGCGGTTTCGTTTGCACGCTCGGCTCAATTGGAACATGGCACTTTTTCGTGCGTGCCATCGATTTATAAAACGTTAACACGTCAATAAAAGAGAGTAATATCAATGCCCAAGACCATTTTCGTTAGGCGTAAAGGCCTTATTACACTTGCCTAAATATGGTGACTGAATTTAGAAGCAAGATGAGTCGACTAGATTCAGAAGCAAATTATAAGCAAGCAATTTGGAATTTAGTATGCTTAGCTTACTGAACACATTACACCATCGAGCAACTCGATCTTCCGCGCAAGCACGGAAGGGCCTTTGCTAAAAAATATTGTTCAAGTCTTTCTATCTTTTCTTGCGGGAGGGGAAAGTTGCACACTAGCGCAAAGCCGCACTATTACATAGGTACAAAACATACCTTTACCGATTCATTGCCGATCATACTCACACTGCCAAATCACTAACACATAAAAAATAAAGCACCATTCACAAATCTAGCCCCGCCCTCAGCCACAGTTATCAAACTCCATGGTCCACGTTAACTTAACAAACTCGCTTAACATCAGGCGAGATGGTGGTCAAGTGCGAACCTATTATAGTTAAAAAAAAAACGTGGACTTGTGCTTTGACAGAGGGGAAACGCTGTGTATGCCTACTCCCTACCGTGTTGCTCGCTGGATTACACCGTCCTAAATGCGTTTAGGCTACCCACTAAGTGATTTAGTCCGGGTGAAACCATTCTTGCTTCTGAATTTCACTGAATTCAGTAGCGACTAATTTTAGCCAAGTGTAATACGAATTTAAGACTCCCCGGTGTCGAGTTTACTTTTCAGAATCGACCGTCTGAGCCTGTCGTCGGAAGTGACACGTACCTCCAGCTTTATAGTTCCGAAGGCAATTCAGGTTTAGTGGCAGCTAAAGTTTATCACTCGTAAACTTCGACAAGTGCACCTTATCGCGTAGAACCTACTAGCACTCGCGTTGTGGTCGTGAAGCCACCCATAGATGATGCGATACTGAGCTCATGTACATTTTTTATCGATAATAGCTATGTATTTGTCCGTCATCTTGCCTGATGATAAGCGATGATGTGGTCTACGATGGAGCACGCTGACCTAGAAGAAACTAATTGACTCTAGACTTGAAGACGCTCCGGTTATAATAGTATGAGTTGAGTTCGACAACGCAATTGAGACTGACAAAGCAAATTATAACGACGAACCTTTATCGTTGAAAAACAACTTGTAGGAGCAGTAAGTCTCCGAGTTAGGGTCTTACCAGTCCAAGCAAGAGTCCCACCACTACAACCACTACACTACACACTAAAACAACTAGTTAGAACCCTTGGAGGTTTTAGTCGGTAGAGACACCAAGTCCATCCGTGTTATTGAGTCCGACATAACCCGACCGTCTCCCCCCGGTCAGCGTAAAGACATTTCCTCCACGACAAAAACAAGGTCTTACCAGTGACTGTCCTTGAAAATTAAGCATAAATGTTTAGCTGTTGTTCATGCGCTACTCGAAATTAGATGTTATCCTTCTCATTGGGGTATGTTCGACTAAGTAGCCAATAAGTATTCGTCGCGTGAAACCTGCTAAGATACTTGGAAGGTATCCAAATACGAGAGTGTTTTAATATGACTTCATCGAAATCTTTTGCAAATTTGATACTTTACGTGCTAAATACCACGTAGATATAGCTAATAGTCATAAGCAGTCCACTTTCTGTTCCCACAGCTGGGAATTAAAGCTTTAAGCTTTGAAGGTTACACGAAGAAAGTTATGGCCTCAATCCACTACACTGGCCAATTTGCGTTTCGTGATGACATGTTTGTATCCTCGAAATATGTGTTTATTTGAACACGTCAGTTTCATCGCGATGTTTTCATTCTATGTTATAGCCAAACTGAAGCATTAGGCACACAAGGCTTAATCACGTTCTAAATTATTACTATTTGAATGCTGCCTGATGTTTCAGCAGCGTTACAACGCCCGTGGTCACGAGAAGACTTCTTGTCCTAGAAACCTCGAGACGTAGATATCTAATCAAATAAGAATTTTAGTAGATCGTGATAAGTCCTGTGTAAGTTTACAATAAGAGCTCATTTAAGAAAAAAAGTTTTCTCAAATATTTGTTAATGTGACTTACTACAGGAAAATTATCATTTTCTATTCTATTCGCGTATTTTAAATTTTAAATATGTGGTCTAATAATAGGTGTAACCGGTAGGCTACCACGCAAACTCGTAAGCATTCTGTTCATGCTCTTTGCACTACATCCCAAATATGTGTCTTTAATCTAAATTTAAAAAAAATACAAACTTCCTTAACTTCCTTGCCTGTAGAATAATAGCTACAGTCTTATTGCTTTCAACCAATCTGTATCTAGATTTAATCTAATTTGATTGCCTGAAACGGTTTCCAGTATGAAATCCCAGCTGGCCAATGTTGCCAGTAGCTAAATCGAGGATTAGCCTGAAATTGGCAGCGGTCTGTTTAAAAATAGGCACCTTTAGAATACGTGACTTGGCTACTTGATGTGATAAGTGCTTATTTTCATTTCGTTCATGAAAACCGTTAATTTATTATTTTATACTTGAAAAGGAGTAGGTACAATAATTTAAATAATTTCGATTAAAATTAATTTATTATTGCTTAGTTGGATAACGTTTACGTAAAGTACTGTACCAATACATTTTTTCTATAATGAAATCTCTACATAACTAAAGTTCAAGGAACACTAATATTTGCTAGCAAACTTCATGTGGGTAGAATTTAATAAATTTCGAAAAGGACTATTCCTAAAAGATTACTGAGTGGCTATTCCAGATTATATTTTATTTGAATTCAGAATTTCAACCCGGTCCGTTTCGTCGTTTCGACGTCATTGAGGAACAAAAATATCAATATAATATTTAAATGGTCATATAATACTAATAGAGCTGCGCGGGTTTACCTGCTTTTGGTGTTATTAGGGTTATTAGGATACGTTTGGATATTTAGGTAGATAAATTTAATTTTCTCCGAAAAAAACAGAACCAGATTTCAATCGCTCTTCATTTCACTCGACTTAATCTATACTAATATTATAAAGAGGAAAGATTTGTATTTTTGTATTTTTGTATGCTACGAATAAACTCAAAAACTACTGGACCGATTTCAAAAATTCTTTTACCAATAGAAAGCTACATTATCACTGAGTAACATAGGCTATGTTTATTACGAAAAAAATTAATTACCATGGAAAATTTTTGCTAAAACCAACGCAAGGTATAAAACAACAGTCATAAAATGGCTTTCATCGCATACGCTGCGGAAAGCACTAATGATAGACCAAAACAATGTTCTACAATATTATAGAGCTTATTAAAATCTACAAAGAACCTTGCGAGACCATATGTCTAACTACAGTAATTACGTCGCTACAGCTACTTTTTACATTTTAAAAGTAGGTAAAAATGCCTATCAAATTCAGACCATGTTATCAACACATTTGTATTAATTCTTATCCAAATAAATTATTACTTATTCAAGACTCTTTTAATACCTATTGATTACTTTTTGAATTATTGAAGTGGGACATTCCATTCAAAAGATATAACGAAATCAAAAATATCAATCCTATAAAATGCGGCGCCGCGCGGCGTAACACCGATAGAGGGGACATCGAGGCACGGGGGAGAGGTGTTCGCAGCCATGAAATAGGTAAGTACGAGTAGCCGCGCGCGCGTCAACTAATTCGCGTGGTCGCCTCGCTACGCAGGTAGTGGACGCAAATGATACTAAATATTAAACATTTTTCGTAACACTTTTATGTTCCTATCAAAATGCTCTTTCAGAACTACTTTTGTATAAGTTTATTCTACCTTTACTGTTATTGTTCAAGTTTTCTCGCACTTTCTACACAGTATTACATTAAATTTATTTCATTTCTGTTTCCTCACGATGTTTTCTTTCACCGTTTTAAATTGGAGGCATTACGGATATGACTTCGAAAAAACAGTGATGCGCGTGTAATTTGAGCTGGGGGATAGGATACTATATAGGTCATCCCCAAAGGTCCCCTTTATCCTACTTACTAAATTAGAATAAAACGAGCATTAAGGACTACGATGATGAGACGATCAGAAATAGCTGTGTCAATAGATTCAATAAGCAGCCCACTAAATATTCCTACTACTGGGACTCGGGGCCCTCTCTCGCAAGGAGAGAGTCAAGTCCATAATCCACCACGTTGGCCCAGTGCGGGTTGGCGGATGACACATGACCTCAAAAGATTCTAAGTACATGGCGATTTCTTCACGATGTTTTCCTTCGCCGTTTTAAGTTTTGCGGTATTACGCATATTACTCCGAAAAGACAGTGGTGCCTGGTGCATGTGGATTTAAAACCGGGGCTCCAGATCGGCCGCCGCCGTTCTCCCGACTAGACCAGCCGTAACTATTTAGTACGTATTTAGAACTAATACACTTTAGTAGTTACATAAAACATTGCACAACCATAAACTACGTCGTAGGTGGCATTAGCAGATTTTTAACACTAAATTACAACCATTAAATATTTACTGATTTAATATTTGATTTGATGCGTAAAAGTAAAAGGGGAATAACAACGACGCCAGACACGCCTAACGTTTTTAGAACTAATGATAATATACCATAACAACTAACGCATAACAGTTTTCGCATAATTTTTGCTACCGTATATATCATGAACATAACTTAGCATAATGTTTAAAGGCACATATTGAGAGAAGCATAACAATACCTAAACATAACAATTGGTCCTATTATGGTCTATCACTGAAGTTCGACTCCGGGTGAGCTCCCGGAGCCAGAAGCTCTATGTCATTGAGTGTAACCTCTCGCTACGGCGGCGACCTCGCTTGGCTCGCTCCTCTCAGGACCTCCTTGAGATTCTGGCTCCCGCATTTTTAATAAAGTAAAATAGGCAAAAACATGCGTTTTAAATGATAAACAGATGATTGGGATTGTTTGTTTTGTCTTGGTCGTATGTACTAAAATTTCTAAGTCTAATAATTTTGTTTTATACTTATTTTCCATAATACCCGTGCGAAGCCGGGGCGGGGTGCTAGTTTAATATATTTGTGATATCTACGATGACGTAATACAGATGACAGGTAAGCAAATTTCATGTTTTGTAGATACGTATTTCATGAACCACAATAACGATTTCAATAAAATGTAAAAACCTTTCTTTGAAGTCGGTTAAAATTAAGTAGTTTTTGTCTGCAATTTCGCTCGCGTATAATTAAATAATTGATTAAACTTCTCTGACAAATTTTGAATTCATATTGTTGCTAAAATCTGAATTCCGAATGTTAGCCTGATCTGTTCAGTTCATCAAAATTGAGCAGCAAAGTCCAAAATTTCATATAAAATATTAAGTATTAATAATACCTAGGTGCTTCTACCTCTACCTATATAAGTAGAGCTACGAATTACGCTGAAACTCAAGACAGTTTCTCAGGTAACTAAATGAAAGCGATGCAAGCTGCAAGGGTGAAACAAGCACGAAGGCCTTAGAGCAGCGGAGCGCTTGTGTTCAATTGTAGCGCCAACGAGATATGGAGCAGTGTAATCAAAAGAACTAGACTCTCGAACTGACGTGCCACTCAGACACAGCGGGCGGGCCACTCGACCAGCGGGATTGACAGCGATCAAAATATACGTTTCCGAGACTGATACATCGGTTCTACAGCCGATTATGAACCATTCATTCATTCATAATTTAAGAGCGACGCTCTTGTCGATGGAGTTCCTTCCATGTACTTCTACATTCCACCTTGTCCTTGACTTCCTGATACGACACTACATTTATCTTCTCCTTCACTTGGTTTATTTTATCTTCTCCTTCACTTGGTTTAGTTCACATTTTGAACCATATATATATGGTTCACTTATGTTTCACAAACATTTAATATTTATTGCAAAATTTTACAATATAAAAATGTTTCATTGTACAAACCACGTTTTGTAAAATATTTATTTGAAAAATATCTTACATCAACAATTGTTTTATGTTACAAACTATGATTTTATAACCAACTAGCAGCCCGCCCCGGCTTCGCACGGGTGTTATGGAAAATAAGTATAAAACAAAATTATTAGACTTACAAATTTTAACACACTCTTGGCAGAATTGCCATGCTTAGGACATAAGACAAAACAAACAATCATCTGTTTATCATTTAAAACGCATGCTTTTTTGCTTATTTTACTTTATAAAAAAAATGCGGGAGCCAGAAGCTCAAGGGAGGTCCTGAGAGGAGCGAGCCAAGCGAGGTCGTCGCCGTAGCGAGAGGTTACACTCAAGGACATAGAGCTTCTGGCTCCAGGAGCTCACCCGGAGTCGTACAAATACAAATACAAATACAAAAATCTTTATTGCTGTTTGCAGGTAAGATAAGATGATACAAAACATTTAAATAATTGACCCATACAAACTGGCCTCTTCTTCTAGAGGCATGCAATATGTCTGGCAACGCAGTTTCCATTGGTCTGAATTTATACAATGATAATAATAGTAATAGTCAGCTAATAAAGTCTTCTTCTTCTTTTTCATTTTAACTTTTAATCGGTTGTATATTATATGTCATCTGATTCATCGTCTATTAATTTCTGGCTTCTATCCCGTTGTGCTATGTTAGTGTGATATGATTGGTGAGCACAATTACGCCAACGTCTTGTGCTTCAGCAGGATGCTGTTACGGGCTTTGACAAGTGTGTGGTTTCATGTAGAATCCAAGGTCTTGCAGTAGTAGCTCTTGCAGTTCAGCCGTGTGAGCAATGTCAAAGAATGTCATCATGTATAGAAAATCAAAAAACAATACTTATATAATAAAACAATGTCAATGTGTATAAAGAATGTCAACATGTATAAAATGTAATATTTGTATACCTACTCAAAGAACTCTCACAATATATATAGAGTAATCTAATTCAACCTGTCAGTTACAATATATTATCTGATCTAACATTAGTTAAATGTAAAGTTTCATAAAATATAGACAGTGGACACTAATGTGGCTAATGGAACTTCATGTGGGAGTTAATGGAATGCAAAATGTCATGTTAAACAAAATCTATACATCAGTATTCCAATTAATTTCCCTATCATTTAAAAATTCTTTCACAGTGTAATAACATTTGCGTACCAGTATCTTTTTTAATCTACTTTTGAACATGGATAAGTTAAGTTTTTTAATTGCATTTGGCAGCTTATTATATAGAAGAGAGCCATACAAAAAATGCTGTCACTCATAATCTTTTTCTTGCGTTTGCCTATGAGCAGCCTACACTTATCACGTCGGTTCCGTTCCACTTTGTCACTCAAGAGAGGAAAATAATGGGGGTTATTCCTTACAAAACACATAACTTCAAAAACATACAGGCTTGGAAGGGTCAAGATTTGGTTGTCTATGAATACCTGTCTGCAGCTATCTGTAACTTGCATCCCGAACATAGCACGAATGCATCGTTTTGTGCTTTGAAAGCTAAGCCTGTATCGGTTGAGTTACCCAAAAATTATCCCATATCTCAAGACCGATGCCACTAATCCATGGTAAGATGTAAGAAGAGTCTCTTTTTTTACCACTGGAGCAAGCCTATGCAGAGCATATGCCGAGCTACCAAGCTTCTTGCAGAGAATTTCAATATGTGCCTTCCAATTCAATTTCGTGTCTATTGTCAGGCCCAAAAATTTTGTTGTAGTTACTTCTGCAATTTTGTTACCTTGATAATTTATGTTTATGTTATTTAAGTAATTTTTTGTTTGTGTAAATTGCATTAAATTGGTTTTATTTAAATTAATTTTTAAGTTATTAATGTTCAACCAGTGGATAGATGAATTTAATGCAGCGTTGATATTTTCCTCATAATTAGCTTTATCTTGGCAGGCTATTGTAATCGTGCTGTCATCTGCAAATAGTGACATTGGATGTTCAATTACTTTAGGGAAATCATTTATGTAGACAATAAATTGAAACGGTCCCCACACACTTCCCTGCGGCACACCAAATTTAACAGTTCTTTCTTTAGAGATGAATATTTCTTCCTGTTTAGTTTTAGTATTAATCTTTGTAATTTTAGTTACTTGCCTTCTGTCTGTTAGGTAAGATTTTACTAAGTCAAGCACATTACCTCTAACCCCATAGGCTTCAAATTTACTTAGAAGAACATCATGATTGACATAGTCAAATGCCTGGGTCATATCACAATAAATGGTACATATAGCATTGTTATTATCAACATTTTTCATTACATTGTTAAGAAAATCATATATAGCAATATTTATTGTTTTATTCTGTCTAAAACCTTTTTTAAAACCGTACCTCAGTGATAGACCATAATAGGACCAATTGTTATGTTTAGGTATTGTTATGCTTCTCTCAATATGTGCCTTTAAACATTATGCTCAGTTATGTTTATGCTATATACGGTAGCAAAAATTATGCGAAAACTGTTATGCGTTAGTTGTTATCGTATATTATCATTAGTCCTAAAAACTTTAGGCGTGTCTGGTGTCGTTGTTATTCCCCTTTTACTTTTACGCATCAAATCAAAAATTAAATTAGTAAATATTTAATTGTTGTAATTTAGTGTTAAAAATCTGCTAATGCCACCTACGACGTAGTTTATGGTTGTGCAATGTTTTATGTAGGTACTAAAGTCTATTAGTTCTAAATACGTACTAAATAGTTACGGCTGGTCTAGTCGGAAGAACGGCGGCGGCCGATCTAGAGCCCCGGTTTTAAATCCCACGTGCACCAGGCACCACTGTCTTTTCGGAGTAATATGCGTCATACCGCTAACTTAAAACGGTGAAGAAAAACATCGTGAAGAAATCGCCATGTACTTAGAATCTTTTGAGGTCATGGTGTCATCCACCAACCCGCACTGGGCCAGCGTGGTGGATTATGGACTTGACTCTCTCCTTGCGATAGAGGGCCCCGAGTCCCAGTAGTAGGAATATTTAGTGGGCTGCTTATTGAATCTATTGACACAGCTAGATTTCTGATCGTCTCATCATCGTAGTCCTTAATGCTCGTTTTATTCTAATTTAGTAAGTAGGATAAAGGGGACCTTTGGGGATGACCGATATCGTATTAGGATACGATAGCTGGGGGATAGGTCCCCCAGCTCAAATTACACGCGCATCACTGTTTTTTCGTCATATCCGTAATGCCTCCAATTTAAAACGGTGAAAGAAAACATTGTGAGGAAACAGAAATGGAATAAATTTAATGTAATACTATGTAGAAAGTGCGAGAAAACTTGAACAATAACAGTAAAGGTAGAATAAACTAATACCAAAGTAGTTCTGAAAAGAATATTTTGATAGGAACATAAAAAAGTGTTACGAAAAAATGTTTAATATTTAATATCATTTGCGTCCACTACCTGCGTAGCGAGGCGACCACGCGAATTAGTAGACGCGCGCGGCTACTCGTACTTACCTATTTCATATCTGCAACACCTCTCCCCGTGCCTCGGTTCCCTCTATCGGTGTTACGCCGCGGCGCTCGCATTTTGATAGGATTGATATTTTTAATTTCGTTAAATCTTTTGAATGGAATGTCCGACTTCAATAATTCAAAAAGTAGTCAATAAGTATTAAAAGAGTCTTGAATAAGAAATAATTCATTTGGATAAGAATTAGTACAAATGTGTTGATAACATGGTCTGAATTTGATAGGCATTTTTACTTACTTTTAAAATGTAAAAAAGTAGTTGTTGCGAGGTAATTACTGTAGTTAGACATATGGTCTCGCGAGGTTTTTTGTAGATTTTAATACGCTCTATAATATTGTAGAACATTGTTTTGGTCTATCATTAGTACTTTCCGCAGCGTATGCGATGAAAGCCATTTTATGACTGTTTTTTATACCTTGCGTTGGTTTTAGTAAAAATTTACGTAGATATCTCATTTTTTTTCGTGATAAACATAGCCTATGTTACTCAGTGATAATGTAGCTTTCTATTGGCAAAAGAATTTTTGAAATCGGTCCATTAGTTTTTGAGTTTATTCGTGCCATACAAAAATACAAAAATACAAATCTTTCCTCTTTATAATATTAGTATAGATTACTTAGGTATATGGCAAACGTTTCACTTAGACTCACTTTTCACTCACGTTTCACTTATCAAATGTTTTTTTTTTTAATTTGTACATTTTAATTCTTAAATTATTCTTATTACAAATTTGCAACAAATATTTTGAAAGTAATCTATCAATTCCGATTTGGTTCTGTCATTTACTTTTGACAACCGGTTCGATTAGGGTCTATCACTGATATTTGACTTTGGGTGGAGTCGGGATGCTCCGAGTCGGATTTTTGTAACCTAATCGGTTCGGTTTGCTTACTTTGAAATTGCAAAATTACTATCAAGTTTTCAAATACATCATTTAATAAATGTTTGTTTTACAAATTGAGTTGCTTGCCAAAATTTTTAAAACAGAATGAAGGTTTGTCATATAATAACTTTGAGATGTAACCAAGGAATTTGTATACTACGTAACTGGAAGGTTCACTTCGACGTATCTTCATGTTTTATATTTAAAGAAACTAGAACCTTATACCAACGCAATAACGTTCTTTTTAATGTTCAATGTAGTAAAAAGGAAAAACGGTCGAGTAAAGGACTTATTTTTACGTCGCTTTGTCCCTTTCACACAGTTACTAGTACATAATAAAAGTTGGTATGGTAGAAACGACAGGAACATTGGGAGTAACGTAATTTCAATGTAAAGTAACAAGTATCATTTTGTATATAAATAAATTATTTAAACTTTAATTTCTCACTAAATACAAAAATGCACCTTCATTCCAATAGAAAGTTATTGAAAGATAGGAGTATTGTGGGATTAATGTGGTGTCAATATGCTGGTAACTCGTTGCAATCTAAGAAAACAACATGGCGAATTGTTTCTCGTTGATATTGGCGTTATTATTATAATATTGTGATTTGTTATTGAATCAATTGTTTTAGTGCTTTTTTTTATGCTAAAATGGTCCAAACTTGTGTCGTGAGTAGATGTAAGAAAGAATCGTACCCAGGATGTGGATTATCCTTTCATAGGTAAGAAATATCGGTATGGGTCAGTAGTGTGACCATTTAATTTTTATCTACAGGATATTCACTATGTATAGGTCGAGTCACACAACTTTGCAGTTGTGAAGTTGGCTACAAGCTGCTTGTAACTCATTTTTTTTTTTTTTTTTTGAAATAACCTATGGCAGCTTGCCGCTAGTCGCCTTTACTACCGATCTGACTATTCGGGTTAGCGCCGAGGGCGCAGGACCCAAAAGGAACCTAACCTATATAAAACCTACTGGTATGCTAGCACTGTAGCATGGGATGATGCCTGGGACGCGTTACGGCTGCTAGCTACGAGGGCGCCTCAGACGGCTCGACCACGGCTCGGGCTAGTGCCGGGGGGACATAGTGTTTGGCACCTCTTGGTGCCCTAGCGGAGTGGGGGGGTGAGACACCCACCGACTTGCGTCGGTATCGAGTTCGCTTCTAAACGCGTGAATCTATGTCGGCTGACTTATTATTGGGGGTACCAGCAAAAGCAAGAGGGGCTTTGTCGGCTGACTGATTTGAGTGGTAGAGCAGATGTCATCTGACTGACTTGTAACTCAATCAACGCACAGCTTTTATACGAGCTACAGTCAGGATTGGATTTTGCGCAGCTTGTAGCTAAATTTACAGCCGCCAAGTGATTCGGCCTATATTTAGTGACGTTCGTACTGTGCGCTCATAAGTTCATATTACGTTCCGAAAACTTAATTTCTACCCTGTTTGTAAAATAATGTTACAGATTACCTGTTAACGAAGATATGAAAAATAAATGGATGGAAGCTTTACGAAATAATCTCTCTTCTGGAAGCTTGTCTAAGTACTCTGTTGTATGCAGCCTACATTTCAATGACAAAGACTTTAAAACGGATGCTAAAAAGAGGCTAAATCCAGAAGCTCAATACAACGAAAAGTAAAATTTCAATGTTGGTTGTTCAACATTTTTATAGTAAATTGGATGAGTTAATTGACCCTCCGCACCCTGTCAATTCAATTGCATGTGAAGATAGGCATGACGTAGCGCTTGTAAAGTGTTTGATAAATAAATATTTAAATCTCAGATTGACAACTTATGGAAAACACAAGACCTTAAAAATTATTGGAGCTCGTGCAACATTACGCCAGAAATTGCACAAGACTATATTATTTAGTAACATATGATTATGTAAGTGAATATGTTTGGTTCAGAAATAAATTATTTTTGTACTTAACTGATTTGTTCTAATTGACATTTTACCAAGGTTGACCACATGAATTTGGCAGTGTCCTATTAAGGTGATGGTGATAGGGTATTACAGTATTTTTAAATCTTATTAATCAATTTTGATTTCGAGTTGTCCTGTTTATCTCATACATTTTGGTCGCTCTTTTAGAAAGAGACACGGTCCTTAATATTTGGTCTCTTTCGGACCGCATTTTTGCACAAGTGAACCTTCCAGTTACGTAGTATACAAATTCCTTGGATGTAACCAATTCGTTATTATTTTTTTTTGTGTAATGATCATTGCACTACCCGTGAGTTTGTCTAACGTTGGTTATCAAATGTCGATTTGTGAAAAAACTGATGATATATTAATATCCATAGATACTCAAAAATATTTCTTGTATAACAGGGTTACTGGTAATCAGCCTCCATCTGTTTAATGGCATGTTCTGTATGCTTAAATAAAAAAACTTTTGTTAAAACTCAATACATATCCCAAAAAAATTGTGTTTGTTGTCTTATCTAGTTTAGCAGCTGTTTAGTGTTTATTCTCTGCGACACATCATTTATCGAGCGTTAAAGAGCCCACGCACTCATGTTACGAAGTTTTTGCATCTTTTAGACCAAGAAAATACACTTTTTTTTAATTTGTGTGGGAACAAATATACGAATTTTTATAAACTTTAGAACAAAATTTGACGTATCTAATGTACTTAACATCGTCTTAAAAAAGACGCAGGCTGATTACCAATAACCCTGTATAGTATAGAGTGACAAAACAAAACACAGCTGGTGGCGGTTGGAAACGAGGATCGGGATCAGTGGTGTATTATGGGAGAGGCATATGTCTATTAGTGTGCGAATAGGTACAAGCTGATGATGATGATGATGACGGAAGAAGTAGGACATGAGTTTGATGGTGAGCAACGCCTGCCCATCTAACATCAGATGGCCAATCATCATGGTCCCGAGTTTACCCGAAGATTTCTTTAACTTACAAACGTGCCGCTTAAACTTAATTCACAGACCACGAAAAATCTGTAGGTATGTGTGCGCCAAAAAAAAGTTTTCACTTCAAAATCTACTTTATGTTCCTCCCTTACAAAACGCTAATTTCATATATATATGTAAGGAACTCCTAATAATACCACATTATATATGTCGGAGATAGGGTAGGGTTTTCGTCGCTGTTATCCGCCATGTCGTATATTGGTGAGAATCAGTGCACACTGTGGTGCCGTCGGCGGTAGAAAGCAGAATGAATCGTCCTTCACTCCTGCGCTGACCGAACTACTGACTCTTGGATAGGTACATTCATGAACGAAGCCTCCAACTTGTTCACTCGTTCACTTCATTCCTCGTAGCAAGCAAGTAATACCAGACTATTGAAACAGATGGCGCTAGTAGTAACAAACAATAAAATATCTCACACGGCCATTCTGACAGGAAGTGCGTTCTCGCGCGACCTCTACCTCTATTGCGGACACACGAAAGAACACCAAACGGTATTTCGTCCAGAAAACATTCGCCAAGTCATCAGTGTGCACTGAGCCGCTCGAAGCGCGGGGTATCTAATCTGCAACCAATACATGAAGCGCGGAGCTTCCAATGTACAACCAATAAATGTAGCGCGAAACTTCCAATATGCAGCAATACATGAAGCGCGGAGCTTCCAATGTTCAACCAATACATGTAGCGCAGAGCTTCCAATGTACAACTAATACATGAAGCGTGGAGATTCCAATGTATAACCAATACATGAAGCGCGGAGCTTCCAATATGCAGCAATACATGAAGCGCGGAGCTTCCAATGTTCAACCAATACATGAAGCGCGGAGCTTCCAATGTACAACCAATACATGAAGCGCGGAGCTTCCAATATGCAGTAATACATGAAGCGCGGAGCTTCCAATGTTCAACCAATACATGAAGCGCGGAGCTTCCAATGTACAACCAATACATGAAGCGCGGAGCTTCCAATATGCAGCAATACATGAAGCGCGGAGCTTCCAATGTTCAACCAATACATGAAGCGCGGAGCTTCCAATGTACAACCAATACATGAAGCGCGGAGCTTCCAATATGCAGTAATACATGAAGCGCGGAGCTTCCAATGTTCAACCAATACATGAAGCGCGGAGCTTCCAATGTACAACCAATACATGAAGCGCGGAGCTTCAATATGCAGCAATACATGAAGCGCGGAGCTTCCAATATGTAGAGTAAATGTTTCGGTAAAGGTAAGAAAAAACTTTGTTATTGACAATAGTAACTTATATTCCACTCTATAACAAAGTATTTAAATGCGCAAAAATCAACTGTTTCATATTTATGATCAATTTGTTGCATATCCCGAAATACATGATTTAATCCTGCACCACAGAGGCAGTAGGACTAAAAGCATTATCTAGTTTGTCGGATAACTCGGGTAAGTTTGGAGGGTATTTACGAAATTGGTCTTGACAAACGTACTCGACACGTCCTCCTGGCATCGACTCGACCTTTGTACCTCTCTTTATTGCAAACTTCTATAATTTTACACGGATTAGAGAACTTCTCACCTAGCTTTGTGTTTATTCTCAGATTCTTTTATACCAGGACTATATCTATCACCGACGTCAAATGGACGCACCTTGCTCTTATCAAACCAAGCTTTGTCAAAGCGTGCTTGCTCGTCCATTCTGACCTTACAAAGTTAGGACAAAGTTCGCTTCTACGTACACGTCTTTGATACAAATAAGTAGTGATATACGAGAAAATGAGTACATCGAGGTAGAGCCATTATATACCTGTAAGCTAAGTTTAAAGTGACGGATACCGTTTATTTACGGCAACGTCTTTACGAAGTAAAGAATAATCAGATTCACTGTTCATTAGGACCTGTAATTTAAATCCATGTATGTCAGTTTCAATAACCGGAGCCTCAGACTATGAACACCCATTGACAGACTTTGTTCCGTGTTTATTCTTGTTGTCCCTTTGTTTGGTAAAACAGAATTGCTCTGTGTGTCCTACTTTGTGGCAATAGGTACACTGAATATTTTTCTCGGAACTCGGCACCGGACGAGAAGTTTCTACATTAGTGGAGACTTTTGAACTACAATTACGTTTATAATGTCCGAATTTGCCACAATTATGGCATACAACGTGACTACGATCGGTAGAATCCACCTTTCGTGTTTTCTGTGCGGACACAAAGTTAGATGAGGGTAATCTTTTTTAAACTTTTTATGTTAGGGTAGGTACTAAGGTGTCTGTCAAGAGATACGAAGTCCGTAGGAGTATTTTTTAACAAATCGGAACGTACCTGGTTATCGACGATACCTGAGATGACGACCTCTATTTTATTTGCCTCGCTCCAGTTTGGTTCCAACCTGTCCACCATTGCCAGCTTGTTGGTCGAATATTCCACGTAGGTCGCCGCCTTATCGCTAGTATACTGCACCATGTCCCGAAAAAAGGTCGTGGAACCTTTTCCTAGCAGCAAACTGGTGTGTCAGCCGCTCTTTTGCCTCGTCCCAAGTCTTGCAGAGTGGATACGATTTCGATGCCCACTTGCGAGCGCGTCCGCGAAGGTGTGTAAATGCCGCATTCCGTGTCTCGTAATCGGTCCACGCGTTTTGAGTCCGATGGTGATCTATTTCTTCACACCACTGCGCTGCTGTAAACTCGCAATCATCGGGATCGAAAGAGGGTATATAGACGTCACTCGGTTTCATTTTCTTCGTTGTCGTCAGCGGGGCAGTATTACCGGTTTCGTTGGTGCGAAAACTTTCAACCATACCGCGAAAGAACGATGTCCAAGTGGCAGACGAAAAATTAGGGAGATTATTGTCCGCCGATTGTCCACTATTTTCATTTTTCTGACGCGTACTTTGTTCGATGCAGATAAAAGCAGGATCGTTGCTTTTCTGGGTCAAACCGGAGATCGAAACGTCGAAATATGCTTCGGAAGTCGTAGCCGTAGGTTGGTCAATTGTATTGGAATTGTGTTGTTCCGATCCCACCGCTGCTGTCGGAGATAGGGTAGGGTTTTCGTCGCTGTTATCCGCCATGTCGTATATTGGTGAGAATCAGTGCACACTGTGGTGCCGTCGGCGGTAGAAAGCAGAATGAATCGTCCTTCACTCCTGCGCTGACCGAACTACTGACTCTTGGATAGGTACATTCATGAACGAAGCCTCCAACTTGTTCACTCGTTCACTTCATTCCTCGTAGCAAGCAAGTAATACCAGACTATTGAAACAGATGGCGCTAGTAGTAACAAACAATAAAATATCTCACATATATACAAAGATCCGATAATTAAGTTTTCAGTTCTATCGTGCAGTATTAAACACACAATACATTTTTCATCATTTCACGATTGCATCTTATGTGTGTTGCGACCTTGCGACATTAAGTGGCGTTTGAGACCTCTTGAGACCCCAACTTACACAGATCAGTATAAAAGCTACCGATTGTTCCGTGGCCCCAGTTCTCATCCGCCAGTCTGTTTCCATTGGCGCGGGCGTCGAGTGCCGTCACGTGGCGACCTATATCGATGCATTCCATTCAGAGCCTCGAGCTACGAGCACGATGGGATATCCAAAGCCAACGGAAACAAGCTATGGTTTGTAAATTGAATCGGACCCTCCTCGTTCGTTGGTTTGCGTCAAAGAATAATAAAAATCGATTGTGTATTTAGGTTTAGAACGAATATATGTAATATTCAGCGTGAAATTGTCAACACCGTCAGATTATAATGCAACGCGTCAGATTACATTCTAACGGTAGGTTAGGTTAGTTTGTAATCTGACGGCGTTAGGATTTAATTTGACGTTTTAGGCAATTTTACGGTGACACGTACCTATCCTTTCTCGCAATCTCGGTAGGTATAGTGTTTAGCTTTTCTTAGTGTATTTGAACTGTTAGTTCGGCCATGAACCCGTGATATCTTTCGATGATTTGGCATCCACGTGAATTGAGTATGAATGAGGCCTTGAGTCCCATGGAGACGATGAGCTTCTGTGAGACAACATCTCGCGGAGGGTTGTACCTACCTATGTATTTATTATTAGTGACTCCCTCCGAAATTTTAAGCTGCGACTGGCCCTGGATGAACATAGCACGTTGTAATGCCCTAAGTTTAAATTTAAGTTCACGTCTACACTTTGCAAAGTCGTGTAAACCTATAAAAATAAGAATTGGGTACAATAAATGAAGCACAAATTATTGAAGCGTACACCACAAGCGAACACTCTCTCATGGTATTAATTCCGTTACAGTGACAATTCCTGAGTCCGGATATTAACGGAGAAGTTTTCTCGGGACGGATGCTGTGGCTGCCTGTACAAAGGCGTATTTACTGTGAAAACCCTTTCCACGACAGTAACATGAATTATACTTTTTCTTAGAAATAAAGTTTTGCCTTAAATCTCGTCATGTACAATGACTCATTAAGCTAAGATAAACTATGATTCCACAATATATTTTATAGCATAGAGTGACGTGACGAGCAGGACATGTGCCTGATGGTAAGCAACAAGCCTGCTACATAACAGCACAGTTACACGCAGCTATTGGAACATGAAGAGTCCAAATAATTACCTAGCACTGCACTGCGCTCGTCGCCTAGAGATATGAGATGTTTTATATAATTTCTTCAATAGAAACATTGCCCTTCAAACCTGAACACGTTTTTTCAGATTTCACATTACAGCTCGGCGTTGGTATAACTGACAAAGGCAGTAAGTACTTTGTAAGGAGGACTCTGCAAAGAGTCTCATAAAAAAAAAAGTTAATTCCTTTAAAGTTTAATTAGTTAGCCTACCTATCTATTACTGTAAGACATGCGGAAATGGAAAAAGAGTGTGTCTGACATGATAATTTTAAATTCTGCACAGAATTACTTCTTTTTACCTTTTGTAGTTACTTGAAACCCTGTTTACAGCCGCTTTACTGCTGGTAGTTATTTTTGATTATTTAAACTGCAATATTATTTGTAGTTCAAGTTGGAAAAATATGTCATGAAATTACAGTTCGAATGAATAAACTGAATTGAAATTACCTACCTAATTTACTACTATTCTTATTACTTTTTACTACAGTTTACTACCACAGTCTACTTATTTCTTTATATTGTGTTGCTAATATTGTTCTACAAATATTAAGTACTAGCTGAACCCGCTACTTCGTTCGCGTAAGCAGATGTTACTGACTTATACATTAATTGGAAGTATCGTACGTCAAATATTTGGATAAGTAGTCATTGAAAAACCTTTGAGTTTGAGTGAATTTGTTATTCCACACAAAAAATTATCTTTCTATCTAAATCTTTATTTTTCTTTTTTTAAACAAAATCAAACATACTTATCGTAGTAAGGTTTCGTAGTATCTAACATAGCCGCAAGTGTTAAGTTTGTAGGATTTTTATAGGATATATTATGAAAAGTCTGAAGCTAATGTGCATGATCTGATACCTACTTACCTATTTCTTTTTATCCGCAAGCTGTTTTCTAGCTGTTACCCGCGACTTCGCCGGCGTATTTTGAACGAATCCTGTGTGGAATCAAAATAATTAAAATTTTGAGTTTTAATGATATTCAAGCAAGTTGAACCCGTAAATCTAAGCCAAGTCCTAGTGAAATGTTAATGTATGAATTTAATTGTAGGTAACACACAAAAAAATCAAGAACGAAAGAATCCAAATTTGGCATCATAATCCTTTTAGCAGCAAAATCTTATTAGTACAATTTAAAATACCAGTAACGCCACCTAGTGATGAAAGAAAAAATACATACCTACCACGCAAAACATCGACTTAAATGGCCTTTAGTGCTTTTAGATTTAAACTGGGATTAGCGCCGCCTAATGAGAATATTATGTTGCTTGTTATTTTGATTGTGAACGCAAATCACCTATATTATCTACGCCAAAACGGGTGCATTTTTTTCATTTTTGGCTTTTACCTTACCATCACATCAAGTTCCTGACAAAAATATATGCTTATATTAATATGAAGTTAAATGAAAATGTAGAGTTATTAGCCCATGTGAAATTTTAGACTCTAAAACTATATGTGTTTCGTATGTCAACCCATATCGTTGTGCCGTTTTGACGTGATAGTTAATATTTGTTTCCTTAGGGCCCAAGCTTCTTTTCAGGTTGATAGGTAATAAATACATAAATGTGGTATTTCAAACTATGAGTTATCTCTGTTTCAATTTTCTACCAAATTTGCTTAGTCTTTCCTACGTCACAATAACCTATAAGTAACCGATTTGCTATTTCTGAGTTCAAACTACGTGTGCTTCGAATTCCATCCAAATATGTTCAGCCGTTCCAACGTTGTCCTGTAAATATTATGAATGTCACTGTTTGGATGTTTGTTACGTAATACATAGAGTACTTATACATAGGCAATGCTTAGCCTATGTGTTCAGACTGTAATCTGATTCTATTTCAAGTTTCAACCCGATCACTTGATACGTTCCGCCATGATTAAAGCGGCAATAGAAATACATAATCTGCGCAAATTTCAACTGTCTAGCTATCACCGTTCTTGAGATACAGCCTGGTGACAGACGGACGGACGGACGGACGGATAGCGAAGTCTCAGTAATAGGGTTCCGTTTTTACCCTTTGTGTACGGAACCCTAACAACGGACTGCTTCGGTCACCGAAGCTTGTTGAACACTACCTTTAAATTGTAAACACAATTTGGATTGAAATAATACGTTTTCTAATAAGTTACGGCTGGTCTAGTAAGTTACAGCTGACCTAGTCGGGAGAACGGCGACTGTCGATCCGGAGACCCAGGGTTCAAAACTACGCGCACCACTATCTTTTCAGAGTCATGTTTGTAATGCCGGTAATTAAAACGGTGAAGGAAAACACCGTGAAGAAACCGAAATCTACCTATAATATAAGTTCTAAGTCATATGTCATCCCCCCAACCGACACTGGGCCAGCGTGGTGGATTATAGCCTTGTTTCTCTCCTTGCGAGAGAAGGCCCCGACGCCCAGCAGTGGGAACATTTAATGGGTTGTTTATGCTGCTACTTATTATGCTGATCTGTTTTCTCCAAAATACAAAAATCTTCTTCAATGACAGGTAATTTAATTCAATATAAAGGTATAACTATGTCGTACATGTTGATATTTGAAAAACTACCTCCCTGTTTTCGATATCTAAGATCACCTCTGAAATATTTTCTACCAAACAAAAAAGGAATCATCAAAATCAACTAACAATTAGCGGAGTTATCGCGTAAAATAAAATCAAATAAAAAAACATGCAACCCGATTGAGAACACAAACTCCTTGTTTGAAGTCGATTATAACCGAATGATGTTTGTTTTTCCACACAAAAATATATTTTTGACAATTATGTTGTCATCCAAGACGACGCGACGCGATCACGTGGGCACTTTCTAGAATCTAAAATCTAGTATTCTGTGGATCGTCTGTGATACACAGAATACTTAGAAGTTTGTATGTGCCGAACGCGCCGCGCGTGTCGTTATTTTTTAATGTTTGTGTAATTTCCGAACCAACAGACCGATATTGTTCAAATTTTGACGGGACAATATAAAAAATGTGTTCTTTCTAACAAAAAAAAAGAATTAATGAAATTAAACAACGCAAACATGAGTTACAACCAAATACACATTCTGACTTTCACCCCCTCCCGCAAGAAACCCGATCAGAATTTGGGGATCAAAAGTAGCCTACAGCAATGTCCTTAGTATGAACTAAAATCATGCTAAGTTTCAGCTGAATTGAATCAGTAGTTTCGGCGTGATGCGTGATCCCTATACAGAAAGACAGACAGACAGACAGACAGAAAGACATGAAAGAAAAAAAATGCAGTTTCGCCATCAGTATCGCATATGGAGTGCCCCAAAAAAAAATTTTTTTAAATATCTTCAATGTACAGAATTCGACCCGTTACAGTTTTATTATAAGTATAGATAAGCGACTTTTTACTTTTGTTTATGATCATCAAATAAAAGTTTATAAATTTTAATTAATCTTTACACATAGATACGTTATTATACGTTAACTCTACATTGTACTTCATTTTAACAATAAAATATAGTAAATCTAAATAAAAAGAAGCAAATGACACAGCAGGGCGTGTGTATTAATACTTATCAAACTTTTTTCATTCAGTTCATTATCATTAAAAGTTAGTTACTATTTCTATTGTTACCTTCAGGTTTAAAGAGAGAACCTTTGGATGCAAATAAACTCTCTAACTTCTTGAAAGAATGAGTAGCCATTTTAAATTCAAATTATGATGTTAGAAATTTGAGTTCGTAAGTTCAAACAACTTCGCACAAAGCCTTCAAAATTGAAGCTTCAATATCGGTTGAATGTTAAGTTTCTTTATTCCCGATGTCGAAAAGAATATTTTGAATACGAATAGATAGAAAACTCAATTTTGGATGCACTCTGAGCATTTTGAATTGGACTGACATTTCCATTTCGAGACGTCGTTGAAATGTTTGCTAAAAAGTTGTTGTTTTAGGTATATTATAATATAGGACGTAGAGACGTTGGAGATGATAAAAAATAATCAAAATCAAAATAATTAAATAAAAAATTGAATTGGACCTTGAATGATAATCACGGGAATTTCGATAATTTTAAATTGGAATTATTTTACCTACTTCTATTTTGTGATGAAAACGGACGTGGCTGAGACACCTTTTAATTTAAACTATAAAGTACAATCTTTAAAAGTTTTTTTGTTTTTCGAAGTAACTTATCTAAAAGTATTAACTATCGTCGATTATTTAACCGTCGTTGTTTTTTTCAAGAAATTTTGCGATACACTGTACATTTGTGTATTTTACATGTCACTGAAAACACATAAAGATGCTGTAACGAGAGAACTTGGCGTCAAACGTGGCTTTCAAACCAAAATCATAAAACAGGCACCAGTAGCTTGATTCTATGTTAGGAAAAATTAACTCTAAACGTGCTCTATCTAACGTAGACAAGGTTCGTGTTTACTGTATGCAATTGTAGATCTATGCAGAATTGTGTATTTGCGATCCGTTTAAAAAAGGCATACTGACGCATATCGGTATAATATTCCAAACGTTTAGTCAAGACCCATGAAAGTCAAAACCTGTCAAATGTTTGTTTAGGTTTAGTCGGTAATCGGTACCTGTATACATTTTCGACGTAACGTTATATACACGGATATTCGAGCTATATGCAGTGGTTACATACTACAGGCCCGTCAACAAAATGTTTGGGTACACCAAATAATCAAATATGTGGGTGGTGGGGTATGAACCACCAGGAGACCTATGTAGGATGATAGAAGGGTTTAAAATAATAAGATTCAGCACTATGCCGGTATGTGTAAACTGTCTAATTAAGTTCAAGTTGAAGGGGGGGGGGGGGTTGCATCCTTCGATCATCTCTCCTTGTCGCATGATTTTTGTACGGCGTTGCGGAATAATGGATCAGTAGCAGCAGTATCAGTAGAGGTATTGAAACTATGAAAATTGTATTTTTTTATTATTATTCGTTTCGTCAGAAATATTCATGCTTTTCCGACGATTTTCAGGGTAAATTGGGTCATTTGATTATTTACGGCATTGGTTGCATACTGTTTTAATATCTCTTCTAATCCATCATTCCGCAATGCCGTACAAAAATCATGCGTTGATAAAACGTCTCATTACAGAATACAGGCACCAGCAGGCAAAGTTACCGCGCGATCGTCAATCTCGTCTTATCGAGTGTGAGTTACATTTGTAACGCCTCGCATCGGAGTTCTAACTTGGCCCATAAATTGAAGCGGATCAGACTTTACCAGGGCCTGCTGTACTAAACTACAAGTTTAATTTTCATGATAAAAATCTTGGCTTGAAACTAATAGCTCAGCTGGAGGTTAAATGGATAAGCTGATTATGGAATTGAACGTACCCTCAGATTGAATACCTCCTAAGAATTTAATTGAGCAAAGTGTCAAAAATGAAGTTTTGATTTTGATACAGATTTCTGTTCATAATAACAAAAAATGGGTTTCGAACCTTTTTTTATTAAATTGTTTATTTCTGGATAACAATTAAAATAAATATACTGTACCTAAATTAAATTGACATTGTTTACTGAGAGTGTACCTATTATTTAACCGGGTCTGCCATAATGAAAACTCTTTTTAGGGGTTTACGAGTAGGTATAGGTTGTTTTTAGTAGTGTCTTTATGCAAACGAGGGCTGGGTACCTGAAGGCACTTTCTATCATAGGCAAAACACAATTCGGTGGTACCTATGTTTTTTATATGTACCGCGCTAACTCCGCAAAATATGACTCAATTTTGAAGATTCTTTGTTTGTTTGTACATCATACTTTAGAAGTAATCTTATGTAAATTTTATCGAAATCGATGTAATGATTTTTAAAATATCAATAAAATTCTAAACTTTGCTTAGGTACCGTGATGCTGAAACCTTGGTGTCTCCTTGGAATAGTGATCTTAGTTAAGATCAAAAAATTCGATAAGTATTTATAAAACTGGATCTTCGAAATGTATATACGCTCATAACTTTTGAATAACTGCACCAAATGGGATGATTCTTTATTTTATGCATACGTAACGTTAGGGTCGGGGCATGGTTTGTAGCAGAAAATTTGACGAAAAAAAAGTATAGATGTAAGTTCGCCGGGTCTATCTGTTAGTATGATATAAAGAAGAGTGTTTAATTTTAAACTAGCAGCGCCCTGCAGTTTTACCCATGTAGTTCCCGTTCTCGTTGTTTTCTATTTTCTTGGGATAAAAGTAGTCTATGCGTTCTTCTAGGCTATAATCTGCCTGTGTTCCAAATTTCAGCCAGATCCGTGCATACGTACGACGTGATTGAGCAACAAATATCCAAACATTGACGTTTATGATATTAATAATAGGATTGTAGTCGGTTTTTGTTGTTTTGGAGATTTTTTTATTGAAGTGCAGAGCTCTCAATCTCTCATAGGTACAAGAAGATCTTGCTTTGGGTTTGTAAGTGGTGCCGTGGAGTCACAAGCCCCCAGGTGCCGCGTTGGGACCCGCTAATCCGAGTTTGCCGGAGTTGAACTCAGTCAGATTACTCCATCCGATCCGCTAATTAGATCATGTAGAGTGCACGTGTATGTATGCTTTATTTACGAAAGTTTCAGTAATACATTTTCCATCTGGAAGCAATTTATTATTTCCTTTGATTATTTTAATCAGAGCATTATTAACTAAACATAGATTAGCATACAATTTTATAAGGATGTTACATATTTTATTAGCAGACGTAAACTTTTTTAGTCACGTAGGTAATTTAAACATATTAAAAAATAATTTTAATTTGGGATATATATAAATACTAGCGGCCAGTTCCGGCTTCGCTCGGATATCGTCATATAAAGACTATTAATCAAAATAAAAACTATCCTATCTTTCAAGTTGGCTCAAACTGCACACGGTGTGCAAATTTGATTAAAATTGGTTAAGTAGTTTAGGAGTCCATCGCGGACAAACATCGTGACAGGAGATTTATATATATTAAGATATAATTTTAAAATGACTGACAATACTGGTAACAACAATGAACAAATCATACTTAATTAAATTTCTAAATGTGAGGCTTAATAACCCAGTTAGCTAAGAGGTATAAGTAGGGTAAAACTAGGTAATACGCCCCACTTTTTTTTTAAATCCAACAAAACGAATTACACTTGAAATATAATCAGACTTTTTATTTCAGGACTTTATTTGGTATTATAGGGAACACTTTATAATCAACTTACTGCCTTACGCAACGAATAATTATCATTTATCGTAACTTTAAAAAAAAGAAGAATGGGGCGTTTGAAATAGGAGTGTCGGCTAATACGCCTCACTAGAGTTTCAAAATGCCCCCACACCAATAACAAAACATTGTAGCGAAAACAATTAAATAATTAAGACACAAACTAGAGTTAATGGCACAAAATCAGTTTCTCATTGAATAACATGTAACTACTCGTATGTAGAAATAATAATGAGTAATCTATAATATTTATCAACAGATTTACTGCCTATTTAAAATTTAATTGTTTTTGTTCTTGACTTTCTCTCTGGCCTCTTCAAGGTTTTCTGCAGTCCAAGAAGCTTGTTCGTTGTCGGGACATTGTCTGCAATAATAATATTATAAAATTCTTCATGACATGAGTTAATGGGATTTTGTAGGTAACCGTGCCCTATTTTAAACCAATTTGATTACGACTATAACAAAAAAAAATTAAAATGTTGATTTACCCCAACTACCTTCAGGTTTGTAATTTGTCAAACACTCTAACCCTTTCATTTGATACCCATATTGAGAGATGTTGAGAAGAAATATTTTGTCCGCCATTTTGTGGAGGCGGCCATCTTGAATCGATATTAACCAAACATAGCTAAAACTTCCGCACGGAAACCATTCAATAAAAAACCGCATTGAAATCCGTCCATCCATTTGGGCTCTACGGTTCCACAGACTGCCACATACAGAGACAGACAGACATCGAAGTGAAACTTATAACACCCCTTTTTTAGTCGGGGGTTAAAAATACTTTATGTCTAATACTTACACGTAATAAAAATTATGTTCAATGCTGGGGCGTTTTGTAAAACGACATGTAAGGCATATTGTAAATTTGGGTATACAAAACGCCCCACCAAGGACAAGACGACGCTTTTAAGGTTATAACTCTCCAAACAGTCGAAAAAGAAGGGTTGTTTATTGTATTTTATGGTAGTATCAAAACATTTTAAAGAAGAAGCAAAGAAAAAATAGTATTTAAAAAAAGCTGACACTTACCAGAAATTGATCTGAGGCAAAAAATCTTCGAATATTTTTTTTTTCTTATTGACCGCAGAGAAACACTTGCGAGTATCGGCCATAACACGCGGTCACCGTCGCCTGTGCTTGTGCGCTGCGAGAGCTTCGTACGTTGTGTTAGTGTGCGTGTGTTGAGGTGGGGCGTTTTGTCAAGTGGGGCGTATTACCTAGTTTTACCCTAGATGAAATAGAAAAAAAATCAATTTCTCCCCGAAATTTAACTTGATATAAACTTTTATACATTACTGAAAAATTTGCTCAATTAAGTATGATTTTTCTAATCTATGGTTTCTTTTCAGCAAGTTTGGAATTTAAGCCAAATTTTGGCATGTCAAACTTTCTTTGGCATGGCAGAGGGCAAAGACAAGTTCGTTGCCATACAAATTCAATTTAAATTTGCTGTAAGTCTTGGAATAGCGATGGCAAAAAATTGATGATTATTATAAAATATGGTAAAGGCTTGTCATACTTCTTTAACATCAATATTATTGCAGTTTAGATTCCAGTGCTATCGGGATAAAATCGTCAATTACGATGCTTATGGCCCTTTGATTTAAGAACACCATTTTTGCCTTAAATAGAATAGGTAATTTTCTATATGCATACAGGTGCAAAAGCTAAATTAAGCTAACTAAGCGGAATTCATTCGAATTTAGTTTTAGCTCACAATTACGTTCGCGGTAATTCATTAAGTCAACCGCGATCAGGCTGACATGGTTAATTTGAAATCGGGATGTTTGGAAACTAATGGTTTATCTATTTTAACGTTGGTGGTCTGCTAATAATTATATGAAATCGTATTTTTACGTACGTATTTTACACAAACCAAACATAATTATAAAGACAGACCATTTATAACGTAATATACAGACCACACACATCACACACCAAACAACACAACCGAATAAAAGCTAGAAATGAATAGCCGAAGAAGAAGAAGAAGAAGAAGACATTATATGCTGACTATTATTTTATTTACTTATTCTTTTTTCATTGTATAAATTAAGACTAAAACAAATTGTTTTGCCTGATATTTCCTTCTAGAAGAATAGGTCAGTTTGTATGGGTCAACTAAAATATTTTTCATCCCACCAGCTCGGAAAGAGTACTTTTGCTCCTCGATATCAGGGCGCAAAAGTCGTTTTTACCCTCTAGAGGTTAAAGTAAATTTGAATTTAGAACATCGTGTGTACTGAGGTTTTGAATTCAAAACATAATTCAACCTATTTATTTCTACCTCCTTGGTGCCGAATGCATCACACATTTTTTTTAATATATTAAAAACTCAGACTCGGAACCTCCTTGGTGTACTTTCTTTTTTTTAGTTTAAGCAAACTGAAAAACTGAAAGCGCGAAAACATTTAAAAAATTGCATTTAGTCATTTCCTCGCTGAGGTGGAATGAAAAGTTACGTGTTGCACTCGAGTGCAAAGATTTTTCACCTTGTGCTCTTTTGATTCCCTTGCCACGCTCAGGATTCTAATTTTGAATCACTCGCTGCGCTCGTGATTCAATTTTAGAATCCTTCGCTTGCTCGGTCATCAAATTTGAGCACGCGGTTAAAAATCAACTTTGCACTCTTGTATAACAAATAACTATTTCATCCCACCAGCTCCGAAAGAGTACTTTTGCTCCTCGATATCAGGGCGCAAAATTCGTTTTTACCCTCTAGAGGTTAAAGTAAATTTGAATTTAGAACATCGTGTATACTGAGGTTTTGAATTCAAAACATAATTCAACCTATTTATTTCTACCTCCTTGGTGCCGAATGCATCTTACATTTTTTTTAATATGTTAAAAACTCAGACTCGGAACCTCCTTGGTGTACTTACTTTTTTTAATTTGCTTAGCGCGAAAACATTAAAAAATTTGCATTTAGTAATTTCCTCGCTGAAGTGGAATGAAAAGTTACGTGTTGCACTCGAGTGCAAAGATTTTCACCTTGTGCTCTTTTGATTCCCTTGCTACGCTCAGGATTCTAATTTTGAATCACTCGCTGCGCTCGTGATTCAATTTTAGAATCCTTCGCTTGCTCGGTCATCAAAATTAAGCACGCGGTTAAAAATCAACTTTGCAGTCTTGTATAACAAATAACTATTGTATCATTTATTATCTTAACTGCAAACAGCAATAAAGATTTTTGCCTTTGTATTTCATATTATATTTTATAGGCATTGAAATATTTAGTTCAATTGTTTGCAGTACGGTCGCATAGGGCAAACCTCGTTTGTACACCGTGGTAGAATAGGTATTTGTACTGAAATTAAAACGCTGATAATGACTCCATCTCCGCCTTGTTACACTTATATCAAACCCCCGAGACTTAACGAGGAGACGGCATGATCAAAGCGGCTTGATTGTTGTGTCCCATCTGCCAATTCTGTCCCATTTGACTACAAATACGTGTACAAGTCTTTGAAGTCAGCTCAATCCAATAAAGACACAGTCTGCCTATTCAACTTTCGCAATTAGTACGTAGCAGGTTAGAACTGACAGAATGGCCAAAATCGCCCTAGATCTAGAAAAAGACTAGGTAGATGTTTTGTCACTAACCGCCGCTATTGATATCGCTAGCTAGATATAGCTAGGCTAGATATCACTAACCGCAGTTAGTGATTTCGCAACTAAACTCTCGACGATAACATACCTACGGCCCACGACGAAGCGTACTCTCCTAGAAGAAGCCGTTTCATTCTCGACTTCAAGACTCCAACGTTTTATGCCAAAGAAAAAAAACACTCAGACTCAGACACATTCCAGAGACTAGAAGTTCTTATTACGAATGGGGAGTTTTGTAGTGGTAGGGCTCTAGGCAGAGTCCGGCTGGGGAAGTACTACACTTTTGCCAGTTATTCTACTGTACAATAATGTGCAAACATTATTGTGTTCCGGTCTAAAGGGCAATGTTTCCAGAGAAATTACCGGGCTTAGAGATATAACATCTTAGATCTCTGGGTGACGAGCACAGTGCAGTGCTTTGGACTTTTCATGTTCCAATAGCTGCGTGTCACTGTGCGGTTATGTGACAGGCATGTTGCTTACCATCAGGCACATTTCCAGCTGGTCTCGTCACTCTTTATTAAAAAAAAGAAAAGAAAAGCAAATTTGGAACGTTAACCACGAAACAATGCCACTTTTTGGAGCTACGAGTCAACCCGATGAAACAAATGGCAAGGTATACTCAACATGATCTTACTAGATTATATTGATTAACCACACATTAATATCTGAAATGCATGAGTTAAACATAAACAATAAGAAACTTGCAACTTTGCGTCAATATTCAAAACTTTTGAAGTCTTAAAAATATCGTTATAAACATTTCGTGTCACTTTTTTTGCCTCCAATGAACTCGAAAACTACTGAATCGATTTGAATAAAAATTTGCGCTGTATGCAATTTGATCAAACTTGAAAGATATAATGTTTTTTTGTAGCTCAATATTGTGGCAGAACAGCGTTTGCGGGGTCAGTTAATGCCCATATTTTGTCAAAAATAAAATCGTATAAAGCAACGCTAACGAAAGTTTCCGTCATCGTCAGAAACGAAGATCTCTAGGGTCGTATTCACTGTACTATGAACTCAAATAGCATTAATTGGGAACGCTGTGCTCACCCAACTCGATACAACATTGAAATCACAACAAAACCGTTCCATTCGAGTAAACTCCGCGGCAACTCGAGTAGGTACCAATTGAACTTGGCTTGACATATCGAATTTTCGAGAGCTCGTTACGGAGCGCATGGATACCGATATTTTATCGAGTTGTTAATCGAGTGGACGACGGCGTGTCTCGATTCAAGGTAATTCGATAAAGCTCTTCATATTCGGTAATAAGGAGTTTTATGAAGAACTAGCAGCTTCCTGCAGGTTTACCCGCGTAGTTTCCGTTATTTTTTTGAATAAAAAGTAACTTATCCTTCCAGACTGTATTCCAATTGTGTTCCAAATATCCGCCCGATCCGTTCATACGTGACGACATGATTGAGCAACAAACATCCAAATACCTGTCCAAATATTGGCATTTATAATATTAGTAGGGCTAGCAGCACCCTGTGGCTACTCGTGTAGTTCCCATTTCCGTTAGTAGCGAAAAGTAGCCTATGTTTTCCAGACTAACAATTATGTTAAAAAAATGTTAACCAGATCCGTTCTGACGTAACTACGTGATTGAGGGACAAACATCCAAACATTGACATTTATAATATTAGTGGGATAAAATGCTTCCAAGAGAGATACGGGGTTATTGTTTTACTTTGGCACTCACTTGTTCCATTACTTCACTATGTTTTTTAACCGAATGACCAAAAAAATCTTTGTTTGATAGATAATCCTGATACCTCAAAATAACTTTTTCAAAATAATATTAAGTTTTTCTTCAGATAACGATACTTGTCATTAAATAAAAAATAAAATAATGAAGTAGGTATGATCTACATTCTACGTGATGATTGATTGTCTAAGTTAGGTTGTATTAAGTATTAGGGCTCTTTGCAGAGTGTGTTGTTATTCTAAGGCCAAGCAGAAATGCAAAAACAGGCTCTTTGCAGAGTGCGTTGTTATTCTAAGGCCAAGCAGAAATGCAAAAACATCACTGTGTTCTAGGTTGAAAGGCAATGTTTCAGAAAAACTACAGGGCTTTGAGATAAAAAAGTCTTTGTATGACAAGCGCAGTACAGTGCTAGGTTTTTGGATCTTTTTGAACTTGGACTGTTGAGTAGGGTGTGTTGTGGAGATGTTCAAATGGCTGTGTTGCATTTAACTGCTATGAGTAGACTTGTTGGTTACCATCAGGCACGTGTCTTGCTCGTCTCGTCACTCCACATTCTAAATTAAAAGTTGTTATTGTTACATAGGTAACGTATACGAAAGAAAATAAATCGAAATCGGCGCAAATATTTTTTTTAAGGCTGTTTCAAGAAAATAAGGTTCTTAATTTGCACTTTAGTAGAGCTCAGTATAGAACTTATATACGTATTAAGAATTATAGGTATTTCTCAAGTCTATTTAAATTTTATTAAGTTATCTAGTGCGATCAAATCAGTTCAATTGGCGAAGAAACTTATTAACTTATACAATTTTTCACAAACAATCATTTCAATGCGCAATCTCTGGAAATAATTGTAAGTTTTTCTCTTTTTCGTAAGCAATTTCCAGAGGGTAATGGAAATTATTTCATACTTCAAAGAATACCTTGAGAGATGGCGACAAAACAAGTAAGGGCCCATGCATATTGAGCGAAGGAAAGCAAAAACTGAAGATGCTTGTATGACGTTATACTGCTTTTATATCGTCTTCTAGACTCTATTGTGATTTTTAGGGTTCCGTAGCCCAATGGCAGAATACGGGACCCTTATGGATTCGCTATGTCTGTCTGTCTGTCCGTCCGCATGTCACAGACACTTTTCTCCGAAACTATAAGAACTATACTATTGAAACTTGGTAAGTAGATGTATTATGTGAACCGCATTAAGATTTTCATACAAAAAAAATAGAAAAAAAGTCAATAAATTTTAGGGGTGTCCCATACTTTGAACTGAAACTCAAAAAAAAAAATCCATCAAAACCAAACGTGAGGATTATCTATGAATAGATCTTCAAAAATGATATAGAGGTTTCTGACATATTTATTTTTCTAAACTGAATAGTTTGGGCGAGAGTCTCTTCCAAATTGAATGCATAATTTAATCTATCTTTTCACCCATCCTGCAAACTTTTCTTTGTTTTAGCAGGAGACATTAACTATTTTGTCTTTTTACAAATGTAGATAAATGTTTGTAGATTTATAAGTTTGGTTACTTATGGTTTTAAGTGTTATGGTGACGTTGTGGTTTAAAGACCAATTGAGTGTAGATGGCGACCTCCTAATTTCCTAATGACTCATATTTTTTTTCTGTTTTTTCTTGATTTTAGCTTGTAGTAACGCAGCCAAAACGTCGTGGTAATTAAATAATTATTTAGAAGTCCAGTGTAATGTTTTATATATGAGTTCAAGTCGTGAATGTTTATAAACTAAATAAGTGTTTTGATAAAATCTTTTATATATAAGTTTGCAGGCACGCCGTTGTGGAGGTTCTGTGCCGGAAGGAAGCGGCTTGGGCAAATGACGATGTTGAGTTGATTACTAGCAGAACCTCAACTGGTAGTGATCGGCTCAACAAACGAACACTAGAATTAGGTTTAAATTCCCAACTCTCCCCTATTTTCCTCTTATTCTCCTAATTCAAGAAGTAAAAAAATAAGAATTTAAATGACAAAGATCACGGTTCCCGAAATCTGTGGAGTGGCTAAATTTAACTAAAAAAAAGTTTGCTGGAAAATTCGCCAATATTACCGTTGTGGACGCCCCATAACAATAATATTTTAACACCGAAGCTGTGTACGGGCCACAGGCTTTTCATTTCGAAATCACAGCGCTGCGAACCGCTTTGAAAGAGATGAGAGCATCGCTAGATAAAGATTCTTGGATCTTACAAAACAAAACAAATTTTCTTCGTCCCCAGTCGCTACTAAGCCCAAAATAAATGAACGAGCCTATAGTTAATCATTATTTATTGTACTTACCTATTCCATTTAACACAATGTACAACTGACCACATATCTTTCTAATATTAGAAATGTGAAAGTTTGAATGTTGAGACGTTTGGATGTTCATAGCTCAGTCACATCAGAACGTTGGTACGAATATGGCAAAAAATTTAAAACCTATACCTAAGTAGTCTATAGTCTAGATCTGGAATATATTATATACCCTGCCACGCTTCGCTGTGGCACATTGTGATGCAAAAAATAGATAAAAACAATCATTGATGCGGACTACTTATCATTCTAAAATTTCAGCTCGATCGGAGCAGAACTTTTTGAGTTTTTGAAGCGTACACAAACCAACATAACATTTTATGAATATATAATAACATAAATTACGTTGGTGGAACCGTAGAGCGCTGGTTGTAATCTATACTAATATTATAAAGAGGAAAGATTTGTTTGTTTGTTTATTTGTAATGAATAGGCTCCGAAACTACTGGACCGATTTCAAAAATTCTTTCACCTTTGAAAGCTACATTATCCCCGAGTAACATAGGCTATATTATTTAAAAAAAAAAAATAGGAATCCTTACTAAAACTCCAATAATGTAACATAAGGTGTAAAAAAAAGACCTGAAAAATTCCTTACGTCGCGTGCGCTGCGAAAACTATTGATGATAGAACAAAATCATTTACTACGACTTTGCAGAACTCATCATTATCTACAAAAGTGTCGCGACAGCATATGTCTAAATATTATAGTTAATACCTTTTTATAATTTTTACATTTCATTCGGAAGATATCACGAGTTTAAAATGCAAGTATTAGAAAAAGTCGCGTGGTTGTCGCTCAGCTAGCCAGCATGCGATGTAGGCTCCATGTAAGCGTCACTGGGGTACGTGGGGGGGGAGTCAATGTGATAAAATAAAGTGCCGCGCGGCTCCACTCGCGCGATCGGCTCCCTACGCAGCGGTCGTGTGCGTGATCGTATGATTTTGGCTTGAAAAAATGTTGAATTCGTTTCGTAGGTAAATAAGTATATGATAATAAATATTATATTTTAATGTAACCATTCAAACTGCTTATAGTAGTATTTTATGGGTATTCCTGTTCAAAATTTCAGCAAAAATGTAGTAAATAGTTTTCTAAGCCCATATTTTAAATTTTTTTTCAATAAGTAAGTACCTACTACTTACCTGATAATAAATATTATATTTTAATTATTCAAACAGCTTAGTACTTCATATAGTTCAATAAGCAAAATTTAGTAAAAGCCTGTTTAATTATTTATTTCCTTCTATTTTCATTTTATAATGCCAAAAATGCCAAAAGATCAAGATCTCAACTTTCTAAACATAGCTCCCAGGCGAGGGCAATAAAATACGGCGTATTGAGGAATCTTCATCAGAAACTGAAAATCGCCTTGCAAGTCGGAGAGAATACGCGTCGCAATTGCGTGCTAGAGAGTCAAGTATCGAGCGTTCGCAGCGGCTTGCTGAACAAAATTTTATCACTGGCCCAGGAGCTGGTCAACTAGCTCATATACCGAGGATACCGATGATTCCAACTGATCTGCCAATCCCTTTTAAACGACTTCAGTTTCCGGTGAAATCATCTTTCGCTTTAACTATTAACAAGTCCCAGGGCCAAACCTTCGAATTATTAGGGATCGACCTACGAAAAGAATTTCACTCATGGCCAACTGTATGTTGGCCTATCACGTGTCGGAGCTCCTGAAAATCAATTTATTTTGCTGCCACAAAATAAAACTACTTCAAATATCGTTGACAGGGAAGCTCTGACTCACTAAAACTAATGGCTTTTGTTTTGTAAATAATATTATATATGTATACAATTTTAAAATAAAAAAATACAAAAAACATTAATAAAAAAAATTCATAAAAAAATTCAAACTTCCTTTATAATTTTACTTTTTTTTTTGAAACCCGATACAAAAAAAGGGTGTATGTGTGTGTGTATATACCCGTGCGAAGCCGGGGCGGGCCGCTAGTATTACATAAATATATTTATTTTTTGAGGATTGTTTTGTAGTGTACACAATAATGAGTATTTCTTTTTATAAATATTTCACAGATATGTATTGTATAGTATAGAGTGACGGGACAAATATGCGTTCGATGCTAACCAATACGCTGCCGGCCATATCAGCACATTGCTACGTAGCTACATAGGTACCTATAACCTATATGTAATTGATTCTGCTTTTAAGATAATTCTACCTGTGTTGTACTAAAAAGCGTTTTGATAGCTCTTTATCCCATTAAAATCATAAATGTGAAACAAGAGCCAAGTTCAATAAATATTATGAAAAATGGCGTAGCATGTTGACTTCAACTACAAAAGAAGTGAAATCTAAATGGGTGGCAAGTTCAATAATCAGTCCTAAAATTAATTAAAGCAACTGAGAATATTTAGCAAGAACTTAAAATATCAGTTGTTTATATATTTTTTGATAAGAAATCATGGAAAGACGAAGGTATGATGACTTGGCTAGTTTACATATACGAATTATATTTAAAGTCTTCGCAAATTCTAAAGCTCTTTCTTCTTTAAAGTTATTAATTTATTTTTCCGTTAATTTAGCTTGCCGGTTTCTACCGGCCAATTAACTACTAGCCAATGGCTACTAGCCAATGAACACAAAGTTCTTCGATTACTGTTTAAGTCTTTAACTCTTCATTAAAAAGCCACAAAGCACAAAAAAACATCAAATAACAGAAAACAGAAAAAAAACTCTTAGCAATTTAATTGGCGGCCTTATCGCTTAGAGCGATCTCTACCAGACAACCGTGCAAGGACAGGAGATGGCATACCAAAATGGTCCTTATAAACTATTCTAAATAGTAAAAGAAAAACACACTTACAATAAAAAAGGTACGTAACAAAAGTGGGGTGCGCGTTGCAAGCGCAAAAAATGTATATATTGATGGCATCACATTAGAAATCTTTAAGATTATATTTTGCAAATATTACACATATAAACCGTCCTCTTGAATCACTGTATCTACTAAATAAAACGTATTTTTTACCAATACTATGTACATAGGTTTTCACGTCACCACCATCTTGTCCGACCGATGTTTACCGTCAATGCAGTAATTGTATTTCTGTGAGGTGACGAGATTACTACGTTGAATTACAATGTTACGTTGAATATACGCTAGTATTTTAGTCACGAGTTGCGTCAACCAAGGAGAAAGACTCGCTAGGTATGAAATTGTGTTGTGTACCCACCACGCCGTATGTTTGTGTAATGGATGCGACAAGCATCATCTATTCATGGGCTCTTTATTGCGATGAGGGGGACAGCGCAAATGAAATGGGGACGCTGCGCGTCGGGCTACCAAGCAATTATGTGGATACGGACAAACCTCTGACCACCCAAAAGAGATTCAGATATTTGACTAGACTCGGAATTTAGTTGGCAGAGTAAGCTTACATTTAGGGCTATAGGCCACGGGTGCAATTTCTATTTAAGGCAAATATTTGAGATGTACCTACCTGATGAGTTTTCGTTGTGTCTTGTGTCTTAGTGTTCTATTTCATCATCATCCGCAAGACGTCCACTGCTGAACATAGGCCTCCCCCCTAGATTTCCACAACGAACGGTCCTGCGCAACCTGCAACCAGCGGTTTCCAGCGACCTTTATGAGGTCATCTGTCCATCTAGTGGGAGGCCGTCCAACACTGCGTCTTCCGGTTCGTGGTCGCCACTCGAGAACCTTTCTTCCCCATCGGTTGTCAGTTCTACGAGCGATGTGGCCTGCTCATTGCCACTTCAGCTTGTTTACTCTTTGAGCTATGTCGGCCACTTTCGTTCTTTTGCGAATATCGTCATTACGGATTCTGTCGCGCAAAGAGACTCCGAGCATAGCCCTTCTCCATAGCTCGCTGTGTTATTTTGAGCTTCGTTATGAGGCCCACAGTTAAGTTCAGTTCCATAAGCCATCACTGGCAACACGCACTGGTTAAATAAATAAATATAATAAAATAATAAATATTGGTGGACAATTCACACACAACCCCATCTGACCCCAAACTAAGCAAAGCTTGTAATATGGAGGCCAGATAGCTGATATAATACATATATAGTTTTAAATACATACTTATTACAAATAGAAACACACACAGACACAGTGCAAACATTTGAATTCATCACACAAATATTTGCACTGGGTGGGAATCGAACCCACGACCCTCGGATTCGCAGGCAGAGTTACTATCCACTAAGCCACGAGGCCAGGCTTAAAGACTTTCGCCTTTAGGCATTGGGGTATTCTGGACTGAAAGATGTGCCGAAGTTTCCCGAACGCTGTCCATCCGAGTTGGATCCTTCGCTGGACCTCTTTGTCGAAGTTGGATCTACCTAATTGGATCTTTTGACCCAGGTAGACGTATTCGTCAACAACTTCGAGTGTGGTATTCCCAACAATAACCGGTACAGGTGAGACATGAACATTTGACATGACTTTCGTCTTGTCCATATTCATCCTCACACCTACCTGCTGGGATACTCTACTGAGGTCCCTGAGCATAGCACCGAGGTCCTCCAGCGATTCCGCCACAATGACTACCTATGTCGTCGGCAAACCTAAGGTGAGTAATGCATTCGCCGTTGATATTGATGCTATATCCGTTCTAGTCCAGTAGCTTGAAAACATCTTCCAGCGCGGCAGTGAACAGTTTCGGAGATATAACATCTTTCTGTCTGTGTTCTATTAAGTGTTCAATATTCTATTTAGTATTACCTGTTTAGTATTACCTATTTACGGTGTTCGTGGAATTTTTCTACCTATACTAATTAAGTATTTAGAATCATTCAAGAAAAACGTTGGATCAAATGATGTAAAAATGTTTACTGAAGTGTTAATACCTCCAATGAAGTTTGAACCTTATTTTTTTAGAATTTGCAGTTAAATTTAGGTCCCATTTTTTACGTTGCCGTATGAGAAAATATCAGAAACTCAGTCCTAAATTTTCTTGTATCATGGTCACCGTAGCTGTGTGTTGGACGAGCCGCATGTTTTATGTTGTGAAATAACCTAGACTATTGAAAATTCCATAAAACTTTGAAAGTTAGTAATATGAATAGCATATGAATTTTTATTTATTTAAGTTGTTTAAATACCATTTCTATCTAATGTTTTTGAAAATTGTATGAGATTTTTTATATACCAATCTTATTTTGAGAATAACACGTTTTTAGATTGACAGATATGAATTATTAATGGGTGAAAATCTATGTCAAATTATTGACATAAACGTATGTATAGGTATTTACATTTCTTTTGCAAAGTGAAACATTAACGTCACCTTTGGCGAAAATGAAAACTATTTTGATAGGTTTTTTATAATTCTGGAAACTCTTCCTTGTCGAATAATGGCGATGAGTACTGTACGATAGAGGGTTAAAAATGATTTTTCACACGGAAAATGTCAACGTTAAGTTGATGAAAAAATGTAATGTGGTAGACTACAGGACCGTGAACAAAATTTATGGGTTAAGTTTTGTTAAATGTTAAATGTTTTTGTTAAATGTAAAGTTTTTACTGACTATATTATTCGTGAGTTACTCGTGTATTTATTTTAAAAAAATGGGTCATATGAACCAAAGATATGAACCACCAAGAAACCTATGTAGGATGATAGAAGGGGTATAAAATAATGAGATTCAGCACTAGGCCGTCACTTGTTAGCTGCCCTACTGAATGCAGGTGAAGATAGAGGGTTGCAACTTTCGATAATTTCTCCTTGTCACATGATTTTTGTACGGCATTGCGGAATAATGGGTTATAACAGAGCACTTTACCTGTACCTACTCAGTTGGACAGCTTTCAAGTGACGGCACAGTGCTGAATCTTATTATTTTATACCCTTCTATCATAGGTCTCCTGGTGGTTCACATGACTCATACATTTTGTTCACGGGCCTGCAGATACATATTAATTAACAATGTCTATTCACTTTTTATTAATAACTAGCTGACCCGGCGAACTCTGTTCCGCCTAAGAGACGATAGAAGTACAGACTTTTGATTTTATCAAGGTCAATTTTTTATTTGGATAATAAATGTAAATAAAAAAAAAAGTGTTTTCATCATCATCAGCCGCAAGACGTCCACTGCTGAACATAGGCCTCCCCCTAGATTTCCACAACGAACGGTCCTGCACTACCTGCAACCAGCGGTTTCCAGCGACCTTTATGATGTCATCTGTCCATCTAGTGGGAGGCCGTCCAACACTGCGTCTTCCGGTTCGTGGTCGCCACTCGAGAACCTTTCTTCCCCATCGGTTGTCAGTTCTGCGAGCGATGTGGCCCCAGTGCCCATTGCCACTTCAGCTTGCTTACTCTTTGAACTATATCGGCCATTTTCGTTCTTTTGCGAATATCCTCATTACGGATTCTGTCGCGCAAAGAGACTCCAAGCATAGCTCTCTCCATAGCTCGCTGTGTAACTTTGAGCTTCGTTATGAGGCCCACAGTTAAAGACCACGTCTCAGTTCCATAAGCCATCACTGGCAACACGCACTGGTTAAAGACCACCTCCCCACTAATTTTTTGCCAAATGAATGAAATGAATGAAATGAATGAAATGAATGAAATGAATGAAATGAATGAAATGAATGAAATGAATGAAATGAACGAAATGAACGAAATGAACGAAATGAACGAAATGAACGAAATGAACGAAATGAACGAAATGAACGAAATGAATGATAACTGTGACGTCACCACAAAATGACGTTTAGCTGTCATTTTGATGTTTAATGTCACGTCACACGGGAACGCGGTCGAACGGGATTTTTGTCGTTTTCTGACGTCCCACGGGAACGTGATAATGTATCCTATGTCTATCTCCTGGCTCTAAGCTACCTCCTCACCAATTTTCAGCCAAATCGGTTCAGCCGTTCTTGGGTTATAAATGGAGTAACTAACACGACTTTTTTTTTATATATAGATATGAGCTTCGTTATGAGGCCCACAGATAAAGACCACGTCTCAGTTCCATAAGCCATCACTGGCAACACGCACTGGTTAAAGAACACCTCTCCACTAATTTTTTGCCAAATGAATGAAATGAATGACAATTGTGACGTCACCACAAAATGACGTTTAGCTGTCATTTTGATGTTTAATGTCACGTCACACGGGAACGCGGTCGAACGGGATTTTTGTCGTTTTCTGACGTCCCACGGGAACGTGATAATGTATCCTATATCTATCTCCTGGCTCTAAGCTACCTCCTCACCAATTTTCAGCCAAATCGGTTCCGCCGTTACTAAAGTAACGGCGTAACTAAAGAGTTATAAATGGAGTAACTAACACGACTTTCTTTTATATATATAGATGTAGATAGGTCGTTATTCGATTTTTGCTTCAAAGTTCGCTCAATGTATTGTATTTACCTAACATGTTCTCTTCTATTTTAATTTTATCGTCTTCTGAGTATTAAAAAGAAATAGTTATCGTCAAGTCCGCTAGACATACGAGTATTTATAATGATAATATTTGTGTCTGACAATTTAATTTTAAAATTATTAAAAATATCGAGTTGGCAACACGGTGCCACAAATATAGCGCAGTGTAAGCTCGGACAAATGAATGGCTAAATGCGCTAAGAGTGTAAGCGAATTATTGTTATAGTAGAACTGGTAAAAATAACACAAACAATAAATGGCTAAATATTTTAAATGAAGCTTGATTTATTTTTTTATGGACCTGAGCCACATAGTTGCGTCCCTTTCAATCGAGTACAATCTTTCTGCGTTTCCCTTTTTAAAACATTTTCTTGTAAACCTGATGTAATAAATAAAAGTTAAATGAAAAAGCTTTTATTATTTATTTTTAAAACCCTTTTTTCGCTTCAAAGCCAACCAACCGCCGCATATTTTCGTTAACTTTGTAATAAACCCTATTCATTTCTTTTATGAGACCGTTAAAGGTAAACGCGGAGTAATTTATCAATAAATTATAAATAACTTTTTGTGGTATGCTATTTTTTGCAATACCGTTATTTTGTGTTCTGAACTAATTATATTTGTTTATGGTAGTGAAGTTATAACATTTTTTAATATGACTACTCGCGTAGCCTGATTGATAACTGTTAAATCTTTCCGCTGAGTCATCATAGGTCGTAGGGTTGATTTTCCAACTACAAACAAATATTTGTGTGATGGATAGAAATGCTTAGGTATTGTAAATATCACAAGTATGTACTTTCAATAATTTTAGTATGAAGTCTTAATTTAAGCGTTAAATTATTATCTGACTTCCATAGCAGATTTGCTAAGTTTGAGGCTAATTATTTCGGTAGACGAAAATCTAGATCCAATCCTATTAATATCATAAATGCAAAAGTTTGTATGTTTCGATGTCGAAACGGCTGAACGGATCGGTTGCGATTTGGAACACAGATTATAGTCTAGAATAGGTTATAACTAATTATGAGGCACTTTTATTGTAGAAAAATAACGGGAGCAACGAAAAAAAAACCGTGGGTGTAACTAGCTAGTACTTTATAAAAATCTTAAAATATGTTCTAAGTTATGATATATATTTACATAAAAAACACACTAGCGCCCCGCGTGGTATACCCGCGCGTTTTACCTGCGAACTTCCCGTTCCCATAATTTCATTGGTTAAAAAGTAGCCTTTAGCCGTTCCCACAATGCGTGGGAACATCACACATCTATATATATATGGACTATAAAACATCAAAATTTTCTCAAAGATTTTTAGAAACTTAAGGCCGTATCCTGAGCAAATGACCCTGAGTATTTCTTACCTCATCGCACACCGCAAGAAAGAGCAAGAGAGAAAGAGTAGGATTTGTCGCTATTTTTGGCTCAAATTTTAGAATAAACTCTTTATAAAATCAGATTTTGGTCTTGTGAAAAAAAAACACTAAAATGTTCGTAATGGTATTTCCTATACGTTGGTGTAAGTACAAATCCTAATAATGGCGGTTTTCGAGTAGATGCTTATTAATTACAATTATTTCTATTTTTCATGGTTTCATTGTGAGGAGATTATTTAAGCAATAAATTCATTAACAAAAAAAGAAATTGTTTTGGCTAATGATTAGATAGCTCTGAAAACTGGACAAAAAACTCGTGCTGCTGGGGGGAAAAACCTTAAGTTTTTCGCGCAAAAGTCAGTTTCGTCGTCGCATTACTTGAAAGCAGGTTATAAGTCACTGAAGCCAGAAAACTCCATTCAGTACTCGTATACCAGAACCAGGACGTTATAAGTCCCCGAAGACGTCACAGAATCGCTACAATTTCACGGCTTTTGAGCAAATTCAATGCGATGGAAAATTTTAACATCCCGTAATAGGTCGGGAAACAAGTCGCGTTTACATGCCTAACTGCCGTTTACATTGTGAATGCAATTAAACTTGGTCGGTGAAAAATAAGGTCGCGAGTACATGATAATGTTATTATTTATCTTGTTTTATTTTAGTGTATGTTTTTATAGCATAAATTTAACATTTTAACAGTTCTAGACATCTTATACCTTTAAACGAGCAATTCTTGTAAGTATAAATATATATATAGAATCTGAATCGCGGAAACGGCTCGAACGATTTTCATGAAATTATGTATACAGGGGGTTTTGGGGACGATAAATCGATCTAGCCAGGTTTTATTTAAAAAAAAACACCGTTTAAACGAGCGTTTTTAGGCACTAATTCATAAAGATTAGAATGCGATGGTAAATTTCGCAACGGCGCGCGACAGTACATTCGCTCAGTCGGGAAGATGGGTGGTTGAAATATGGTAGTTCCGGGTTCGAATCCAACCGTCCGCGTTCTTTTTTCAAGTTATTTTTTTTTTAGAAAATCAGGATGTATCTAAATAACCGAGCAAAGCCCGGTCACCCAGGTAGGTACTAATACTAACACTGTGTAGATTCAGTAGTAAAATAAGCAAAGCTAGTATTTTTATTTTTAATTATAATTACTCCGTTTGCACCTATATTTAGGAGAACAGTACTTGGTGCAAACTCACCTGTACCTAGGTTGAGTAGACTTGTGAACGAGTTTCAGAAATCTTCGGAAATAGACATATTTGGTGACAGTCTCATTAACATTAAAGTTAAGTTAAAAAATAATAATATGAAAGTACCGAGCGTTACTGAAACTCATATCCAATTCAATTATAATTAATTATCAATTCCCCTACACATAGTTTAACGAATTATCTAAATGCTAATTGCATGCTGTGCTTTGTCTTAACGATAAATACTTTTAACAATAACAGATTAAGAACAATTAGTTTAATAAGCAATGTAATATTGTAATTTATCAACACAAAGCCAAATTAAATAAATAAATAAATAGTACCTATAGAATAATAGCTAAGGAAACCAGATGGTGGGACACGAGACAGACATGGACATCTCCTCGTGGTACACATTGGGCGTCAGACAACAATTTCTCCATTCCTGGTGTCTGGTGGCAAATCCCGCCTGGGGAGAAAAGAACTTTTTGCGACTTCGCTCTGTCGCACCTCTGGCACCCAGTCACTTGTTGGTCACCGAGGTGGTTACGGCGTGCGTTGAGTTCAGCTGCGCTGTTGACGGGTTATTGCTCTTGAAGTGGTCCGGGGAACGTGCAGGCAACGACGGGTTCGCGGAAAAATGTGAGAGAGTCCGGAGATGTTTCCGGCGTAAGCCACAATGTGAGCCAGATAGCGGATATAATATCCAGACACAGAACAAACATTTGACTTCATCACACACATATCTGCCATGGATGGGAATCGAAACCACAACTTCTGGCTCCACGGGGCGACTTACTGCGGACTAAGCCACAAGGTATGTTTGATCTTATATCATACATAATATAAGTTATATTGTAAGCTCAGCCTTATGGCTAGTAATTCTAGATATCTACTAGTTAACATAACCCACCGTCCGCAATACACAGCGCAAATTACCCTAATGTGAAAGGGTAGACTTGAATTAATTTTAAACATGTTATGCGAAAGGTCCCAGCGATTAAGCCGTGTCAATGTAACTCAATTAAAGTTTTGATATCGAGTTTGTGAACATTAACTAGCTGCCTAGTGCAAATGTACGAGCTATTAACACTAGCTTTAACATTAAAGGCTATTATCGCGAGAAAATCGTAGTACGAAAAGGCCTTGTCCGCAGAATCCATCTAGGAAGGCACTATATATCTTTGCAAGTTAATCCATCGCCAAACATTAATAATGTTAATATAAATAAATAATAATTATGTGCATGGAATTATGTCATCGTGCGATATGTGATCACGAAGAGTGAGCTCAGTCTTTCCGTTCTAGTCAGTTGCAGGAAGCGGTGAACGCCGGACGTTTTTGCCTACCACTATTCGTTGTCAATACCAAAATAAGCAGATCCATAGTAAACCTCGCCGCTAACGATTGTAGGGGTCAAGTAGATTGGTGGTGTGTTACTTACTTAGTAACTTACACACCAACACATAGTTCACTACCAATTTCAAGGTGTTCAGGGTACATCTAATGGTTTATATCGATGGGATCATGTACATATCCAGCGGTGACATAATTTTTGAATACGGTCCAGCAGTTCCCGAGATCAGCGCATTCAAATAAAAGCATACAAATATTTTCAAATGAGGAATGTTTCCAGTGAAGTTACAGAGGTAAAACGTCTTATATCGGTGACGACCGCAGTGCAGTGCTAGGTAATGATTTGGACTCTTCATGTTCCAATAGCTGAGTGTTACTGTGATGTTATGGGCAGGGGTGTTGCTTACCATCAGGCACATGTCCTGCTCGTCTTGTCCCTCTATAGAATAAAAAAAAACTTGTAGATCTGTACTTGGGCAATACTCAGATGTAGGGGACAATACTCAGATGTAGGAAGGATTCAAACCAACGACCACGTTAAATCGATAATTTTCGCCGCTAGGCTACTAGAGCTTTCTCGTATTCTCGCATAATATTAGACTAATGTATGACCGGGCCATTTCCATCGTGTCAGGTCGTTAACTCTTATTCAAACGAATTAACGAAGCGTCATATGACCGCGTAAATTCTCGTTTCGCTTTGTTATCCACCGGCTAAACCATTTGCTGAAATGTTTTCTATATACTGTAGCTTATACACGATGCTTTAAATCAGGGGTTCCCAAACTTATTTTGTCTGCTGCCCACTCGGAGAATAAATTATTCTTTAGCGCCCTTTTTTCACATTTTTCACTTATACTGTACTTCAAATTGGTACTTTACAAATTGGTACTGGTACTTCAAAACCACTATAACTTTAAACTAAATTAATTTATTATTCGGAACTATATTCATTCTTAACGAGATTTTTACTATAACCCGTTAGAGATAACTTGAGTCCTGAGCCCAGTAGGTAGTACAAAACGGATTCCAAGTCTCTACACAACACCTCCATTTTTTTCGGGTCTCTTACCGCCCTCCGCCCCTTTAGGCCTGCACGCCCACTTTGGGAAAGGCTGCTTTAAATGTATTCATCATCAGCCTGCAGACGTCCACTGTTGGACATAGGCCTCCCCCCGAAGAATTTCACAACAACCGTTCTTGTGCCGCCTCCATCCACCGACTTCCGACCGAGACTAAATGATTAAATTTAAATTGATTGCGGATTCAACCCGCGTTGTTTCCGTTCCCGTTATTTTTAAGGAATAAAAAGTTTATGTGTTATTCCAGACTATAATCTGTGTTCCAAATTTCATACCCGATCCGTTCGGACGTGATTGAGCAACAAACATCGAAACTTTGACATTTATAACATAAGAGAGGTAAATGGGAAGAAGGTTTTTAAAATTTATTCTTCTATGTTTCACAAATTTAGTATATCTACACAATAATACAAACATATAAGTTAACAAAATAAAAGTAAACACCTTATATTGCTTTACTGAAATAATATTAGTGATTACATCGTCAATTGCCAGAAATTTTGAAAAACATAATCTAAATGGTTATACCATAAACATCGAGAATTTTTTTGGATGAAATTCCAAGAAAAGCTTGAAACACTTTACACACGTGGAGCGCTGAAAGCCACCACCACTACGTATTCATTACAATACATACGATTACAACCACATCATTCCCTTGCGTCATTTATATTTGTGTGATGAATACAAATATTTCATCTGTGGCTGGGTGTTTCTACGAGCAAAACAACCATATAGGTACCTAAGTAATTATATCAGCTTTCTGGCTCCTATATTACAAGATTTGGTTAAGATTAGTTATGTTGAGTGTGAAATGTATATTTTTAGATAGATATATCGAAACACTTTATTGTTCGCAACACAAAACTGAAATAAATATACAATACATTCTTAAAACTAGTGAAACAAATGGCTACCTTATCGCTAAGACCGATCTCTTCCAGGCAACCGGAATTTTACTAGGAGGTTTTTATCATTCACTCATTTAATCTATTAACAATTGTAAAATTGAGTCGGTATGTGAGCGAAACCACTGCACGACGCATACATGTTACCTTAGAAAAATTATGTTGACATAAAATGTAATGATATGGGTACTTTCTTAAGAGTCATTGCTACTAGGGCTTAAGAAAGGCTAAACTTCAGTCAGACACTTGCAAGCCTATCTCATAGCGTGCCACATTCAGCGCATTAAGGCGCCGTGAGGACGTGACAAGCCTTCACTGTACCTGAATTCTACCCTGGGAATGACTAGAACAATTGTTGCTAAAATGGAAAAAAGAAGTTAGGTAGGTATCTAGTTTTTAATTGTCGTTTTTTAAAATAGGGACAAGATTTTATAATAGTCGTGATAATGTATTAGATTACTTCAATCATAAATTTTATGACAATTTAACAAACTTTGCTATCGTTGATGTTCTTAGTTATTTATTTATTTATTTGTAAAATTAGTTTGTAAAATGTAGAAAATGCGAGTAATAAATGAAATCGGACGTAGTCCTTCTTTAAATAGGAGATACTAAGTACAAGATACTAGATGTCCGCACCGGCTTCGCCCGTGGTATATTATATAGCACTCATCAGGATCCCGTACATATACGAGGGTCAAACTGAAAGTTCTTAGAAAATCAAAAACTGATTACATTAGCCAGTTATTAGTTTTATTATAACTTTTCAAAATATTGTCCATTCACGTCAATACACCGCTGCATGCGATGGAACCACTGGGAAAAGCACTTTGCCCACTCGTCCTTAGGGGTCTCTTCAATGGCATCGCGATACGCAGCCACCGCTTCTTCAGCATTCATAAACCGTTTTCCTTTAAGTTTTTCTTTAATTTTTGAAAATAAATAAAAATGTATAAGGGCGCGAGGTTGGGGGCTATACGGCAGGTGACCCAGTAATTCAACGTTTGATGTCGCCAAATAGTCGATCGTTCGCTTGGCGGTGTGCGATGAGGCGTCGTCGTGGTGAAGAAGGATCCTACTGCGAGGTCGTTTCTCTCGAACTTTTTCCAAGACAAGTGGCAAACAATTGGTAGTGTACCATTTGCAGAAACTGTTTTTGATCCTCTAACACAATTGTTGCGAAATGACCTATCCTTCCAAAGAACGAGGCCACCATTTTTTCCCCGCACTTCGATCTCTCTTCACTTTAGTTGGCAACTCCTCGAAAGGAAACACCCACTGAGCAGATTGTCTTTTGGTTTCAGGATCATAACAGTAAATCCAGCTTTCACCTGTTAGTATGTCGAACACAGCATTTGAGTCACCTCCGTTAAATCTTTCAATCATTTTACGGCACCAATCACACGATGGAGTTTTTGAGCCTCAGTCAAATTATGAGGTATCCACCGGGCGCAAAGCTTCCTGACCGCTAAATGTTCGTGTAGGATTTTGTGCACTTGACTCATACCGATGCCTAAGCTTGTCCGAATCTGCTGATAGGTCACTCTTTGTCAGTCTCTATCATACGCCGCACAACACAGATGTTATCTTCAGTCGTCGCCGTAGAAGGCCGTCCCTCACGTAAATCATCAGTGAGATTAGTGCGACCACGTTTAAACTCATTAAACCAGTTGTAAACAGTCGCACGAGATGGGGCTTCATCGTGAAAGGCCAATCGTAGTCTATCATAACATTCTTGTTGACTTAAATGACATCGAAAGTCATAAAAATCATTGCACGAAAATTTTCTCGTGTAAAGAATTCATGTCTGTGTCACCACAGACAATTTTCAATTGCCGCCAAATCGTAAAACAAATGACAAATGAATGAAGTATATACTCAGTAATATTGGCAAAGAGTTCTGTTTTCAAATTATAGATTTTTTTTATTATTATATTGTTTATAAGTGGCCAGTTCTAAGAACTTTCAGTTTGACCCTAACGTTGAAAGAATGACTGAAATCGGTTCAGTCATTCCTGTCATTCCTGAGAATATTGCTTTCAAACAAAACACCTCTTCAGCTACCTGCTACGCCACCTGTCGTAAATTGGTCGTACCAACTTAGATTTAGAAAAAAAAAATGATTAGCAAAGGTATCTAATCTGAGGCAAAGGTTTATATTCAATGACGCAATCTTAGACACATGTGTCATGTCAAAGCACGAAACGTACGAAAACTCTCAAAAGAATATATTTCCCGATTTTGTTACATTCTTGATTCATGCTCCGCTTCTTTTAATAGTAGCGTTATGTTATATTAGCCTATATAGCCTTCCTCGATAAATGGACTACCAATAACAACAAACAATAGAAAAATAATCTTTCAATTTGGACCAGTACTTCCCGAGATCCTAGCGTTCAAGCAAACAAACTCTTCAGCTTTATAATATTAGTATAGATTTGGAAATGGTTTGTCACATAAGATCATATTATTTAATTTAAAATCCAACAATATACTTCCTAAGAAACGCTGTATCTTTAAAATGTAGAAGAATATGTAAGCATAAAATTGAACGCAATTTGAACGCACGCATTGCTTTAAATAAAAGTCATCGTGAGATGTTTGTAAAGCAATTGTATGTTAAAAAAACATGTTAGTTGATTTAAAATGTAATAATATACTTCCTAAGAAACACGAGTACTAGAACCAAGAAAGGCTAGAAACTCGGTCAAACACCTGCGAGCTTCCGGCCTCTATCTCCAGCTGTCCCATTCAGCTCTGAAAGGCGTCGCGGGACCGTGACAGGCTTTCATTACACCTGAATACTACCCTGAGAATCAAGGAACAATCAAAATCCTACTAATATTATATAAATTGAGAGTTTGTGCTTTAGTTGTATTCACTTAAAATTATACATTGAATAAATTAAGACTGAAACAAATTGTTTTGCCAGATATATTACATGCCTCTAGAAGAAGAGGCCAGTTTGTATGGGTCAACTTTTAAAATGTTTTGTATCATCTTACCTGCAAACAGCTATAAAGATTTTTGTATTTGTATTTAGTTCAAAACGACATCGTTTCATGGTTAACATTCGAAAAATTTGAATGATGAGATTTGATTCTACATCTGTAATAACGTCTAGGCTGTGGAATGCGAGTGGTTTTTACCCAATGGAGACAATTTTTTATCTTCAAGTCGAAAATGACCTGATTCTAGGTAGGTAAGCACACATCGTAGACGCACGCAAACATCACAACATCAAGCGATATAACGATCTAGTGCAAACATAATATACTAGCTGTCCACCCGGCTTTGCCCTTGGTACACAAAATATATAGCCTATAGCATTCAGGAATCATATACATATCCAAAGGTGAGATAATTTTTGAAATAGGTCCTGCCGCTCCTGACATTGGCGCGTTCACACTAACAAGCTTTGTAATATTAGTAAAGTTATCGATTAGAAAAAGTTAACTAAAAAAGCAAAGCATATGATTAAAGCATAGGATAAAAATAATAATTTTAAATGATATATGTATTGGCGGACATATTACACACGACATCATCTGACCCCAAACTAAGCAACGCTTGTACTATGGAAGCCAGATCGCTGATTTAATACTTATATATTTTAAATACCTACTCATTATACATAGAAAACAGCCAGGCATCTATCATCGTCAGGAAAATATCCGTGATAATAATGGTCTAAATGGTAAACTACTTCTAACTTAGTAGGTACTCATATTTAATTGATAACGGACACTCACGTATATACGGTCGGTCAATCGACTCGAGTTTCGGCCGCGTCCGGCGGCCTTTTCAAGGCGAGTGCACACGCGCGGCGGCTGCCCGTTTGGCACTCAATTCAGTGCCAAACCAGTGCCAGAATGCACTCGTTTGAAAAAGGCCGCCTGACGCGGCCGAAACTCGAGTCGGATTGACCGACCGTATATACGTGAGTGTCCCGTTATCCAATTAAATATGTGTAACAACCACGTTAATTTTAATACTTAGTAGGTACTTTTGGCTAAATTAAACTCTGACGAAAGCGTAGGTCGTATCTTCGAAACGTAGGTTAAAACTCTAAAAGGCAGGGAAGTAAGTAATTAGGTACTTTTATAAGTCGTTAATAACCTCGCCGAAAAAATACAGACAAAAGAATAATGCCCGAAGTTGAAAGTTGATGTTTTAACTTTTGTTCAATCTTTATCCGAACAAAAAGTCTCATAAAAATAAAGTTGGCAGCCCATCACGACTTAAGCTGTTCGCTATTCACAACAAACGAGAAGGAGAGAGTTCAAATGGGGTTTGAAATTAATTTCGCTTTCAATCTTGTCAATAAAATTATGTCAGAAGTAGGTGATATTGCGCAAGTCTAGTTAATTATGGAAGTATAATACTTTCCTCTATAACATTGTTGCAAAGTTGTCAAATAACCCTTCATCAATGTCAATAACCCATCATCATCATCATCAGCCGCAAAACGTCCACTCCTGAATATAGGCCTCCCCTCTAGATTTCCATAACGAACGGTCCTGCGCAACCTGCCACCAGCGGTTTCAAGCGACCTTTATGAGGTCATCTGTCCATCTAGTTGGAGGCAGTCCAACACACAAATTGACCCGCCCTACCTAATAGTTATTGGTAATATTAAAAAAGCCTTTAATAAATCTATCGTTGAGCTATTTAATAAATGGTTTTGAAGTCAACATTTTCATAACCGAGTTGAACACTGTTTGGTTGGAGAAAATACAATATTACGGGTTTGCGTATTGCGTCTCCGATATGGTAATGTCCACTACATTGTCCAACGAGTTTACATTATATTATTTATTTAAGGTAGTGGCGTAGCGTCAAAGAGCGGTACGTGTACGTTTTTAGATAATAAGAATTTAACGAGATTAGGATAATTTGGAACTCGGAACTCATACAACCTAAAAGTTACGTCTAAACTAGACAACCTTTACAAAGGCTACTTTCGATCACGAAAAATTAAGAGTACCTTTACAAACGGTATTTTCGAAGTTTTACCAGCTGTTTAAGATTTTTTTGGTACATATTTTATTATAATAAATTGACAAATTTTAAATAAAGATATAAGCTACTAAATCACACAATTAATCTAAATCATAAATTCATCAGTCACATAACCCTTCCCTAACGGTACCTGGCACAAAGGTGCCCATTGCACTGGCAGCATTACCACTCTGAATAGCTATGGACAATCTTTGTGCCAAGTACAAGCCGGAGCGGGAGTCACCGCCATTTTCCCTTATGCGTTGTCCTAACTCTCTAACGAGCTCCCGCGCCTCAGTGCCCCAACTGTTTATGATAGGGTTTACGTAAAAATCTGTTGAGGAATAATACTTTATAGGTCATACTCGTATAAAAGTTTTCGGCTCTCATAGTGTATCTTGTATGCCTCGTCTAGCTTTTTAGTGAAATGGCAACTTTAATCGTTTTCCCGTCTGTTGAGCTCCCGAGGTCAACTTTAAACATTTGTTTCCTATAAATATTTAAGTTCTCCAGAGACGTTTAGTACACAGCCAATGTTCCGGAAATAAAAGATAAATTGGAGCTATTAGTCCCCGGAACATTTACTTAAAACTTTAATACCTTGCAAAAGTAAATAGATAGATCCCTTTAATTGTACACAAGAAAACAGATAATACAGGAGAAGAAAAAAATAAAACTGGTGTTGCAACCAGCAGCCTTATTCCTGAAAGCGCCATATCTTCCAGGCAACCTTAGGATGTTTTTAAAAATAAGTATGTAAGATGTCCCGTGAAGGCTTCCCGCTCGGTGGACCGATGACCTGATGGCGGGAAGCGGATGGATGTGGAGAGTCGAAGACCGGATTAGGTGGTGCATCATTGGAAAGGCTTAGGTATGTCCAGCAGTGAACTAATACGGGCTGACGATGATAACTTATTTAAGAGCGTACTAAACAGAATAATTACTAAAGCAATTCAATGAAATGACATACCTACTCTAAAAATAAACATACTCCTTTAAACATAGCTGCTACAATGCCTGTATAATCCTGCTAAAATTTTCGAATGCAAAAGTTTGGGTGTTTGAAAGTTTGTTGCGCAATTACGTTGGAACGTCTGAATGAATTTAAAACAGTCAGATTATAGCCTGGAATAATGGAATACTACTTAACTACGTTTTATTACGGGATCTTTAATTAAAGTAAATATCAAAGTAAATAGTAAGTAAATCTATATCTATACGTAATACATACAAGGCTACAATGCCTGCATAAACCTGCTAATATTTTGAATGCAAAAGTTTGGGTGTTTGGAAGTTTGTTGCACAATCACATCGGAACGTGAGAATGAATTCAAAACATTGTAGCTTGGAAGGTTTATATAAGACACATTAGATACTCGACAAACTATTCTTCCTCAAAGATTAGAGAGAGACATATAAGAAATATAATCAAAAAAGGATGTTATAATTTTAGTATTTTCAAATATATACCTATACATACAATTTACAAATTAAACACGCCGGCGTCGTCGAGATCACTACAGCGCGGCAGAAGGGTACCCAGAATGCTGGCAGCGTTGCCTCTTTGGATAGCTAAACTCAGCTTTGGGCTAAACGTTTCGAAAGATCTTTTACAAAATTTTGGACCTATCTGTAGTATCTGTATTTTGTAATTTTGTGTCTGCCAGCGCAAAGAATAAATAGTGTGTGCTGAGCTTAGAGTAATACATATATTACAATAGAATAATGGAATACTACTTTACTACGTTTTATCACGGGAGTGTTAAATCAAAGTTAAGAAGTTCGGGATATCCAAACTGTGACATTTATAAGTATAATATTAGTAGGATAACACTTAACACGGACCACACCGTGTTGTAGTGGTTTGACTCTTTTTAGATTTTACCTGGGAATGTACTAGTGTACCCCACATCTTTCCAAGTTATTCTCCCGCCAAGTTGTAATGAGCAAAAATTACTTACAGTGTTTCACGTTAAAGTGAAATGTTGTCGGAGAAACTACAGCGCAAATAGAAAGATCATCTTATAACTCTGGGTGACAGCACTCTGCTAAGCAGTAATAGACTACAGGCCCGTAAACAAAATTTATAGGTCAAATGATACACCAGTAGACCTATGTAGGATGATAGATGGGTATAAAATAATAAGATTCAGCACTGTGTCGGCTTTCGATTCGTAAGCTTTCCAACTGAGTGCAAGTAAAGAGGGGGGTTGCAACCCTTGCTCTTTCCTTCTTGTCGCATGATTTTTGTACGGCATTGCGTAATAATGAATTAGAAGAGGTATTGAAACTGTATGGAACCAATGCCGTAACAAATAACCAAATTTACCCTGAAAATCGTCGGGAATTCAAATCAAAAATTAAAATTTACAATTTTTATTGTTTCAATACCTCTTCTAATCCATTATGTCGCAATGCCGAACAAAAATCATGTGACAAGGAGAAATGATCGAGGGTTGCAACCCCTTCCCCTTTCATTCTTGAATTGTTCATTGCCAGGTGTAGCATCACAAAGTAAACTCTAAGGAGTTGAAAAATATAGCGGCTCCAGAAATATGGGAGGCGACACATAAGGTTATATTTCTATTACGGTGACAGCGAGACAGATTTTATTAAACTCGAGTGGTTTTTTTGTGACTCTGACGTATGGCCTTAAGATGAAACAGCCAAGATAGATGCATTCTGATTTCACTGACCTTGTGGTTCGAAATGAAATTAGATATTTGTTTTCGTGATGACAAGTACATATGCCTATGTGATATTCTAGCTTTAATAAATTAAACTACAATCTGTGTTCTAAATTTTAACTCTATCCGTAGAAGCGTGTTGACGTGTTTAAGCCAACCATTCAAACTTTGACATCCTACTAATATTAGGAACGTGAGAGTTTGTAAGAATGTATGGATATATTTGTAACGTAAAAAAGCAATGAGGACATTTGAATGAAATTTGTTACATATATGGATAATGGTCCAGAATAACACATCAGATAGATAGATAGATAGATACTCTTTATTGTACACACCAAAAACAAAGAAAAAACATGTATACAGGATAATAAAAACAATAAAAACTAGTGTTACAATCGGCGGCCTTATCGCTAATACATCTCGGGATCTCTTCCAGGCAACCTTAGGATGGAAATGGTTTGTAAGAATATTCTATGAAGCGGGGTGTGTAGGTCATCAGCTATTTCTTATCCCAGGAAATCAACAGGATCGGGAATAACACGGGTGAAAGTTTTAAAAAGATTATATATATTATTATATTAACGCTCTTAAATATTTATACGGTACCTAATTTTTTTTTCAGTAAATTAAGTTTGTAACATTAGTATGAAGTATGATGCTCCTGGTAGCGTTAAGGTGATATACATTGTATTAAGTAGTCTGTGTCGTCATAACAATGCCTCCCCGGCAAGCTTCTTTCTTGAAGTCTTTTGAATGTCTTGTAGGCGTTATTTTGCAGCCCAACGGAGCGATCGTGAAGCCTGCTTCGAGGCTGATAAAGGCAGCGTCATAAACGCTTCTCCGTTTTGTTGATACAGAGTACCTACACTTTACCTAATGTACGAGCGTCTAGTTTCACGATAAATGTTGACGAAAAAATGTATGGTGGTACAAAATTCGCCGGGTCAGCTAGTTCACTGTAATTTTATTGCATGTCTAGGTAATAAGTAAGTACTTGATGTTAGTGCAGTAATTTAAAAACGCCATATTACGAGTACTTATGCATTCCGGCATGCAAGCATTAGCAATGTGGCCCACAGTTCAATAAAGCCACGAATCACGTCACTTATTCAACTATGGAAATATTGTTAAATGATTTATTAATTAAGTGCAAGATAAAGAAATAAATTGACAAATAATTTATTTTCTCCGAAAAAACAAAAACAGACTTCAATTTAAAATTTAATTTAGACACTCGATTAAATTTAATAATTTAATTTAGACACTCGACTAAATTTAATAATTTAATTTAGACACTCGACTAAATTTAATAATTTAATTTAGTCACTCGACTAAATTTAATAATTTAATTTAGTCACTCGACTAAATTTAATAATTTAATTTAGACACTCGACTAAATTTAGTAATTTAATTTAGACACTCGACTAAATTTAGCAATCTAATTTAGATACTCGACAAAATTTGCCAAGAATCTATCATTACGTCGCTCATCGTCTAAATACATGGGCGCAAATATTAGTTTTTCGTTTTTACTGAAAAAACCGCCACACCGATTTCGATAGCATTTATATAGGACCATCTCTAAACTATGATCTACTAATGAAAACTGTTTCACAATAATAATTGGCGACGCTATCGCGTAATACACATACAAAAAAATACAACTGAATTAAGAACCTCTTTCTTTTTTGAAGTCTGTAAAAAATCAATTCCTCAAATAATAAGCTTCCGCACAGCGGAGTTTTCGTCAGTTATGTTATAGGCCGCTATAGTACAAGCTTTGCTTAGTTTGAGGTCACATGGTGTTGTATGTGAATTGTCCACCAATATTTATATTGAAAGGTATGTTTTTTCTCAACGGACCAATCAGTTGTGTAGAAGGGAATCAAAAATACACATGGCACAACTAATTGAGCATTGTAGTTGTGTCATGTCATGTCAGTTCTTACGTTTGATATCAAATAGATGTTCATCTTTGCTGTTCTGCCTGAGGTCCAACATTATACTGGTACGCCGCTACATTCGCAAGACTGCGACGCCAACCTAAAAGATTGGCCTTCGCCTACCATAAACTGTTCAACGTTACTAAATAAATGTTCACATTCAAAATAGTGACACAAAAATCTTACTAAATATTGTAAATGCGAAAGTTCGGATATTCGAATGACTTTTGACTTTGTTTGAGATTATATTATAATAATGTGATTTACAATATTCTATTAATACAAACTGTCATAAAATTAACATTAAACATTAATTTGTGATTAGTGTTAACATCCCTATTCCACACGTATAAGTAGGTGTCGTTTCACTTCCACACGGCCGTGTTCACACGGCATTGTTTTCCTAGATACCGAAATAACGAAGCACTCTAACACACGCGACTTTTACATAATTAATAAAATACATAATTGCAGAGCATTGTCCTCGCCGCTATTTGGTTTTCCTGCTGTGATGAAGGCGCGGAATTCAGTAGATTCAGTGTAATCGATACAATAGTAAATTAAATCGAAGTCACAGTAAAACTATATATATATATATACTACTCTACTAGCTGAACCCGCTACTTCGTTCGCGTAAG